>JAJGRW010000552.1:56051-420011 GCA_025461045.1 Carex parvula | reverse complement strand
TCTATGGTTCAAAGATCCATAATAATATCATAAACTATCGATCGTTTTCTAAACAAAATATCTTAAGCATCATGATTCATTCTATTTTTTTTTTCTATACAAAATAAATTTTATGGATCTTTATTTAAGCCCATATAAATTGTCTAAAAAAGCCCAATATGCATAGCGCGCAAATAGCGCGCTACACGCTATGCGCTATAGCGGACCACTATTACCGCTATAGCGGCCGTAGCGCAATTAGCGTATTTTCATGTCATAGCTTAGCGTTTAGGGTCCAAAAACGCTAGCGGCGCTATAGTGCCGCTATAGCGCGCTATTTAGAACACTGTCAGACGGTCATATGCTCGTTGAACCTAAAAGTAGATCCGATGGACATCGGACCTACTCCGTTCTCCTTAAACCCACTCAATAAAATTGGCAGTTTATAATAAACTAAAAATATCGATTATGCATCATATATACAATATTTTGAGTTTTTAAACGAATTATACCAATATCTTCATTTATTATATTAAAAAGAAAAGAAATCGAAATTGATTTGTTGAAATATTCTTCTTTTGGTTTTGGGTTTACTAAATTTGGAAAACATATCACCATGCTATTTAATTTTCTCCATCTCGTCTCCTCTCATGATTAATTGCATATTATATATAATTATTCTTATTCTACTTTGACTGGGATTCATAGCTGGTGACTTTTGTAGGCTCATCAACACGTGTAAGAATCTAGATGGACCCTGGTTAAGTGTACGGTTCGGATCAACACTGCATTTACTTTTGTGTACCTACTACTTCGTTTAATCATCACGAGAGAATTGTTAAGCGTCTCCAGCAGGGGCGGAACCAGAAAATTTTGATAGGAGTGACAGAAAATATAAATGTACAATTTTAGTTGAAATTTGAACTCAAGATCTCTCAACCATAAAATAAAGTTTTAACTACTAAATTATAATTAAACATATGTCATTTATTATGGGTGGCTAGACTATATAAAAAATAAAAAAAATAAAATTCAATTAAATTTCTATACAAATAATTAAAATTTTAAAATTATAGGGTGACTTAGCTATCTTTGACTAAGCCTTAGATCCGCACTGGTCTCTAGTACATTTCCTCATTTAATATTTCAATAAACTTGTTATATTAAATCCTATAAACTTGACAAAGTTCTCAAATTTGAATTTAGAATCCCCATGTTTCCCTCAAATTTGTGCTATATTCTTTTTTTTTTTAAATCTAAATTTGTGATATATTCATTCCTTTTCTTAATATACCAAACAAATATTCAATATGAAAAGATATGTCAATAGAATTTACATTCTATGCATTGAGGTATACCAAAAGTACCTTTTGTTAATATTGTTATATACAAAGCAACTCATTTTTTATTAATATTGTTCCGTACATCTAAAATATACGCCGTAGAAAATTTTAGCATCAGTTTAATTTAAAAATCAAAAGTTATTATGAACATGATAAGATATTAAAACTAATATTTTTCTCATAAATATAGAAACAATTATTTTAAGTTTTATTAATATTGAATTTGATAAGAAGAAACTAAGGCATGCATTTTTTATACTGTCAGTGGCAGTTCTTTGATAATAATCATCACTGATTTTAATTATAGACAAAAAAAACCTACTTGTACTTAGATTAAAAAACAAAAGGTCAAGTTATTCTCTCTCTCTCTCTCTCTCTCTCTCTAACCGCTTAAACCCCACTTGAGAGTAGGTCCGATGGGCATCGGACCTACTTTGGTTCGATGAGTTTAATCACCGTCGATTTGCTTTAAGATTCATGCAGAATGCTTTAAACTTCGTGCGTGTCTGTTTCAATTTTCGTGCGCACAAATCTTAAATTAGATCAGACGGTCATCATGCTCGTTGAACCTAAAAGTAGATCCGATGGGCATCGGACCTACTCCGTTCTCCTTAAACCCACGCAATAAAATTGGCAATTTATAATAAACTAAAAATATCGATTATGCATCATATATACAATATTTTGAGTTTTTAAACGAATTATACCAATATATTTATTTGTTTATTTTTTTTTAAAACGTTCAACAATTATGATGGAAAACACTTAACACCTTCCTTAAAAAAAATGTGAATTTTTTCCATCTCTATACCATTTAAAAAAAAAAAAAACAAATATTGATGCTATTAATGGTTCTAGAGACTAGAGCACGGATAAGCATGAGCATCCAAAAAAATCTTTACCGTGATTTACGTCTGTTTGTCATTTATTATTTATTTATTTATTTAATCATGGAGGTGCCTATGTGTTTGCTTACGTGGGCATATCAACTACATTAATTAACTGCAAGTAAAAAAAAATTCTGCCACGTGTCCTACAAACTTTTAAGACTTGCAAGACAAAGAATAAACAAAGTTAATATATACATTATTACTTCCACAAAGATACAATTCAAAGTGCATGGCATAATTAACAACAGCTTTAATTTAACAAGCCTAAACAGAGAAAACCTCAGCACCTTCTTGAATGATCCTTCCACTAAAGAACACGTATCCTCGGCATTAACT
This sequence comes from Carex parvula, assembly GCA_025461045.1. Lineage (NCBI taxonomy): Eukaryota > Viridiplantae > Streptophyta > Magnoliopsida > Poales > Cyperaceae > Carex > Carex parvula. The sequence continues at coordinate 417,463 of JAJGRW010000552.1, read as the reverse complement.
CAAAGGGGAATCTTTTGAGTTAACGCATCTCAACCGTCTGATATAAAACGGAGCCAATCTAACTGTCTGATTTTAACAAAGGGCCCTTTAATATTGGTGCGGATATAATTTGCACGGATCTTGAAGTGAATCGGATGGTCCAGATGCATTAACTCAAAAGGGAATCTTTTGAGTTAATGCAGAGGATACGAATTCTCCACTAAATACTTGCTAATTAAAGCCTCTTAATTTCTTGAACTAATTAACAAATTTCTTATGATAAGATATTTGAAGAGAAAATATCAACCATGTTATTGTTTGGCCAGAACACTTCTTCATAGCCAATCAGTTCCTCTTGCCAATCTCTTGTACCGTTACTGGTACAAGCATTGTGTGACTTGATGTACACATTGTAGTTGTAATTGTTATAACCAAAGTTTTCATAACTGGTACCAGTAATCTCTGATTCCATCTCCATCTCTGTTTCTCCATCTCCATTTCTAGCAAACCTGCCTTTGACTCTTGGTCTACTATCAGCCAATGTCTTTCTACATGCATACTACACAAAAAAAAAATTCTTTTGAAATAAAAAAAAATATTTCTTTTGAAATCAAAAAAATTTAGAATGTGAAATCAAAAGCACATACAGTGATTTTCTTTTGAAAATTTCTCTGTTGGCGCTTGGTTTTATATCGTTCAATCCTTTCCTTCCTCTCCTCTGCACTGTACCGACCAACTTTACATGTGACAGTACCAGTTTCGTTCGCTTCAGCCTCTTTTGATGAAGCCTGTAATCCATTCATCCCCTGTTCGTAAACACAACAATTTTGATTCGCATTATACAAAAAACAATTCGGAATAAAAGAAAAAAAGGCGAAAATAAAATTACCTGGAGATCTCCAGTGCTAAACTCGCGTCTGATGGGGCTGGAATTGAAATCAAGATACTCGCCTGAGGAAGAAGACGAGGAGGAGGGGGTGGAAGAGGAATTAAAGCTTGGTGTATTATGCATCACAAATTGATTTAAGGGGAGAGAAGAAGAGTAAAGCTTCACATCAAAGCAATCTTTCATGGTGTTATGATCAGGATTCGGATGGTAACCAAATGGGATTACATGTGGTGAGGTTGAGTAATAGGTTAATGGATCGACAAAGGAGGCAGAGGAAGAAGAGAGACGAGACATTTGCTTAATTGCGTTTTGCTTTCGTATTTTGCTTTTTGTTTCACGGGAAGAGGAGAGGAGGGATCAGGGAATTTATATCGGGTCCATATACTTCCGTAGTGACTTACTGAGTGTTCTAGTGCTTGACGAGAATTTGACTACACCTGGACCCAGTGCACCATGTCACTGAAAAACTATGTTATACGCCAGTTTAGGCGCCGTATCGGTATCGGACACGTATCGGATACCGATACGCACCCGATACGGCACCGATACGTATCCGATACGCCAGCTGGCGTATCACCTAAGTGGCGTATCCTTACTCGGCCGATACGGTCGCCGATACTCTGTTGAAATAGTTGGATACGCCTGCGAACCGCGCCCGCACCAGTGACCCGCGCGTGAACCAGCGCACTTTTTTCTGCTTTAAGCACGAATCGAACTGGGACTTCTCCTGTGATGGTCAAAACCTTTGACCACTACACCAAAGTTTCATTTGTGATATATTATAGTAACTATAGTATTTAATATATTCTTATTTTATGCTTTTAATTTTTTATATAAATTTGATTTAAGTTATGATTATCTAAATACAATATATAAAATAATAAAAAATAATATATATAATAAACGTATCGTATTCTAGATTTTTGAAAATTATCGTATCGCCGTATCCATATCGTATCCGATACGATACCTGTACCTGTATCCATGCAACATAACTGAAAAATAATATAATTCATAGAAAGATATTATAGAAATTTAAATAATATTAGAAGATAGATGGATTGTTGGGAAATTTTAATTGATGTCTCTAATGATACTTAGAGGGATGATATGGTGACTTTTAATATTTTAAAAACTTTTTAATTTAATTGTTTAATATTAAAAATCTTAACTGTGAATAAAATAAATTGAAGAGTTAAGAGACACTTGACACAAGATATGTTTACGGAGTTTGATTTAAAAAGTCTGTGTCTTTGGGGCTTTGTGACCTCTTTGTTGGCGCGTGTTTCTTTATCCAATGAGAAAGGAGTACATGGTGCACCCGGTGAACCTTTACAAACTCCGAGAAGTCACACGGTCCGAGAAGCGAGCACTAAAGGCTCTAAGAGCATCTCCATCGGTGCAATTGACTTGAAATTGCAACCAGCTGTCAAGATAAAACAAAATTTCACTTTAACTTTAATTGCAAAACCTCTACATTGATGAAATGAGTTTTAATTTCATTTATGGCCACGTCAGCATATTTTTTGTTATTTTTCTTCCTCTCAGCGAAATCACCACACTATTTCCTTTTCTCTCTTTCCATCCATGGCATCTCTACTCCTCTTTTCTTCTCTCAACAGTAGGTGTCCATATCTTCTCCCTTTCATCTCTTCATTTCCACTTGCCGGCCTTGGCCGCATCACCAGCCTTTGTCTTCTTAACACCACGAATCTTCTTGGCTCTGTTCGTCCTTTCCTTTATTTGCTTTCTAGACTTCTCCCTTGCACATCTAGATGGATACATTGACACGACTAGAATGAAGAAACATCAATAACGAATTCTCCTTGAGAGGAGACGGTTTGTCATGAACTTGCGCGTACGGAGCATCACAGCTTTTGAATCCGCCATTTTCGATCTCTTCACCCCTCCCTCCCTCTTCTCGCTCCTCTCTCTCTCGGTTTCAACAGGCAGCGGTTATCTCTTGCAAGGAAGAATTGTTTCCCATATTTCTGTAATCTTCACATGAGAGTCCATCTAGATAGTCAGAAGTTGAAGTCGGGAAGAACTTAGGAGAACTTTTTCATTCTGTGGAAACGTGCCAAGTCAAGAGAAAGAAATTTCTCTGAAAACGTGTACCACTATGAAGAGCGAAGAGAAAGTATTTTCTATTTTGAAAAGAAAGCGAACATGACGGTACGACAGCGAGCGAATAGAAATAAAAGAATTTGCCAACACAACCTTTTGAAAGCTTTCAAATTATGAAAAGTCTCTGCATCGCTGAAAACAAAAATGACATTGCCAACGCGGATTGTGTGCTTGCCAGCAAGGACTTTGCAATTCCATTTGAAAGCCGATGGAGATGCTCTAATATTTGAACACTCAAGAGATTTCACACAAATCATTCTAATTCTAATCTAGATTGAGATTTGTAAAGTAAATTTGAGATTGTTAAAAGAGTATTAAAGTTTTAAGTATAAACAACAATAGCGGCTTCCCTCAACAGAGAGAAAACTAGTATCTGCAATTTATGGCAGCTGCAAGAGGTAATAAAAACAAATTTAATGTTTTTATTTATACAAAAGAAAATGAAATCATGATTTAGCCTTCAACCGTTACAGCGGTTATCAACTATCATAACAGCTGGAGCAAAATCAACTGAATTAATTGATCAAACGTTATAATGATTAGCCAATCGTCACCAACAGTTGGCCTCTGGTGATTTCTACTGAAAAATGCCAAGGAAATTATTTTTTAACCATTCAACAATTTATTTGGTCGTTACAACGGTTGGCAACCGTTGGTAACAGTTGTCCCTGTCGACTCAACCTCATATTTATTTTACTAAATAATTTTTAATTTACAAATCTTCAAACGGGCGTATCTCGGCGCTCGAGTATCCGATTTTCAGATAATGTCCAGTTTTCGAAAAGCTTGCGAGAATTAGATATCGATTTTGACCGCATAGAGGTTATCCGAATTTCAAAATTGCAAAAGAATAAAGGAAAGAACCTCAACGGTCTATGTTGCAATTTTAAATCTTATGAACCTGCAAATATCATAACTAAAAGAAATTGTAAAATTCAAATTGATATGTTTTACAAATTAGTTAAATATAATAATAAAGAATTGCTTACAACAACATTAATGTCATAGAGAGAACCGATCAAATCATTAATTCAGCTACTTTAGATAATGATTTGTTTTTTTAGAATTAAAATGGAGATTTTGAGTATTTTTTGTGGCATGACATGTGGGGTAGAGCAGTACATTAAAAAAATCAAATCATTGAAGTACCTAAAATATTGAATCAATGATTTGGTTCATTCTATGACATCAAAATACCACCACAATCCATCTATTTTCTTATATTACTTCTAATTAATTTTTATAAATAATTTTTTTTGAATGTAAGGCATCACTAAGTATTATATTAACATTAAATAAAAAGCTATAAAAATATAACCTACACATTCTTAACTAATTAATAATATTTTAATTTTGATATTCATATAACATGAGAAAGAAGCTAAGGCTATAGACTACTGCATGAACTGTGTTATTATTTGGTACTCTCCTTTTGCCAAACCAAAAATCCGTACTTCTGGTGTATCCATTAGATGGTGCACCGACTTAAAGACTTTCCTTCTTGGGCCTGAGGAAGATGATGCATGCGCGGGGTCTATGTACGCCTGCAAATTCTTTCGGACAAAAAAGGGCTTTCAATTATGAATACTTCATTTGATTTAACTGGGCATCATATTGAATCTAATCAATGTTTGTTTACTCAAAGAATTAGATCCTTGACTTCACCTATTTTTTTTTTTTGGGGGGGGGGGGCAAAAGTTACCTTCGTAGTCAGATAAAAGATATTCACAGTATTATTTTGATTTTGCATAACGCACAAATAATATAACTAAAATATAATTAGTGGATCTGGATCGTTCTTTTTAACTTGGCACGAATCTCAAATACAACTAATTATACTGCCACTGCGCTAGCTCAAATCTCAAACCGGAAAATGAAGAGAATCTTTTACTGTACCTGAGAGAGAATACTTTTCCCCCATTCACTAAAAATTATACACCCCCTTAAGGCCTCAATAACACAAACAATAATGCAGTGTATGTGCAATTGTAATAAGCCAAGAAGGCAGAGGCAAAGACTTGAATGATACAAAAGCGTCTACTTCTTTTTGCCAAAGAAAGGCGCTCTTCAAAAATTATCAGTACAAGTTGGATCACTGTTCAAAAGCTCATTTGCAAGTTTTCTGATTGCATCATGTTGTACAAGTGCATGCAACTACATATACAAGGGGGTCCTTAAATTAGCATTTCTAACTTTCTAATTGTTTCTCTGTGGATTTTGCAATGTGACCATCAAGGAGGTACTTTATATATATATATATATATATATATATATATATATATATGAGGAGGGATCAAGTTACAACAAATTTGAGTTACAACAAAGTTACAACATTCATTTTTTTTATTTTCAAAGTCCAAATCGTCGATCCAACCGTTCAACATGATCATCTAAATAAAATGTACTTGCAGATCAAATTTTATATTTTTTGAATTTTTTTACTATTTATTAAGTATTTTACAAAAAATAGCCATACTTAGACCATTGAATTTTGTACCCATCTTAATAAATAGTAAAAAAATTCAAAAAAATATAAAATTTGATCTGCAAGTACATTTATTTAGATGATCATGTTGAACGGTTGGATCGACGATTTGGACTTTGAAAATGAAAAAATGAATGTTGTAACTTTGTTGTAACTCAAATTTGTTGTAAGTGGATCCCTCCTCTATATATATATATATATAGGTGAGCTATGGTGAGACGTGGAGTAAAACAAGTTTGTACTCCACGCCATATTTTTATTTTGAAAAACCAAACAACCGATTCGAACCGTTCAACATGTTCTCTATATTGAAATGTGCTTGGAAACCAAATTTTACATTTTTTTTTTACTATTTATTAAGCCACTTTGAAAATCGCTGATCCACTGTAAACAGTAAAAAACAGTAAAATTTTTTGGACCACCGGATCAGCGATTTTCAAAGTGGCTTAATAAATAGTAAAAAAATTCCAAAAAATGTAAAATTTGGTCTCCAAGCACATTTCAATATAGAGAACATGTTGAACGGTTCGGATCGGTTGTTTGGATTTTCAAAATGAAAATATAGTGCCATGGAGTACAAAATTGTTTTACTCCACGTCTCACCATAGCTCAATTATATATATATATATATATATATATATATATATATATATATATATATATATATATATATATGAGCTGGGCTATGGTGAGTTGTGACGTAAGAGGTCATTTTTTACTTCACGCTCATATTTTCATTTTGAAAATTCAAACAACCGATCCGAACCGCTCAACATGTTCTCTATATCAAAATGTGCTTGGAGACTTAAATTTTACATTTTTTGGAACTTTTTACTATTTATTAAGCCACTTTGAAAATCACTGATCCGGTGGTCCAGAAATTTTTACTGTTTTTTACTGTTCACAGTGGATCAGCGATTTCAAAGTGGCTTAATAAATAGTAAAAGAATTCCAAAAAATGTATGATTTAGTCTCCAAGCACATTTCAATATAGAGAACATGTTGAGCGGTTCGGATCGGTTGTTTGAATTTTCAAAATGAAAATATAGCGTGAAGTAAAACGACGTTTTTACTTCACAACTCACCATAGTCTATCTCTCTCTCTCTCTCTCTCTTTTGAAAATACTTGGTAGTGGCTACCAAGTTAAAATTATCATTAGAAAAATAGAAGTTCTGTTACAACTTTGGGAGCCCCTTTTTGTGGGCTTGCACCCCTCCAAACTACTTAAACCAGCTACAGTAATATGCATGGAAATGAAAGTACGTAGTACCGACAAAGGAAGAAAAAAGAAAAAAAAACAAATAGAAACAACAAATTTTGAAGTAGTATCTTTCCCTTCCTGGTTCTGCTGCACTCATGGTGCCTTCCTCTCAACCGTGCTTGAGCCACATGTTTGAGTCATGTGCTATCCTTTCTGCCAAGTGTCTCGGATCCAGCTTAGTTTCTCCAAATGCAACTTGGTTTCTGCTTTTCCAAATTCCCCACAGGGTGCACATGTATTGTGTTGCCCAAACCTCTTTCGGCCTGTCTCCTCGTCCCAAGGCAGACCGCAGCCATACTTCTTGCACCGTCATTGCCGGTTTCATTAGTCGGTAGCCTAATGTGCTAGACACCAAGAACCAAACGTGTGTTGCATATGGGCATAGGAACAACAGATGTAATGCCGATTCTATCGGGCAGTTTCGGCACATGACGCACTCAAGCTCACAATGTATTCTTCTTTGCTCCAAGACCTCATATGTGAGAATCTTGCCTCTCAACAGCATGGTTGCAAAGACTTTTACCGTAGGAGGAGCCTTGCTAGTCCAGACCTCCCGGAACGGCCATTTGATCTTTCCAGCACCCGCCATGGTTATATATAGCGAGTGAGCCGTGTAGACCGCTTTGCTATTCCATCTCCAGATTATTTGGTCCGACTCGTTTGTAAGCTGTAGCGAGCTGAGTGCTTCATTTTCTGGGGCGATAATGTGGCCTATGAGTGCCGCCAGACCCAATGAGATGGATGGGTATTCGATTCGCGATTGTCCTGCTTCCATTTTTTCCAGCGGTGAGCCCGCCCATGAATCGAACCAATAGGAAATACTCATACCGTTGCCAATGATCCATGCTGTAGACCAGTGGAAAAACTTCTTGATTCGGATTAGGCTCTTCCAGAAAAAAGGAGCCGTTTATTATCCACAATCGGGGTCCATTTGCATAGGTAACTTTTTTTCTTATTTTAGTGATGATTCTGGACCACAGTGAATCAGCCTCCTCATATAACCTCCACCACCATCTAGTTAACAATGCTATGTTTCTGAGTTGTAGATCTGGAATACCAAGGCCGCCATATGCCTTTGGCAAACACACACTTGGCCAATTAAGCAATGACACTCCTCTGGCCGGCTCTGCCATTCGTCCCCATAAGAAATCTCTTCTTATTTTGTCAATTCGGTTAATCACCCAGACCGGCAAACGGAAACATGCCATTATATAGATAGGAATAGAAGAAATTACCGAGTTAATCAACTGTAACCGGCCTCCCCTCGATATTAATTTGCCCTTCCAACCTTGGAGTCTTTTTTCAATGGATTCAATCAACGGCAGAAACGACCTTCTTGTCGGCTTTTTTATTGTTAGGGGCATGCCAAGATATGTCAGTGGGAGTGTTGTTGAGGAGCAGCCAAGTAAACACTCCACCATGGCCGAATGTTGCTCTCCAATGTTCAGTGGCACAAAACTGCTTTTCTGAAAATTAATTTTTAAACCCGACATCCTTGTGAACAGTCCCAACATGATTTTGAGGGTGGCTACCGTTTGTAAGTCAGCATTTGCTATGACCGCTGTGTCATCAGCATATTGCATCGCTATTATCGAGTCAGGGATCCGCTTCGAGATTGGCATGGGCAATGTGCTATTTACCACATCGACCATTTTTTGTAGAACATCAACCGCCATGTTGAAGAGAAGCGGCGATAACGGATCGCCTTGGCGGACTCCCCTATGGTGGTCCATAAAATGGGTGGCTTCCCCATTGACTAGCACCCGGGATGCGGCCGTGTTTAAAAGATTGTCTATCCAAGTGATCCACTTAGAGGAGAAACCCCGTGCTTTTAGTACCTTCAAAAGAAACGGCCACTCGAGGGAGTCAAAGGCCTTAGCGAAATCTAATATGGCCAGAAAAGCCGGTCTCCCTGTTGTGTCTATGTGCTGCAATAACTCTCTTGTGGTGTTGAAATTTTCTGAGATTTGTCGACCCCGAATAAAAGCGGTTTGGAATGGGGATATTAGCTCGGGCATCTTTAGGGCTAATCTTGTTGCTAGGATTTTTGAGATCAACTTTGGAACAATGTTGATGATACTTATCGGTCTATAATCCGACACCCCTTGTGGAATTTCCTTTTTTGTATGAATACGACATTTGCCCGGTTGAGCAACTTCAAGTCCAATTGGTTAGCAAAAAAACCTTGCACCATCTGTTTGAGTTGGGGCCACAGTGAGTCTAAATTTTCCTGAAGAAATTCAGCAGTAAGGCCATCGGGGCCCGACGCCTTATTTTTTGCCAAACCTCCTATGGCTGTTTCAATCTCGTGATCAGTGAGTGGCACATCCAGGTCATGTAGGGGCGGGTTGGATTTATATAGAACCGCTGGGTCAAAACTCAACAGGTCATGGTATTGTGAGGTGCCTATGGTATGCTGTAGATGATGTGAGAATACTTCTTTTATCCGATCTCCCGTCACCAATGTTTGTCGGTCATCCAAAATAGCGTCCACTCGGTTCTTTCTACATCTTGCCGATGCATAAGCATGGAAAAAATGGGTGTTTTTGTCTCCCTCTCGGAGCCATCGACATCTTGCTCTTTGCTGCCATCTCGACTCTATAATTTGTGCAAGTTCAAAGACTCTTTCCCTGTAATGGATTCGGTTCTGAAACTGATGAGGGTTTAGTGTGGTGTTTTCCTCCAGTTTGTCTAGTTGGAGGATTTGAGCTTTATAGTAGTCGAGTTCCTCATTTGCATGCTTGAAATGTTGCATATGCCACTTCCTCAGAGCCCTTTGCAGCCGCTGATTTCTCTCCATGAACTCATGAGCACAATTACTGGTTGTTTGGGGGTCGGACCAAATGTCCTGTATTATTTTTCGGACCTGTGGGTATTTAAGCCAGAAATTTTCTAATCGAAATGGTTTTCGCGTGGTGTGGTTTTGTCGACAATGAAGGACCAAGGGGGCATGGTCTGACACCGTAATTTCTGAGGCTGCGAGGGATATGATTGGGAACTTGTTAGATAGCGAGGTGGACACAAAAACTCTATCAAGTTTTGAAAAGATCGGATTTGGCCTCTTATTCGACCATGTGAACTGCCTGTTGTTTAGCTGGACATCAATGAGGCCCGATTGTCGTACAAAGTCGTTGAATTGGCACATCAAAGTCATGCCTCTTAAGTCCCCGGATCGATCAATTAAATACCTCACCATATTAAAATCACCGGCAAGAATCCATGGCACCTGAATACTGTCTGTGAGGTTCTGTAACTCTTGTAGAAACTGAATTTTGAGCTGATCTCGTGTTGGGCCGTACACCGAAGTGACTGCGAGGGTGACCCCCGTACTGATCTGTCGCAAGACTGCTGTGATGGTGTGTCTGGTGGTCCAACTTGTTATCAATTCATAGTTTCTCTTCCATGATATGAGGCACCCACCTGACGTGTCTCGCGCGAATAGCACGGCACAGTTTTTTTCAAAGAAAGAAGGCAAAATGCGAGAGAGATAAGAGAGATCTTGTGTATTCATTTTTGTCTCCTGAATGCAACAAATCTCACATCTAGACGACCGTATGACATCCCGAACTACATTCATTTTCTCTTCGCTTCCCATCCCCCTGACATTCCAGCTTAAGATTTTCATTTTTTTCCAATACATTTAAAAACTGATAAAACTACTCTTGATACTTCAGAAAAAACTGATCACAGATAACTGCAGTCTCCAGCACCTAATCCTCGGGGTCCGAGCCCATTTCGTCGTCGGTGGGTTCATCATCGGTTAACTCATCACTTGAGTCAGAGTCGAGACAGAGGCGGTCATCGTCCTCTGAGTTTTCTTCATTCAGTTGCATGGTAAGTGGTTGATTCGGCTGCATGGTTGGTGGTTGATTCGGTTCACTTGGGCTTTGTGTGTTTAGGTGTCTTCTTGCCACATTATCTTCATGAACCACCTCTAAAACCGCTTCTGGACTGACACCTAGGCCGACTGCTAGGTCCACTGCATGGCTATATTGAATTTGGACTTCTACCAATCCTTCTTGATTAGTGAGGATCGATATGGGCTTTTGCTGGGCTGGCTCATGGGTTGTGTTTCTCTTTCCAGCAGGCTCATGAGTTGTATTTCTCTTTCCAGCAGGCCTTGAAGGTCCCGCTGCATGAGGTTGCAACTTTCTCTTTTGTCTTTCTGAGGAGCGAAGCACGCGTATGTCAGTATGGGTTGACAACAGGTCAGCTTCTGTAATTAATGCATCAACATGCGTCTCTGGCCGCATTAATTGCTCGCTGACTGCTGACAAGCCCCTTCCCATTATGATCTCTGGGTTTGTACTAGGAGAGGGATGAGGCAGGGGGTTTACCGTTGTCGTATGTTTTGGGGAAGGTGCATCCTGCTCTCTGTTCTCCCAACGGCTCTCTGTACTGCATGCGTCATCTATCACCGGATTTATAGTTGGTTGTTGCTGTGTGGTCTGTTGTGTCTCCCTTGCCGTTGGTGTACAATTTTGTGTAGTATCACTGTTCAGTGGTTTCATCGGATCTGGTGCAACTCCCTGTACCAGAGTTCTTAGGATGTCTAGGCTATGGTTGAGACGTCTGATCGCGCTTCCTCCCCCCTCTATTGGTGTCGGGTCTGCTGTGGTCTGTGATCCTGTGACCTGTTGTGTAGTTATCATTTGGAGGTCTATGGTATTACTCTCAATTATCCGCCGGAGCTCCATCGGCAACGACTCTTTATCCTTGTCCCGACATAGCTCAATGAGTGTCGCCCGTGAGATAGTTATGTTATCCCCGGGTCCTTGATCTTCCTGCGTGGTTGAGGTTTGCCCGGCCACATAAGCTGGATAACGTCGTGGTGGTGGGGGTTTAGGGCCAAGGAACTTTTCAGGGGGCTTAGGCATGTCCTCCATTGAGTATAGCGGTTCCTCAGACCACATTTGGACCTGTACTGTGGCCTCCTGTAGCATGCCGCCGACCACTAACCCCACTGACTCCGGTATTTCTTCAAGCTTGTTGACCGCCACTACTACTGTCCAACGCGATATGTCACCTTGGTGTTGTTGTTGTACCGAGCCTAGATATAGTCCAAAACTACTGACGGCTCTGATGATTTCCCTCTCTCGATAGAGGTCCGGTTGAAATCCAACTATGTCCATGAGAACCTTGTAAGCTAAGTTATGGGTCTCTCTATCTTCCAGTTGGTTCCACTTCTGAAAGGACAATCCCAAGTCCCATAGATGTTGCGGGGTAGCTTCAATGAATGTTTCCGGGGCCAGTCCATCTGGAAGGAAAATAACATGTCTTGCGTTGGACAGTGTAGCCACCTGTATCTCTTTTTCGGTTACCAGGCCCGTTTCAGCTGCGTATTCGGCCACCTTGTCGACGTGTAGTGGGAAGTTCAGACTGACAGCATAGAGAACCACCGCACGCTGCAACCTGGCTATCTCGTGGTAGTACTCCCCGTCTCTCTCAACATATGCTACTAGCCTTTTCGGTCTGTTAGGAGGCATGACATCAGGGTTAAGGGGTTTAGGTTTTTGCAGTAGGCCATTAAAATTTGGTTCATAGTCCACCACTCTCGTAGGTGTTTTGGTTGCTGGCCAGTATGGTCTTGCTTTAGGGTTTAGCACTCCTTCTTTGCAACGGTTGCCCGTATGCCCAAAGTTCCAGCATTTGCCGCATCGTTTGTCGTTGCGACACTTAGAGACTCGGTGTCCCTTGCGACAACAGTTAAAGCACCTATCTCTCCATTCCGGGTATTGGGATGACGGAGGAAACCGGAGACGCTCAGGGCTATGTGGTGAGATGTAATAGGTAGGGGACTGAGGGGAGGAGGGCGGGGTTGGGGAGGTTGGAGGTGATGGCGGAGGGGTTTTCTGAGTAGGTGTAGGTATTTTGGGTGGCGGGTTGTTTTTGGCAACGATTTGTGCGTAGGTGGGTAGAGTCTGGTAAGGTGCATATGTGTTGGTTCGTGGTAAGAGGGCCGCTGGGGTAAGCACAGGGCCCGGCCGCCAGTGGTCGGGGAAGCGCCGACGCCTCTGCACTAGGTGCCATACCCCTGTCTCAGCCATCGTTGCTGCGTAGTTGTAGTCTCTCTCTCTCTCTCTCTCTCTCTCTCTCCTCTCTCTCTCTCTATATATATATATATATATATATATATATGAGGAGGGATCTAGTTACCACAATTTTGAGTTACAACAAAGTTACCACAATCATTTTCTACATTTTCAAATTCCAAATCGTCGATCCAAACCGTTCAACATGATCTCCACAATAAAATGTGCTTCCAGATCAAATTTTACATTTTTTTTGAATTTTTTTACTATTTATTAAGATGGGTACAAAATTCAATGGTCTGAATTTGACTAGTTTTTGTAAAATACTTAATAAATAGTAAAAAATTCAAAAAAATATAAAATTTAATCTGGAAGCACATTTTTTGTGGAGATTATGTTGAACGGTTTGGATCGACGATTTGAAGTTTGAAAATGTATAAAATAGTTGTGGTAACTTTGTTGTAACTCAAAATTGTGGTAACTAGATCCCTCCTTTATATATATATATATATATATATATATAGAGAGAGAGAATGGCTAATATCAAAACGTTTGTTCCTGGCTCTTGGAGCAATCAAGTTTTAAACCGTCCGATTCGGTTTTAGATCCGTGCTAGATCAAATTGATCAGATCCGCTGAAATTAGAAATATGGCCTCTCCATTAACTGGATATGTCCAGTGGAACAAAACCCAAATCCCTGAGCGTTCTCTCTCTCTCTTTCTCTCACTTGCTTCTTTCCAAGCCAGACGTAAATCGCCTCCTCCCGCTCCTCTCCTCTCTCGGCGCGCACCGCATCACCAATCTCGCTCCTCTCCTCTCTTAGCGCGCACCGCGACTCCAGTCCCGCTCCTCTCCTTCTCCAGTGAGTCCTCTCTAGCAACCTCGCGACTCCAACCCTAACCCTAAATCGCGACTCCAGCCACCTCGCCTCCTAGCTCCACTTCTCCAGCTCTCCTTCAAAGCTCTGTAAAGGTACTCTTTTTTTTGTAAGAACTTGCTATTTTTTTTCAATTTGCGTGTGAGATTATTTCTCGTTAGTGCTCTTAGTTTAGTTTTTTTTTTTTTTCTTAAGTTTCAATTCTTTTGATAACGAAAGAATTGTGCTCTTAGAATGTATCTTGGTAGAATTGCATAAAAGGGTAAACAAAAGATGTATGATGAGGTGGCAGTCAAGAAGGTGAATTAGCAATGTCTCTTCCTCCTTCAGTACTAAAATCTAACTAACAAAATGATATAGTCCACTCGTGCAAATGTGTATATAGGGATCATGTGTTAATGTGATTGTTTTTTATTATTAGGTTAGTTAAGGTAGTGGTTTTGGGGGTTTTAGTTTTTAGGATTGTCATAGGGGGCTTGTTGTAAGATGGAGGTTGTTTTATGTCAGAGGGGGTTTGTTGTCAGCAGGAGCTCCTTCTCCTCAGATGGAGCTAAATTGGAGCTGAATTGGTCTGGTAAAAGAAGTGCTCTCAACCCAACCATATTAGCATAGATTCAATTACAATATAATTTTCCCTTAGGTCAGCTGTACACAGGATTAGTGCTCTCTTTTCTTTATTTTTTTTTCTTTCATTCATCAGTTTCTGTCTTAATAATCTGTTTTTTTGTAGGCATTGATACCAATGTCATCATGTGTTTCTAGTAGTGTAGATGTACGCTCAAACGATGCTTATGTCGAATTTTTTGTTTTTGCTTTTCATCAGTTGTCAGAGATGATGGTTTGCTAGTCTGCTACATAAGCGAGCCAGTACATCCCCGGTGCAAGCTGGTAAGAAGAGCTAGATTTAGAGCACAAGTTGGTACTTGTGCTACCTTGTTTGTAAGATTGTAATCAATGTTTTGTATCTAATATATAAGATTGTATGAGGGCTCAACATTTCTGGTAAATGTAAAGGCCGCGAATAGAATCATCTGTCTTTTGTAATGTTTCGGAAAAATGTGTATAAGAGTATGCAAATTATGTGCCTTTCCTTTATACTCTATGCATCTCAATTTTAAATTCCTATTTGTTAAGCAATTGTGGTGAATTCTTGTGAATGCTTTATGTTCCTACCAAATTACGCTGATGTACCGTTGCATAGGTTTGCATTTCATTTAAGATACTTCATAGGTTATCAAAACTAATTGGTTGGTACCAATTTTTTATTATTATTCAAAATGGTTGGTGTCAGTTTCTATTAGTTTCAAACCAGTTTGTGAATAATTTCAGATGCTTCATAGGTTAATTTCAACACAGATTTACAAAGTAAATCAAGAAGAGATTGTTCTTGCTCAATATAAATTTAACTTATGTGCTTAATAGGTACTGAAACAATTCAATACAACAATTCATTACTGAAAAGAAAAGAGTATAACAAGCTGCAATCTCTCCAGTGCATTACATGACAAACTCTAACATAGAATAGAGTTTCAAAAAATATAACATTACATAGTCCAAACAAAATAACAATCATCTTCACTGTTTAAATAACAGCAACTCATAACTACTCAATTGCTACATTGTACTGGTAATTGTAAAAACTTCAAGTAAAAAATTACATCATTAATCTATCCTGGTGCCAACATGAAAGGCATCTCTTCTAAAAACTGCTCCTAAGGCAGGCGTACCAGTATCATTGCCTTGTACCAGTTGAGACACATCTCGATATCAACCGAGATACATTATTACAAATTTTCAAGAAGTCAAAGTCTCTATTCACGAGATTAAAACATAGCATCAAGATTCAAGAATCAAATTAGCAACCATATCATGATACCAAAATGAGCAAATCAAATTAAACAACAAATAATATAGTGTCAAATCAGAAATGTCTCTTCCCTCCATCAGTGCTAAAATCTAACTAACAAAATGATATAGTCCAAACAAAATGACATAGTCTATCACTACTTAAATAAAAAGAACAACAACAATTCTTATAAATCGACTCATCTTATTAGTAAATTTCTGCCAGCTTTTGAACACCACTCTTCTCATTATCAGACGCCTTTTGTTTGCCCTTTCTATTGTTTTTCAGCTATCACAATGAGCAAAAACATAATTAAAATTGAGTAAAAAAAAAGGTAAGCAATTGATCAAAGAACATCTGAATTGAAATTGAAATTGAGTAAAATAATATGTAAACAGAATTGAATCTTTCCATAGTGCTCTTTTGTTTTTACTGTTCTCGTGTTATATGTGCCTATGTTCTCCAAAAAATAAATATAATAAATAAACCACATCGATACTAAACTAAGAGCACAATTCTTTCGTTATCAAAAGAATTGAAACTTAAGAAAAAAAAAACTAAATTAAGAGCACTAACGAGAAATAATCTCACACGCAAACTGAAAAAAAATAGCAAGTTCTTACAAACAAAAGAGTACCTCTACAGAGCTTTGAAGGAGAGCTGGAGAAGTGGAGCTAGGAGGCGAGGTGGCTGGAGTCGCGATTTAGGGTTAGGGTTGGAGTCGCGAGGTTGCTAGAGAGGACTCACTGGAGAAGGAGAGGAGCGGGACTGGAGTCGCGGTGCGCGCTAAGAGAGGAGAGGAGCGAGATTGGCGATGCGGTGCGCGCCGAGAGAGGAGAGGAGCGGGAGGAGGCGATTTACGTCTGGCTTGGAAAGAAGCAAGTGAGAGAAAGAGAGAGAGAGAACGCTTAGGGATTTGGGTTTTGTTTCACCGGACATATCCAGTTAATGGAGAGGCCATATTTCTAATTTCAGCGGATCTGATCAATTTGATCTAGCACGGATCTAAAACCGAATCGGACGGTTTAAAACTTGATTGCTCCAAGAGTCAGGAACAAACGTTTTGATATTAGCCATTCTCTATATATATATATATATATATATATATATATATATATATATATATATATATATATATATATATATATATATATATATATATATATAATATGAGGAGGGATTGGATGACATTCTTTTTGGTGACATCGAATGACACGCGTGCATTTTCAAAGTCCAAACAGTCGATCCAAACCGTTCAATATGATGATTATATTAAAATGTACTTGCAGATCAAATTTTACATTTTTTTTGAATTTTTTTACTATTTATTAAGATGGGTACAAAAATTCATTGGTATGAAAACAACGATTTGTAAAATACTTAATAAATAGTAAAAGTTCAAAAAAATGTAAAATTTGATCTGCAAGTACATTTTAGTATATCTATCATATTGAACTGTTTGGACTTTGAAAACTTTGAAAATGCACGATATCATTCGATGTCACCAAAAAAGAGTGTCATCCGATCCCTCCTCTATATATATATATATATATATATCTTGTGAATACAATATATGCTGTTCTCGTTTATTTGTTGAGATTGCATTGGTTCAAGTATAAGTAAATTTAGTAGTTAGGTAAGAACTTTCGATACGTATAAAGAATCAATTTGTGGTCTAGTGACAAAATACAACATTTTCTGTGCAGGAGGTCGTGGATTCAAAATTCAGATAGAAATCTTCTATATATATTGAAATTTTAAAGACTTGACTCCATTTTTTTCTTAAAAAAAAATTGGGATACACACATATATTTGTTTTAGATATTATTTTCAAAAAAAATTTAACATGTGTTTCTTTGTAGATAGACGAGGGTTCGTGCCACTGCACTAAGTTCGCGATTCTGAATCCGCATAATTGATGATGTAAAGCAGACCAATGATAGTATATAAAAGATTTTTTTGTTGCTCGGGACAAAATCACACATTTGTATATTATGTATAATTATAAAAGTTTCACAAGAATGTAAGTTTGTTAATCATTTTAAATATTTTTATATAATTTAAATATTGTTTGATAATGAATGAAAGAATTGATAAATTTATATTGTTCAAGAGTTCAAATTATTCGATGATTGATAGATTGTGCGTCAAGATTCATGTTTTTCCTTATAACACCATGTATGTATCATGTAATACTTATAAAGTCATATTTATTATATTTGTACTTGTGGTATTAGCTCAATTACCAGATAAATTTTTTTTGTTAAATGCATTCAAAATTCTATAATCTATAATATCACGTTGAAATGAAGAAAATAACATTTTGCATGATAACAAGCTCACAAGGCTACTTTGTTCTATTCTTAACGGAAAATTTTATAAAATGTCTTTTTTTTTTTTTTTTTAATTATGAAACGAAATACCTTTCTTCTAAAATTATTAATAAAATGTTCTTGTGAGCTCTATTTTTTTCTATCTTTTCTTCTTACTCCTATGTCAATTGCTATGGAATGAGGGCTTGTTCGTTTGTCATGAGATCGTGCGGGATGAGATTTGACGGGATGAGAACTCACTAGTTAATTTGTAGGAACTCATACTTATGGACACGCATGAGATTGATTATGGGAATATGTTGACATGAGTATTCGGTACTGTGAAATTAGCTATAGGAAATTTTATTTTTCTTTCTAAATTGTTTAATCTTCTACAATTATTCTTATTAATAAAAATATGTAATTAAATAAACTGGATTAAACAATAACATAACAATATTAATAATAATAATAATTATTATATAAAATATAAATATTTATTATTTGTAATTAAATAAAATGTATTTAATGAGATTGATCTATTTTTTTAATCTCGTGTTTGTAATTTCTCTTTTTTATAATGAAAATTATATTGGTATATGTAGCATCCCAACTTAATTTGTAAAAGATAAAGAAAAAAACAACAAAAACAATAAATAAGGTATTGTTTTATTTCTTGGCATTGATCTTTATTAATATAAAATATTGAATTTTCTCTTAATTGTCAAATGATTGTTTGACCATTGCAATTAATGTTTGGTGTTGCATTAAATATAAAGGGCAGTTCTTCAGACCGAACAAAAAAAAAACAGAGAGAAAGGTGTTGTCTGGATCTTGATTTGATTTTAATTAGTCCCTCGTGAGAAATTTAAGTACTAAAGAGGTGTTTATATATGAGTCACTGGTAGGTGAGATTTTAATTAGGCTTTGTTCGGCTGCATTTTTATTTTTACTGTTCACGTGAGAAAAAAAAAAATTTACTCAGATTGAATTTTTTTTTTCACATAAACAGTAAAAATCAGTTCAAAATTTTTCTGTTCCTGTGTCTATTTTTCTGCCCATGTGTCCGCCCACAGAGCCTAAAAGTAGACAGTGTGGGATAAGAGAGAGGAGAGAAAGTGATTGGGAAATTGAAAATGAAGTCTCAAGTTAGAAATTTTTTCCTATTAAATTGTACTGGTGTAGTGGTGTGGAAACCGAAGTAGAAAGAAAAAAGAAAATATAAAAATAAATAGGAAGCGGAACACATGTTAAAAATATTATCACAAGAATAAAGTAAAAATAAAAATAAAAATCCAGAAAGAGAAACTGTACAAAAAAATTCTGCATCGATTTTTTTTTTTTATGAACTGAAAAAAGCCCGTATGCTTTAGTGAGTTATGAGTTTGAAAAGGCGATTTATTGTCCTGTCATCATCTCAAATTTTAAGAAAAAGCGATGATAATTAAAAGAGAATAATTGAGAGAGAAAAGGATTGAACAAGAATTACATGGATATTTATAGCTAATTATTCTAAACAACCCATTATAACATACTAATTATCTCCCAATTATTGTAAGATATTACATCTGCCGTGGGTCGTGGGGTTAGCGCTGTTCTTGCTAACTCATTCAAACAATAGAATATCACCCGATATTTTTATTAAAACCCCCAAAAAAATAAAAATTATCAAATCTGCTCCCACTTCAAAATTATAATTATTTCTACCCTAACCGCCCGTGGGCTGGGCGGTCCACTTTTTCCACCAGACCGCCCAGCGGCCGGGCGGTCCACTTTTGATACCTGACCGCCCAGAGCCCGGGCGGTCCACTTTTAAAACCTGACCGCCCAGGGGCTGGGCGGTCCGCTAGTTTTTTTTTTTTTTTTTTTTTTTTTTTTATAGATTAGATTAGAGACAATATGAATATAAAGATGCTGAATTCTTAACGCTAAAAAGTTCGAATTTTTTTGTAAATATTAGTTAGATTACTTCTGTGAAGCATATTTATACTAAAATACGCTAAATTACTTGGAATTATGTTAAATTGCGTTGAGTTACACTATATTAAGTTAAATTACACTAAATTAAACTAAATTACGGTAAATTACGCTAAATTACAAATGAATAGGGACGATATCTTCACTGAAAAGGTGAAAAACGACGACGAAACTTCAAACGGTCATAAAACGGCGCTCGAGTGTCCGATTTCAGCAAATGAGCACTTTTCGGAAAGCTTGTGAAAATGCGCATGCGTCCGTGCCAGCGATGCCGGATGGCGAAATTCAGAATCGCCAAAAAACGAAGGGAAGACCCTCAAAACTTGAGTTGAAGTTTCCGATTAAGATTTTCATTTCTATTATTCAATCCAAGTAGTTCAGTAAATTAGTTACATAATGAACTTGTAGAATACCAATTTTTACTATTTTTTATGATTCATGAAAGATGGCACAGAATCGGTCTACTTTAGTGTACTTTTGCGTAGTTTAGCGTAATTTACCGTATTTCAGCATAATTAGCGAAATTGTTGTTATTTTAGTGTAATTCAATGTAATTTAACATAATTCCAAGTAATTTAGCGTGTTTTAGTATAACTCACTTGAGTAATTTAGCGTATTTCAGCGTATTGAGTAATTTAGCGTATTTTAGCGTATTGAGTAATTTAGCGTATTTTAGCGTATTGAGTAATTTAGCGTATTTTAGCGTATTGAGTAATTTAGCGTATTTTAGAGTATTGAGTAATTTAGCGTATTTTAGCGTATTGAGTAATTTAGCGTATTTTAGCGTATTGAGTAATTTAGCGTATTTTAGCGTATTGAGTAATTTAGCGTATTTTAGAGTATTGAGTAATTTAGCGTATTGAGTAATTTAGCGTATTTTAGCGTATTGAGTAATTTAGCGTATTTTAGCGTATTGAGTCATTTAGCGTATTTTAGCGTATTGAGTCATTTAGCGTATTTTAGCGTATTGAGTCATTTAGCGTATTTTAGCGTATTGAGTCATTTAGCATATTGAGTATTTTAGCGTATTGAGTAATTTAGCATATTGAGTAATTTAGCGTATTGAGTCATTTAGCGTATTTTAGCGTATTGAGTCATTTAGCGTATTGAGTTATTTAGCGTATTTTAGCGTATTTTAGTGTCCGATTTCAGCAAATGAGCACTTTTCGGAAAGCTTGAGAATAACTCAC
This sequence comes from Carex parvula, assembly GCA_025461045.1. Classification (NCBI taxonomy): domain Eukaryota; kingdom Viridiplantae; phylum Streptophyta; class Magnoliopsida; order Poales; family Cyperaceae; genus Carex; species Carex parvula. The sequence continues at coordinate 396,486 of JAJGRW010000552.1, read as the reverse complement.
TTAAGTAATTTAGCGTATTGAGTAATTTAGTATAACTCACTTAAGTAATTACATATTGAGTAAATTACTTAAGATTTTCATTTCGTCGTCGTTTTTCACCTTTTCGGTGAAGATATCGTCCCTATTCATTTGTAATTTAGCGTAATTTACCGTAATTTAGTTTAATTTAGCGTATTTTAGTATAAATATGCTTCACATAAGTAATCTAACTAATATTTACAAAAAAAATTCGAACTTTTTAGCGTTAAGAATTCAGCATCTTTATATTCATATTGTCTCTAAAAAAAAAACGAACTTTTTAGCGTTAAGAATTCAGCATTTAGAATCTTTAAAAAAAAAAAAAAAAAAAAAAAAAAAAACTAGCAGACCGCCCAGCCCCTGGGCGGTCAGGTTTTAAAAGTGGACCGCCCGGGCTCTGGGCGGTCAGGTATCAAAAGTGGACCGCCCGGCAGCTGGGCGGTCTGGTGGAAAAAGTGGACCGCCCAGCCCACGGGCGGTTAGGGTAGAAATAATTATAATTTTGAAGTGGGAGCAGATTTGATAATTTTTATTTTTTTGGGGGTTTTAATAAAAATATCGGGAATATCACTAACTCTAAAGTAGCGCTATTCTTGATATTTCTGAGGTTGCATCCAAATGCGCCCTAAAAAAACCTATTTGTAAAAAGAATAGGCCTACATGAAATGAAAAAAGCCCAAGAAAGATAAAAATTAGAGAAGCCCAAGATGAAAGTCGGCCTGGCGAGATTCCAGCAGCATGAAGCATTTTTTGCAGAGCGCAACCTACAAGTTCAAACGTGCACAAGCACCATCCTTAAAATTATCTGTGAATTCTATAAAATCCCTTAAAATTTCTTAAAATGACAAAACCTGTAACAAAGCTACAGTAAACAAAGCTCACAAGACTACTCAACCAATTAATTTTCATTTAGCTGTAACAAACTAAGTGACACAAATGTCTAACCTTATATCTTACTTGTAAAATTTTGATCAAAGTTTCTTTGTCACAAATCTACAGCAGCCACCAAATTTTTCATTAATCTTCTAAATTTTAATTAACCAAACAAGAAATAAGACGAAAAAGGAAATTAAATTTATTTTCCTCATTAATCATCTAAGCACGAAGAGGTTAAATCTATTAATATTTCCTTTATTCCATTCCCTTCTATTTTTCATCTCTCCTCCCTTCCTCTACTCTCCATCCAAACATGGTGTTATTAAATATACAAGTAAAACTAGGATGTTCTTAAAGCTCACTAAATTCTTTGATTAGCTTAACTTTAAAATATATCGGATTTGTTTCAAACAACAAATTCAAATTGTCGAAACCAATTTACATCACAAGTAGTACATTCATATACAAAATTTATAAATTTTTGAGTTAATTTAGTATAAAATCAGACAGCTAAAGAAAAGGTTTATAAGTTAATTTTTAATACATTCATTTTTCATTATTCTTTTACAACTTGACTTTATATAAAATTAATTAAAAAATTATAAATTTTGTATGTAAACGCATATATCACTCGTGAAGTATATTGATTTCAATTCAATATTTAGATTTGTTGTTTGAATTTAATCCGATAAGTTTTGAAGTTAATCTCACAAAAAAAAAACAATAAATTTAAAAACATCTAGTCCTACTCCAAATATATAATATCCTTAGGTCTTTTTTTCCTTTTTTTAAATGTCAAAACAAGCTTCTGACTTTAATAAAAGCAGTATTTATCTGAAGTCCACAACCTGAAATATTCAATACATTACTTTCTAATTCCCAAGGAATTTGTACAAAGAGACAAAATCAAGTGATAATCATTGGCTGTTTTGTTGAGCCATCTAGTTCGTCGAGTTTGAGCTAGGCGGGGTCCCACGGTGGTTGATACGTCCTATCATGAAAGGGAGGGTAAAGATGTTGACAGAGCTAATTTAATTTCATGCAGCGCACAATTAACAGAGAAAAGAAAAGAAAAGAAATCAATCCATTTCTGTCTGTAACTTACCAGTACAAGCCTAGAAGGCCATGATAGAATTGTTCTTAACATCTCATTCCCTCCGCAAAATTAGCAACTTATTTTCTAACTGTAAAAGCTTATCTAATAAATTATTCTATTTCCTTAAAAGATTCTAAAATTTTAGTAGAATTAATAGGGATCAAAATCAGCTCTCCTCAATCGTTCAAACTTTATCAACAGTTTGAATTATTTATTCTAATATAAATAATTAATTTTTATTTGGTGTCAGTCAAAAGGATAATAATTATATTTTCAAATTACATTCAATACTTGTAAAATGTAGAGGAATTAATTTTTCAGGTACAAGGCGAGAATTAAATTAAGAGGAGAAAGGGCAGAGGCAATGTTCAGATTTGGCATGAAGGCGCCATAACTAATGATGCAACCTTATTTTTGCTGCTTGAAGCTGATTTTAGGTTGTCTTTAAACTGTTTAATGTATTAGTACATATCTTTGGTACCGGTACAAATTCATGTTCTTTTGGTGATTTTTAGAAGTTGATGACATGTAGGTGTTATGGTACCGATGTACGGTACCATTTAATTGTACTGAAATTTAAAATAAGAGCAGCAATCCAGATTCTGTCATTGCGCTGATCAAGTCAGGTACTAATTGATCCGAGATCTCTTTGACCATTCTTTTTCCGGGAAGAACAAATAGGGTGTTGATTGACTTCAAAAGCATAAACTTTGCACAAGAAAAAATTACAACAAAATGACATTTTATAAAAGTACATATAACAACTCCATGCTTGACAACTACTTAATCTATGAAATGGATGGATAAGAATCCCATCGTTACTACAAACTTTTCACATACATACATACCACTCGTTTCTCAGGTAGGAAACCCGGCAGCTCTCAAATCACTATACTGCTTTTGCAAAGCCGGATTCATGCACGAAAAAATCGACTGTTTTTTAGGTTTGGTCCCAAAAAGAAAGGTTCTTAATGGAATTCTCGTCTTATTCGAAAGATTTCTGAAATGGTTATGCAACGGGTTGCTATATCTTGAATTGGCCAGTTCAAAACTCCGTCTCAGTTTCAAAAGTAATTTTCCAATTTCAACTTGGAGACCCCTAACATGATCTAGCCCCGCTTGTAATTCCTTTGCCACCTTGTTGTTCTCTTGTTGCATGTTACCTATTTCACCTTGGAATTTGGCAGCTTGGTAAGGGGTGAATTGCATTTCGTCCGATTCTTTTGAGATTTTAGATATCTCTTCTTTAATGTTGCGAAGGGATGTGGATCTCGATTCGAGCTCTCCTTTTAAAACCAGATTCTTCTCCAACCAGACTTGGAGGTCGGTATTTAACTCCCTCAATTTCTTTTCAACAGGTGTCGATTCATCATTTCCTGGAGGTGTGTCAGATGCTAACTCCTTAATTTTATCTGTCTCAGCTTTCAATTTATCGAATGTAGTTTGGAATTGCTGAATCTGGTGATAGGAGGTACAGAATCTCAACCAAAAATCTAAATTCTCCTCTAAAAGTGTGTCAATATCCTCTCTTAGCTTATTCTCTACCTCAGTGTTAACATGCGGCTGTTCGACCTGACACAGTTTTATAATTTCATCTGTGATTTGCACATCATTGCCTTCTGGTGGGTTCCCCTGATTTTGATTTGTGGCCCCACTTACAGTAGTAATGTTTGCTTTCAAGGTACTCAAAATCCGCCTCAAAGATTGTATCTCATCGTCCTTCATGGCATTAGCAGTTTTTAATTCTTGAACTTGCACCATTGTTTCGTGATGGTACTCTTGGTTTTTCTTCTCCATTTCAGAGACCATTCTCTTTGTATCCTTGTAATTCTTCAAAATTGCTGTGTACTCATCCAATACAGATTTATCCCTTCCCTCCAGTCCTTTTATCAATAGCTGGTGCAGAACTTGGGAATCGACAGTATCTGCATCGGTAACCGTGCTATATTGTGTTCCATCCTGATAAAACTCACCACTTGCTACATTACCCTTGGGGGATTTGAGTTGCTCTGACAGATCGGCAAAATTATTGCACGCCTCAGTAAATTGGGACTGAATCGCCCCCTTCTCTTCTTGTACGCATCTCTCCAGTTGTTGGATTCTCCGTAACTCATCTTCAACTTGCTTTAACCTTTCATTGAGCTGATTTGAGTCTATAGCATGTGCACTCTTATCTTCCTCCAAGCTGCCCACTTGCTTTTGTAGCCCGTCAGTATCAGTTTTGAGCCGCTGTATTTGTGCGCCTTGGGAAGAAACAGTGAGTTCCAAACTTATAACCTTCTCCTACCAATTCATCAATTCTCTCAGCAAGTTCAACCACTGATGCCTCGGACCCACTTGCGAAATGCTCCTTCACCATTTGGCATATCACATTTAAATCTAAAGTCACATGTTTGAGAATCAAGGTGTTGTTTTCTCCATCTTCCTCCTTTTCTTCGGATTCAATTTGAGACTTGTCCTCAGGCTCACCTTTAATAACCTTTATCTTTTTCTTAGCATCTTGTATTCTCCGCGACTCAACCCTGGCCTCTTTTGACGACTTCCTCTGTGACTCTTGTAAATTGACCAGAGTGTCCTCGCACGATTTTATAGCTCTGGCAGCCATCAAAGCACGTGCCTCGTCATCCTCAATAACTGCGCTGGCACTAAACGCTTCTTGCAAAGAAGTCACCTCCTCCTGTAAATCATTTATCTGTGACTCAATGTCCCAGTACTTTGCAACCCCGCTCTCATAAGTGCTTTTAACAAACTCTTTCTCAGTTTGCAAGCCCAAGATCTCCTTTTGAAGCCGGTCAATCTCCTCTTGTGCCTTGTCCTTGTTTAAGTGTGAGGCAATCCTCCTATGTCGCGCCTTTTTTTGCGTTTGGTTGACAGGACCTGCCGGTTGCGGCATCTCTATAGGTGGGTTTGTTGGTTTGGTATTCGGATCAATCATGATCGCTTTTGGGTATCCGCCACGGTCGTTTCCGTCATCCTCTTGCATGGCTAATTGCACCTGGTCGGGGAAGGCCTGTGCTATTGTATGATTTGCCTTGTGGAGCTCCCGAGACACATGATCATACCTATGTTATGACATCAATCAGAGACTTTGTCTGAAACTACCCAAGTTAAGACAAGGGTTCAATTGCCTTCATTTTTTTTGTGTGTCTCCGTTATACCTCCACTTTTTAAATTTTGTAATAATAAAAGTTACAAAATTTATATGTCAAAATAACAGTTAGATGCATTCTATATTATTTTCTCTACATGTACATAAAAGATTATCACTTTTCGATTTTGGTTTTATATGAATAAATAAGTTGAAAAATCAATGTCTAGAATTTATCCACATTAATGTATTTTTGCAAGCTTTTGATACTAATCAAATTAATATTGAAGTGTCATGATCTTTTACGTGTACATAGAGAAAACGATATAGATCATATCTAACGGTTTTATTTTTGTAGTTTTAAAATTGAAGGCATGATGGATATACAAAAATTGAGACATTTGAACCCTCCTCTTTTAAGTTAATTATGAGTTCCCTTTGCAAAAGCAATCATTTACCTATCTGCGAGGCCTCGGTAGGATCGGTACGTCTCTTCGACGTAGTTCAATAGCTCGGGCCGCTTTTGGAAATAAAGCTCGGCTTTCTTGGCAAAGGTGTCTCCATCCTCTTCTATAACCGTCACCATGGACTTCACCCTATCCTCCATCTCTGCATTGCAAGTATTTTATTTGATTGATATTCAGAATTTCCAAATTTCCTAATTTAAAAAAGAAAGAATACTACATATACATAAAAAGAAAATTGTTTTGCTATTTAGTCTGGCAAATTCAAAGGACAATTAAAAAACAACTTATTGATTCAGCCTTCTATTAGAAGAAACTCAATTTAGCAAATTTTTTCCTAGAATTAACCCCATTTTGTTTCAATTTACCAGCAATTATGCCAGTAAAGACAAAAACAAGCTATGAAATAAACTAAACCGATACTGAAACCACTACAAATCCTTATTCAAACATATTGAAATATAATACATTAATCCTGAAAAACACACCTTGGAGGTCATTATCAAGCCATCTAGACTGTTTCGTACGGACATGACTGGCCCACCACCAAGAGTACGCATTGCTCGCCGCTCTTTGCAACATCTTTTCTCTACAAATCTCTTATCATTTCTTTGATCATGAACTAACTCAATCAAACTCCATAATAGGCCAAAAGAGAATTGGAAAGGAAAAGGGATAGGGAAAGAAAATTAGAGGTGATGGAGATGAGATTCAGGTGGAAATAGCATTAGGTGGTTGAGGAGGTTTACAAAAGAAAATTGGGAAAAAATAGGAAACGCGTGACAGAGATGAGATATAACACACACAAATTCGCTCTATCGTTGTGTTAAAATTATTCGCGTCTAAAATAAGTAGGACAACTGGACAAAAGATTGAACAAAGAAACCAATACTTATATCACCATTAAATTAAATGAATCTACTTATAGTTGATCATAGAGTGTTAGTAATTAATATTAAAAATTAAGAAGAAGAAGAAGAAGACATGTGCTCACTTGCATCATGCATGCATTTCACAGAGATTATTGAACAAAATTTGATAGAAACAAAATATATACTAAAGAGAGTGTGGGGGCGGTTCAATGTCAGATCAGAACCGTTAAATCTAAATCAAGTTTCATACGCATCTGATCCGCACAAATTTTTTGATGCTGATTAAACGACTCCGACAAGAGAAATCAGATCCAATTTGATCCAATAATCCTGATTCCGTACTAGGTTGTAGCATATGAAATCGGAGTGTCACAAGGAAATGGAGTAGGTCTGATATCTATTGGACCCAATTTGGATTCGATGGGAGCGCTTTTGTCTGATCTGCTTTGAGATACGTGCACACCACTTCAATATCTGTGCGTGCTCACATCAATAGTCGTGTGGAAATTGGACAATTGTTTGGAGGGAAAACAATATATGTGAGATACGTGTGCACCACTTCAATATCTGTGTGTGCTCATGTCAATAGTCGTGTGAAAATTGGATAATATCTGTGTATTGAGTATCCTCTATAGTACCGCACTAACTCCAATAAGCTGAGATTAACTCTCAGTCGAGCAATTGAAATAAAGTGTCTATTTAAACACAAGAGGTTTGTTTCTGAGATTCATGCTAGCCTTTCTAATCTAAAATTTCTAATTCCTCTTTTGATTATAAGTAATATTTTCCAATTATACATTTAGATACCAGCCTTTCTAATCTAAATTTTCTAATTCCTCTTCTAATTATAAGTAATATTTCCCAATAGATTCATATGTATTTGATGAGTAAAACTAGGGTTCTTAAGTTCATCAAGTTTTTTTTGTGAACTCAATTCAAAAACCTAGCATCTTGGCTTCAAATGACGAATCCGAATCGTTGAAACCAATCTAACTTACGAGTGATGCTTCTGTATGTGAAAATTTTACTGTTTTGAATTAATTTTGTATAGAGTTAAGTGGTAAAAAAATTCAAAAAATTAATACATTAAAATAAATTTATAAACCTTTAATTTTTGGCCGCTTAACTTTATACTAAATTAATTTGAAAGTTCAAAATGTTCGTATGTACACGCATAACTCGTAAGGTAAATAGATTTCAACAATTCAGATTCGTCATTTGAAACCAATTTAATAGATTTTTAGAGTTGAATTAAAAAAAACTTGATGAACTTAAAAACACCCTAGTTCTACTCTGTATTTGATAAAAAAAGTTCTTGTTTCTTTGACTCTCTTTCTATTACTTATATTAATTATGTTTGTTTGTATGAACCATTCTCTCACAGGACCAAAGAAAGCATGAAAACATATGAAAAAAAATGTGTGAAAGCATTTTGTACTTTTTTTTTTTTTTTTTTTGCAGAAATCAGGATTGCAAAAGGTATTTTTTTAAGTAAGAAATAGGAGTCAAGCTCCTATTTTATTAACCGCAATTGGTTACAATCGTTCAAAGGGTTTTGAGAAGGAACTAGGGGTGTAAACGGAGCGGATTCGGAGCGGATAATGCTAATACCAAATCCGTATCCGCCTTTCAATGAACGGATACGGATACGGATACGGATAGTAAACGGATATCAAAATTTAAAACCATATCCGCCTTAAACGGATACGGAGCGGATAATTTACGGATACGGATTCGAATACGAATATAGAACGGATAATTGTCGGATATTGAGTTATATGAACTTTAAGATATAATTAATAATTAATAAAATTTAAATATAAAAATAAATAAATAATTGTAAGTTGATGGAGATATTAATATTAGAAAGATGAGAGAATATAAGACATTTATTTTATTAATAGTGTGGTGTAGTGGTTTGTATCTTGGTTGCTTAGACTTTCACTTCACATGACATGAGTTCAAATTCCTTGAAGGCAAAATAATTTAAAAACCTCACATGATACGGATACGGATACGGATATGGATAGTAAACGGATATCAAAATTTAAAACCATATCCGTATCCGTATCCGCATCTTCTATGGGTAATTGATAATTATCCGTATCCGTATCCGCGATATCCGTATCCGTTTAAATCCGGATACGGATTATACGCGGATTCGGAACAGATATCCGGCCGGATATCCATGTCCGTTTACACCCCTGGAAGGAACCCTAGTGTGGATTTACAAATGGATAAAAACCAAAAAACAGAGAAACAAAAAAGAAAAGAGTTAAAAAGTAAACGAAATATAACAAAGTACATGAAACAAAGAATGAAAAGGTTAGTTTCTTCTTGCATATAATTCTTCAATTTTCATTCTTCATTCTTCATTCTTCATTATTCAGAAATTGCCACTGAAATCTAACTTCTTCAACCAAATCATTGACTGTTTTATATTGCTCTCTAAACAATCGAGCACACCGCTCTCTCCAAATGACAAATTGCGAGATGAGAATCAATGCTTTGTCTTCTTCCGGTATTGACCTATTTACCAATTTTGCTATGATATTGTTTCCAGAAGTCAAGAAGCGTGGTGATTTGGCAACAACCTGGTCTCCATTAATTTTCCTCTTCCTAATCGGGCTCGCTGCACTAACTGTGCCTGGCTTAGCCTTTTCCTGCGGACTTATATATACTCCATTATTTTTCGCAGACAACCTTGGGCTTCTTCTAATTGGTGCAATTTTGTACCTTGGCGGACCCCGAAAACCCGGAGGCGGCCCAAGTTCTGAATCAGTAATCATAGCCCGTATTTGGATCAGACCTAGTTATAACCTTGATGGTCTCATGAATCAGGCTTTTTTCATTTGGGCTGAAAATAATTTCGTTTTGGGCTGCTGAAATATTAGCTTGGATCTCCCAAAAATTGTTCTGAGTTTGAAAAAATTCAAACATCCTCTTCATAAATGCATCCTGCATGAAAACTGTAGCTTGGAGACCCTTGGAATGTGCTCTTTTTAAGAGCCGCAATATTGAACCAACTCCGCTGCTCTCCAAATAGGCGAGCAGGACCCTACTCTTTCAAATCAGACCGTTCATCTGTGTTGAGATCCGTGCATGAAAAAAATTTAACGGTCCGATTTGGAAGAGCAGGGTCCTGCTCGCCTATTTGGAGAGCAGCGGAGTCGGATCCGCAATATTGCCTTCAATGAGGAATTTATTGGGGAAGCTTCCAAGAAGAATTTTTTGAATTGGTTGGACCATCCCATTTGCTACATTTCCCCTTGCATGGCAATAAAACCTGAATTAATTCATCTGCTTTGGGAACCAGACCCATTGAACCGTTGTGCATGCTTTTGCTTCCTTCAATGTGCATCCCTCCAGTAGTAACCAAAATGGATCCCTCCTTTTGAGCAGGTTTGCGTGTCCAGCTTTTGATTGATCTCCTCGGCCTGTCCACCTTGCTGATTTTGAGCCTCTGGATTATAATATCATTACAAAAATTTTAAAACTGGATTGTGCATCCTTCCCGTCCAGTATGGCAGCTGGTGATTCTTCTAATTTACATATGGACCTTGTTATACAAATGTGCTTCTATTTAATGCTTTTTAAAATTTATTTTTGGTCGGTCATTTTAAACTCTTAATTCAAGAAAGCATGACGATTTGATTTTTAAGTCAAAGAATGAAAAAACATTAGCACCGATTGAAACCTGGTAGAATGAATTTCATAGGATGCTTTTGTTATTTTTTTCAGATTCGCTAGAGTCTAGACTGAGCAGGACCTCTCCATTTTTGCCGAACGCTGGAGAAGAGAGTAACTCGAGTGGAACACCCTTTTCCAAATTGCAATTCGGGATACCGCTATGACTTCTTTAATACCTGCCGTCCAGATCTTCTCATCCAACGGTCAGTATCCACAATCTTCTCTCGCAATAATCCGATTCCGATCCATGCCCAAATCATTAACTATAAATAGCCCCTAAATCCCGAAATAGAACCAATCAACTTCCCGCTTCTCCCCTTGCAAATCTCACTCCAATTTTGAAGGTACAAATCCCTCTCTCGTCGTTTGAAGTTTGAACTCTAGTTTACAGCTACTTTTCTTCTGACCTCTAATTAACAGCTTAAATCAATTTTAATTTCAGCTAATTTTCAATCTTTTTGTACTACTGAAAGATGTCGGGCCGTGGAAAGGGTGGCAAGGGATTGGGAAAGGGAGGTGCGAAGCGTCACAGGAAGGTGCTTAGAGATAACATCCAGGGCATCACCAAGCCAGCAATCCGACGGTTAGCAAGACGTGGTGGTGTTAAGCGTATTAGCGGGTTGATCTATGAGGAGACACGTAGCGTGCTCAAGGTCTTCCTTGAGAATGTGATTAGGGACGCTGTAACCTACACAGAGCACGCGAGGAGAAAGACTGTGACTGCCATGGATGTGGTCTATGCACTCAAGCGTCAAGGAAGGACCTTGTATGGATTTGGTGGTTAGGTTAGGGTTTGTGATTTGTAGTTATTCGGGCGGTAATTTGTGGTTTATTACTTTATGGTTATAGGAAGAGGTCGTTAGCACTTTGTTGTCTTTGAAGGAGAAATGATTTGCTAGTAGTTTAGTTTGATTGTCATTCACTTTTCTTCGTGCTGAAGAAAAAGGATCCGCTAGTTCATGAAAAATTGTTATTTTGATCAAGAATGCATCAGCGGAGTTTGTGGTTCTTTTTCTTATATACTAGTTATTATGAATTGCTTCAGACTTTTTTGTACTAATATGATTCTTTTACAAAATTTAATCTATGATTAGACAAAAAAAAGCAACAATTAGTACTATATTTCTATTTAAGCCTGGTTAGACAAAATTTAACTTGTCAGTGCCAATAGAATCAAGACCCGAGTTTGGTTCATCAAGGAACAGTAATATTGGGTCATGGATTATGTCGGTGCTGATAGAAACACGACGACGCTCTCGACTGGACACACCACAGTGCCCCTAATCACTGGTGATTGTATTCGCTGCAGCACAGAGACCAAGTTGATGAATTAGAGCTTGCACACGCGTATGCGCCTTCTTCTTTGAGGCAGAGAGGGTTCGAGGGAGGCGAAACTCAGCGGAGAAGGAGAGGGTCTCTTCCACAGTTAGCATTGGAAATAGCAAATCATCTTGCATGACATATTGACATATGTAGGTAAGGTTGGAGAAGGATAACATAAAAGGTACCGGACGAGAGACCTGTGATAGCGTGGCATCATCAGCTTTGTCGATATTTTTGGTAAAAAAGGCCGAGGCCCAGCTTCATTTAAGAAACAGAGTTACAATTACGATTCAAAGACCATCATGATAAATCCTAGTATGCAACAGCATAAACAGTAATCTGACTGAACCTATGTCAGTACTCACGTAGTATCAACTATAGAGTGCAATAAGCAAAACTAAAAACGCAAATCACAACAGAACAGTGGATCTTCTTGCCATATAGCAAGGAACTAAGTAAAATCTAAAGTAATTAGCTAGATAAGACTCCAGCTGTCTATACTGCAAAAATATGAAGCTTCTAACAGATCACTGTTCATCGTGATATGTTGGAGAGGTGGTATTAGATAGGGGATCATCTGATCATCCCCAGGCATCCATATCCTAAGCGGGATAGTCTCCATTGCCTCTGCTGTGGGGATCCATTCCTGAGCTGCTTCCTTAGTCTCGTTTTTAGTTTTTTTGTGACCTAACCAATAATGCAAAAGAGATATTATGAGAAATAAAAGAGTTCTATTAGATTTAACTTGAGCATTGTGAAAACATATTTCATTTCTATGCTTCCACATTGTCCAACAAATACCACTAAAAATTATTAAAAAGGCTATTTGATCAGATCTCCCAAGTGTCAAAGCAAATTCTATAACATGTTCAATACTATTCCAATTACTAAAATAATGTTGGCTCTTTCCCATCCAAAACCATATTTGTTTAGCTAGTGGACAAGTAATAAAGAGATAATTGGCTGTCTCATCCTGACAGCAAAACTGACACTTAAGTGAACCTTGCCATCCTTTGGAATGGAGAATGTCTTTTGTGAGAATTTTATGTTTACAGGTCATCCACATGAAAATTTGAATTTTATGAGGAATAGGAATTGACCACCATAACATAGGGTTACATGCCACTATACCCCTAAAGTTAAGAATCTTATACAATGATTTTACTATAAAACTCCCTGATGGTTCCCATCTCCAAGCTATCTTATCTTGGGAGTGTGTGAAGGAAATAGAGCTGATGAGCTGTAGAATGGATGCCCATTCTTTCTGATCCACCCCTATAATTGTTCTCCTAAATTGAACACAATCCCCTTGGGAATTGATAACATCTGTCAAAAGCACCTGTTTGTTCCAGCAAAGATTATATAGCTGTGGATATAAAGTAGCAAGGGTACAATTGTTATGCCAAATATCAACCCAAAATTTGACTGTAGATTGAGAACCAGGTACAAATGTTATACTTGAATGTCCTATAGCTTCTAATTTCACTATGGCATTCCAGAAAGGAGAATAAGACGTGGTATGTTCTATTTCATAGATGTAAGTGAGAAGGGTTTTCCATTTACCAAAAAAAGTGGGGTCTTTATATTTCCACCACCATTTAGTAAGTAATGAGATGTTCATATGTCATAAATTCAAAATACCTAGTCCTCCATATTCTTTGGCCATGCAAAGAGAAGGCCAATTAATAAGACAATATTTTTTTCTACTCCTATCGGTTCCTTGCCACAAAAATCAACGTCTAACTCTATCAATTTCTTTGAGAATGGTGGCTGGAATTCGGTATAATGAAAGGGCATATAAGGGAATTGCTGATAAAACGGAGTTCAGTAAAGTTTTCCTACCTCCTAATGAGAGTAGTTGGCCTTTCCAAGTATTAAGTTTCTTTTCTACTTTGTCAACCAAAAATCGCCAATCTTGAACACTAAGTTTTTTATCATTAAGAGGTAAACCTAAATATTTGATTGGGAAGGAGGCAGATTGACATCTAAATGTGTTAGCTAAAGAAGTGGTTGTTGCCCTATCTATATTTATACTATATAATTCAGTTTTCTCTAGATTGACTTTGATGCCTGATACAGCTTCAAAAGCATGCATAGCCCACCAAGCAGCTTCAACTACTGCTTGGTGAGCCTCTAAAAAGAGTATAGTATCGTCTGCGTAATGGCAATTAGTAATATTGTGATTATTGAAGCAATGTGGTCCTAATCCTCTAAGTATTTGTGCTTCTCTTCCTTTATTAAAAATCCTACTAAGGGTGTTGGATGCTAGTATAAAAAGAAAGGGAGAGAGGGGATCTCCCTGTCGCACCCCCCTTTTGCAATAAAAGTATGGAGTAAACTCTCCATTGATACTTATACATGATTGAGAACTGAACAGCCAATGTTCTATCCAGTAAATCCAACGTTGGCAGAAATTTCTACTTTTAAGAACTTCTAAAAGATATCCCCAATGTATTTTATCGTATGCCTTCTCAAAATCTACTTTTATCACTACCCCTTGTTGGTTATGTTGTTTGCTATAATGAATTATTTCTTTACTTAACACGACATTATCAAGTATGTATCTATTTTGTAAAAAGGGAGATTGACTATCATCAATAAGTCTAGTCATAATAGGTGACAGTCTATGAGTAAGGATTTTAGAAATAAGTTTAAAACTACAGTTGACAAGGCTAATTGGTCGAAATTTGCCAATTGTGTTGGCATCTTTGTCTTTAGGGATAAGACAAATAATTGATTTATTAAGCTTGTCTAGATTGAGACTATTTTGAAAGAATTGATGACAGAGAGTGAGAAGATCATCCTTAACTACTTCCCAAAAAAATTGATAGAATTTAAAGGACAGACCATCAGGTCCAGGGGCTCCATGAGGTTCACAATCAAATAGAGCTGATTTTATTTCAGCTAAGGTAAAAGGTAACTGAAGGAGAAGATTTTCCTCTTCAGTGACTGTATCTTGTGATGTCCAGAAATCTGTGTCTAAAGTGGCATATTTAAAGCCCGGCGATCCTAATATATCTTTATAATAATCACTCACATGTTGTTTAATTTCAGGAAGAGAATGAGTTGTGTGATTATGAATATCTAAACTACTAATGAGATTTTTCTTTTTCCTATGATTAACTATGACATGAAAAAATTTAGAGTTTTGGTCACCCTCTTCTAACCACTGTTGCTTTGCTCTATGTTTCCAATAAATCTCCTCCTCTAAATATATTTCCTCTAACCTAGATTTGAGGGTACACCAATCTTTATATTCTACTTCAGAAAAATTTCTAGTTTCTTGGGCTCTCTCCAACTCATGTAACCTAGTAAGAATATTATTCTTTTCCTTTTTCTTTTTCCCATAATAATTTTTAGCCCAGCCCTTAATCTTCCTTCTAACATGTCCTAATTTATTATTCCAACTATTAGCTATATCAGGTAGAGCAAGAGGTTTCTCCTGCCACCATTGGGGTAATAATTTGATGAAATCATCTTGCTCTAACCATAATGGATCAAATCTAAATGCAGATGAGTGAGATGAATGCCCTCCATTCATTTGTAACAGAATGGGACAGTGATCAGATCCATTCTTAGGCAAATCTGTCACTAGACTATGTGGATATGATTGGTCCCAATCTAATGAGGTAAAAATTCTGTCCAGCAGGGCAAATTGATGCCCATTAGACCAGGTATATTTTCTGTTATTAAGTTTGTGTTCCACTAAACTATGTTTATTAATGAAATTATTGAACATTCGACTTATTCGTATATCAAAATTAGTCCCAGACTTTTCCTGATTATTGCGAATGACATTAAAATCACCACATATTAGCCAAGGATGAGAATGATTAGCTCTAAGTAAATTTAATTCAGCCCAAAAAGCTGATTTAAGATGTCTTTTGACAGGGCCATATACTAATGTAAGTTGCCAAATGGAATGATCAAATTTATATTCTACCAAAAGATTGAGATAGAAGGTATGAGATGAGGAGGAAATGACTTTAATTTTGTTGCTATCTCCCCCAAATAGTATCCCTCCAGACCTTCCTTGAGAAGGAACAAAATGCCAAATGTCTATTTTTGCAGAAATAGAATTTAATATTCTTCTAGAAAAATCTGCCTTTTTGGTTTCTTAAATTGCAACTATGTCTACTTGATGTTGAATGATGTATTCGTTTAATGCATTTCTTTTCCTAATCGAGTTCATACCTCGTATATTCCAATTAAGAATATTCATAAACTAATGGAATGAACCCCATCTACATCTAAAATCAGACCATCA
Organism: Carex parvula; assembly: GCA_025461045.1. Classification (NCBI taxonomy): domain Eukaryota; kingdom Viridiplantae; phylum Streptophyta; class Magnoliopsida; order Poales; family Cyperaceae; genus Carex; species Carex parvula. The sequence goes on along the minus strand of JAJGRW010000552.1, from coordinate 380,792 downwards.
GAAAAGGTCAAACTAAGACAATGATCACGAGTTTTATCTTTATGTGACTCATCTAGTGAATGTAATAACTGCTCAAATTGAGCTCTCCCCATGTTTTGAATGGCTGATATAATAACAGCTCTTTCTGATGGCGATTTACCTAGCTTGATTTGATATATCCTAAATAGGTCATTGACCTGTTCTACAGTAAATCGTAAATATGGATAAGAAGAGAGTAAGGGATTACCTTGAGGCTTGGTTGATCCAGCAGCCTTTCTTTTTTGAGCTCTCTTCAAAATAGGGGTATGAGTAGTGGTCATCTGAAGACGAAAACTTCACCTAGGCATGGATCTAGTGAAGTTTCTGGAATACTCCTCTTGGGTCAAATCAGGGGTCACCACATGTGGGTTGGAACTATCAGAAACTTCGATGATATCTGGAGGAGGTTTGGTGTTGGAAGTGTGTTTTTTGGAAGTGGATCTTGGCTGGTGAGAAGAAGGCTTATTAGATTTGGTCTTTGTTGGGCTATGACTAATTTTCCTTTTACTAGGAGGGGTCAGAGAGCGGGTAGTTGATGAAAAGCGAACGGATTTGATGGGCTGGGCCTTGGTGATTTTCTTTTTGGCCCCTTTGAGATTGGATTTCCTATTTTTATTTTTCTGAGTTTGTAACCTTTGAGTTCTGGCTGAAATAGGTTCATCATCAAATATGTGGTCAATCAAATCAGTTATCAGAATACTCTCATCTGAGTCAGAGTGCTGCTGATTTTCATCAGGAAATATCGGGGTAGGTATGTGCTCAGGAATATTGGTCGCAGTCTTACTCTCCACATCATCCATTGGTGGTTGCATAGCAGGAGGGTTTGGAACCACTTGGTTGGAAGGCTGACCTATGGAGGAAGATTTTACCCCATTTTCCATACGATATATTGCATTCACCGCATTCTGAAATGAATCTTCATCAGATTCTGAGGATTCATATCCAGGGTCTTTAGTGCCCTCTGTGGTGCAAGAAGGAAGATGGTTTTTGCCCTTCCCCGCAGGTGGCGAGGAGCCAAGGGCAGGTCTGACCATTAGAGAAGGTTCAGATATCACAACTCCTCGTTGTCTAGGAGGTTGAGGGGAGGGACCATGTAAGCCAAATCTGAGTGGAGGAGGATGGGGCAGATTAATATGAGGAGGGGCAGATTGACTAACCAGGGGAGATGCTGATTTTTTTAGAGGATGGTCAGAATCAACTGTGGTTGTATGAGGTGGAGGTAGAAAAATAGTAGGGGAAGGTTCTGCATCCATTGGTATAGGAACAGACGGGGGTTCAACTTGAGGAGGGTTGACTGGAGGTGGGATGTCGGGGTTAGGATGAGGTTGGTATTGAGGAGGAATTACGCCAAAAGGCGTGCCATTAGAGTAGGGCCGACCATTCAGTCGCCCGCGCCAAGCATTCACAGACTCTATTTGTTCAGTTTCTATTTCAAACACTAAGTCATGAGTGGAAACAAATCCAGTGGCATCCCTATGAGTTAGACTATGGTCCCGGGGAAGATTGGTCACATTACCAATACCATTCCTTACTCTCGCAAAGCGGTAGTCAAACCGACTCAATGTACCCGGGTCAATTTCAAGCACAATTGCTCCAAATGGTACTAAAGTGCCATTAAATTCTCCCCAAACCCATTTTTCCATTGGGAATCCATATATTCTAATCCAAACTGATTGTAAACGTTTACCAGCATTGAAGACCGGGTCCCACCGCAGGATGGGAAATTGAACTTCGTCCATTCGCAGCCATCGTTTGCGAGTAGCCGCAACAAGCCAATCAGCTGAAGGGGCTTGAATCAGATACTTAAATTCATCAAAAACTCGGACTGTCCACAGAAAAGGAGGATACGAGAACCGAAGGACCCGTTCCACCTTCTCCGGACCCCACGCCGCGATATCATCTAAGAGGAAGCTCAGCTGAAGCTCTCTCAGAATTGCCTCTGACTCGGGAGTAGAGTTAAGCATGGGAATCGGAGGGCGGATAGTACATGTTTGTGGAGGAGCTTCCGTCTGGGGGGGAGTGGTGCGGATCGGTTCTGGCCGGGGGACTCGGGCCTGCACCGGTCGATCAGGCGGGGTCTGAGCCATTTCCGGTGGTCTATGCGCCGTCGGAGGAGGCACCGGAGGACGTATGTTGTTCGCTCCCAAATGAGATGTACAGAGCTTCACTACAGCCTAAGCTGTAGAGTTTAAACCCTATTCAACTCTTTGACAAAGGTTGCAAGTGCACAACCCTGTCGTGTAGTTAGAACGGGTGTCGATCCTCAGGGACGGTCTATTTTCTGAACTTAAACTATTCCCAGTTAGGTACTAGAAGTTTGAATGTTTGGGGATTTGTCTATTCCTAAAATGTATGAACAAGTAAACGAATGAAACAAAAGAATGTATGAACAATTTCAATTATCAATGTATGAACAAGTAAAGAATCAAGTAAATATTTGTATTTTGTACTGTGGTATAAAAGGGCGTTTCAAGGGTTTCAGATTTCATCTTCAACTTTGCTGCTCAGGACCTGCCACGCGACCTGCATGCTCTCGCATGCGACCCGCTTGGCCTTAAGCGCCCTGAACCTGGCACGCGACCCGCAAGCTGTGGCTTGCGACCCTCGTGATGCGACCCGCGTGCTAAGTCACGTGACCCGCATGGTCCCTTGGGCTGAATCTGCACATGTCAGAAACTTGTTGTTTAAATCGTGTAAGGCTAGATTGACCATACCTAGTGTCACTGAACCTCAACTCTCGTGTGTTGGCTTAGCAGACCTGGTTTGGAATTACAATTTCACCTTCTCAGGTTTAATCAAGCTGTTTGATCTAAACCTAAGTTCTCAATTCTGTTTACTAAAGGTATCCACAAGCTGAGCAAGAGCAAGTGGAAACTTTCACCTTTCGGCTACTCATTGACCTCACTTTTCGGTTCTCAGACCTACCTCAAGTACTTAACCTAATTTGCAAGAAGCATCAAGCCTTTGGTACAAGAAGAAATGCCTAAGGCATTCAACAGTAAGCAATCAAGAATCAAACAATTCAGATCAAGCAATCTCAAATAATACAAGAATCAAAGAAACACAAAATAACAATAAGAATCAATTCATGTGCATCATCAAACAAAGTATCAGACTACAAATCCAAACCCTCAAAACTACAAGTCTACTCAGACATGAATAAAATCAAAGTAAATGAAAGAAAGAGGAAGCAAATCATTGTCAGAGAAGGAGGAGTGAAGAGGCTCGAAGCTTCTGGAGTCTTCTTCACCAAGTTGAGTAGCTCCAGATCCTCCAGATCGCCTCTCCTCTCCAGATCGCCTCTCCTCAGGCGCCAAGCTCCCTTCCTGGCGATCAGATCCCCTTTTTTGGGAAGATATCGGGGGTCCCCTTTTCTCAATTCGCGCAGGCCTTATATAGGCATCTTAACGGGCTTAAATCGGGTCCTGGCGCAATTAACTCGACGCGGGTCGCGTGCCAACTCATGCGGGTCGCGTCGAGCTTTCCGAAAAGTGGTCATACGCTCAAAACGGAGTTACGAGTCAAAAGTTATGACTGTTTTAAGTTCGGTGCTGAAATCTCAGGATCTGATGCGACCCGTGTGGAATCTGACGCTACCCGCGTGGAATCTGATGCTACCCGCGTGGGATCTGATGCCGCCCGCGTGGGGGGTTCCAGAACTCGCAATTTTCCCTGATTTGGCTCATTTTCTGCAAAGTAATAATGAAAATGCAGCAGTACCACATTCTATAGATATTCAATGTATATTCAATGTAAAAGACATGATTTGGTGGTTTGAAACACAGATTGTGGTACAGAAATTGGCCGGATTTATAGATCTAATAATGAGACATCACATGTGCTGAGTATAGCCGTGCACCGGCCGATCAGGTGGTATTTGGGGTTGAAGCAGCGGATCCGCGTGAAAGTCGCCGATCGGCCTTTGTTCAGGCGGAGGCCGTTGGTAATAAGGGCGATACGGTGGCCGTGCCCTAGGGTAACCTCTGCGATGCCCTTGTGGTGCCATTGGCGGTACCCTAGATAGGGTTTCCTTCTCCCAATGTAAAGAGGAAGGAGAAGTTGGAGTGACAGAAGCACAGTGAACGCCTTTATGGCCTATTTTCTGGCAGATAAAACAAAGAGGCGCGTTACGACAAGCTTGCGCTCTATGCCCTTTCTCACCACATCGCATGCAGATCGGGCGAAGGGGAGTAGATTGAGCACGGATCTCCTCAACTCGCCTTCTGATGATCGTCTCTCGAGATTCACGGGATTGAATCGGGGGCTGTGGTACAATTTTCGCTGGTGGATCACTCAATAAAGACTCCCGATATGATTTCGGTAACAGGCCTTCATTTGGCCCAACCGCCATTAGAGACGCAAATTGAGCTCGGGCAAGAGCGATATGGCGGGCTCGAAAGAGAGCCATTCACACTTTTTATTCTTCTGGTTTCTTATTTTTTCTCTTTTTTCTTTTTTCTTTTTTCTGTAGCTAATCGCTAAATCGCCATGGCTGTCGCCTTTTTTCTCTCAGAATTTTCCGCCCAACCTACCGCTTTGTCGATATTAATTTATATGAAAGGTTTTAATTTTAGAATTTAGACAGACTACAGTAACTTAACTTAAATGCTTGTGCAGTACCCACTATCTTCTTTACCAGTACAAATATGAGATACCATGTTAAAGGATTATGTATTTTAGATGGATTAAATTAACATTAATTATAAGATGTTGCGTGCTATTACTTTGCGGGACTTCCTCTTGGTGCTTTTTTGGGCTTCAAACTAGGGTTAGTTAGGTACTTTGGTTTAGATAGTTAACGATGGAACTCTAAACTCTTGGACTATGATTATGAACTCTTTTGTTGACCAATTTACAGAGCATGATGAATTGACCGAATTAATATTTCTATTGTGCATTTGTGCTACATGAAAAATAATTAAGTCAAAGTTTCTCAATAAACTCTATACATATGTATATCTGAGGTGAGGTTAAAAAAAGAAAAAATAAGCATAGATATATATATAGTAGTTTATGGTTAGGAATGTTAGAAATATAAATGTTGGATGTTCAACTATTTTGTAACTCTCAATATTAATTACCTCTTCCTCCACTATTACTGGAATATATTTTTCCACTACTATTGCAATTAATTTTAGATGACTTTTCATTTATAATTTGTATCATATAAATAATCTTATATTGTACACATGAAAAATATATGAATAAAGAAGTTGTCATCTTTTATATGTTCTCTTGTTTATTATTCTTTGTCTTTATTTTATAACAAGAAATATGTATGTTTCTTTTTTTTTTCCTTTTTTCTTTTTGAAAATAAAGGGTCATAATGCTTGGTTTATTCATTCTAATTAATGAGCAAATCAGGGAATTAGTTAACCATGCACACTATGATCGATAAGAGTAGACATCCAATCGTCTTAAATATTTTAATGAGCATCTAACTTTTTAGTTTGAAATCAATAGGTAATTAATTGCTCTCTCTCTCTCTCTAATAGCTGTCAAATTTGTAATTAGTATTTAGCAGATACATAATTAGAAAGAAATAAACATAATTCTATACAGATGAAGGCATGTATACACACGCATATATACGGGTCCATATCCTCTGAGATAACAAAATATTTCTGTTTAGATCAGAACTGTCCGATCAAAATCCGAGTCTAAGTCGATCCAAGGTGGAATGCGCGGGGTACCTTAAATCGTGCGGATTCTGATCGAACACTCCGGATCTAAACAGAAATATTTTGTTACCTTGGGTGATATGAATTCCATATATATATAGAGAGATGGGCTATTGTGCTTTGCAAAGTAAATGGGAGTTTTATTTCGGGTCATATTTTCCATTTTGAAAATTCAAACAACCGATCCGAACTGTTCAACATGTTCTAAATATTGATATGTGCTTGCAGACTAAATTTTACATTTTTTAGAATTTTTTTACTATTTATTAAGCCACTTTGAAAATCGCTGATCCACTGTGAACAGTAAAAAACAGTAAAAAAATTTGGACCACCGGATCAGCAATTTTCAAAGTGGCTTAATAAATAGTAAAAAAATTCCAAAAAATATAAAATTTAGTCTGCAAGCACATTTCAATATTTAAAAAATATTGAACGGTTTGGATCGGTTGTTTGAATTTTCAAAAATGAAAATACAGCCCGAAGTAAAGAGAGGGTTTTACTTTGCAAAGCACAATAGCCCATCTATATATATATATATATATATACACACACAAACACACAAGTACACACACGTGCATAAGCGAATCTAGGATTTCAGTTAGGAATAGGCATAAAATATTGACAAGAGTATAATTTTTTCTCTCCAGGTGGTCGGAGCGGAGTAGTGGATAGGGATCCAAAAAAGTTACAGCACGACCGGATACGTCACGACACGATACGGTTCCGTTACGGAACGACACGGTTCTGTCACGGCACGTGTGACAGTTACGTGTCCATTGTCGTGGCCATCTTTCAAAATTTGGCACGACACATCACGCGAAAGATTTGGTTATAGCACATGGTCATGTGTAATTAGGACCGTTAGATCTTGATCAAACTTGAATAAACTAACCTAAATTATAGAAAAAAATATAGTTAACTTGACCAAACGTGACCGTTTTGGACACGTCACGTGTGGTTACGAGATGACTAATGTGTTGTGACCATTCACGTGCCATGACTATTTTTTCAAATTTGGTTACATACGGCACGACATGTATAAATCTAACTTAGACACGACACGAAGCATATTTAGATCTCTAGTAGCATACATCTTTTTTCTCCAGACAAATTAACGATTCTTCTAAGTGGAGTAGTGAATCGGACTGAGACTTTTTTTCTTTCTTTCTTTTACGCGAATCAGTCTGAGCTGACTTTCTTTGCCGCACAATTTTCTTCTATTGAGTTGTGAATTAAATTCAAAGGTAGGTATTATTTCATTCAGAAGTAGACACAAATATTATCATTAGATCTAAACAAAAGTTCGAATTCTGAGATAGACACTTGTTTACACCCTCACCCTCTTAAGGTCCGCCGCTGCATACCGCATAAACGCACATAGAAATTTCATGTATAGTCTTCTTATATATGTATGTATATGTTTTTGCAAAAAAATTCACTAGTTATATAAATTATAACGTTTTTATATTACTTTTTGTTTACAATCCTAATAATATGCATCGTGCAATTTTCAATTAGATGCACGTGTATTGGATTACTGTCAAAATTGATATGGTTGGACTTGGATACATTTGTGTGGTTGACCGGTGCAGCCGTACTGAGAATGTGAGAGAAACCAGGAACCAAAGAAGTCAACTCCATTAAACGAATAAAACAAAGGTGGAGAATTAATGGAGATCAACTAACAACAGTATTAGTCTTGTTTGGTGGAGCTACACGGCTACATCATTAATTATATAGATTCTCTGTGGCAAGAACCTTTAAAAAACTCTTCTAGCCGCACAAAATACCATACAAGCCTTGCATCAGAAATTCTTCCTTGAAAAAATAATTAAAAATGCTTTGGTCTCAAATTGAGGCCACTTGCAAAGCTTAGGTTAGCCCATTTTCTTCCAAGTTATAGATTAAAAGACTATTTGCATGTTAAATAATATTTGTTTAATTAGTAGGCAATTGCGATATGATAGGTAATTTTCTCTACGAAATTCAATCTTATTATGATAAGTATACAATAATAACCTTCTTCAAATGATAACTTTCTAGGTTATTTTTGTCGTATTTTTTAGGCCGATATACCGCCTATTAAGTACTTGCGAATCTTGATATAGATTGAATAGTTCCTACCAACTGAAAATCTAATAAGCATGGAACCCCCTCCGATAGTGATTAGATCGAATAGGAATAAAATATGTCCGCTCGGCTACGTTCTTCAATCTATATCAAAATTTACACGGACAGTTTTCAAGTTTTGTAAAATTAAGTATTATTTGTGAATTTTGATGTGGATCGAACAGTTCCGATCAACTGATGATCCAATACCCATAGAACCCCCTTCCATTGCCGACTTCCATTAACAAACTTTCGATGAAATTTATCTCAATTTGATGTACTCTACTAATTCTGCGAACCGATATCAACATTCGTAATATGATTTTGAAGAATAAATGCAAATTACCATATCTGCGTACTTATTTGCATATATGTAAAAAAAAACAAATGAAATTTTGCTCTTCATCTGATGAATTGAAGAATTTAAAATTTTAATATATTTTACTAGATTTTATAAGACTCTTATTGCATATCAAATACAATTGAAATAATTTATTTTTTCAGGGAATTTCATCATGTATGTCACTCAAATACCTTCAAGTTACGTATTTCTCCCTCTAAAATACATAAAATCACATTTACCCCTTTAATTTTAAAAAGTTCATAAACTTATCAGATTTATTGCATTTTCTATTAGAACCCATTTTAAATTAATAAATTTCTCATCTAGCCTTTATTAAAAAAAATATAAATATATAGTTTGTGTAACAAAAAATGTTCAGTCTTCGAAAACTAGTTAATTTCTCTACTTGTGACCCATACACTGTGACATTCAGGCACTTGCGTGTATCTCATAATTAAGAAAGTAACCATTTGTGCTCACCAGCGGCTAAGTAGTAGGCTGAATATTTCTCTAAAACAGGCTACATTTAAAATGTGTTTTAATGAAAGGCAATAATTTGGATTAATTTGTGAGTTTTTTATAATATTATGAATTTTAGAGGGGGCAATATGTAATTTCAAGATTTCATAGGGATATACATGAAATTCCCCCTTATTTATTTATTTTTTTTTTTTGCATGTAGGCACTACATGTGTTTGTGTGTCCAACCGTTTAGTTTTGTCCTTTCATGTTTTGCAAGATGGTTATTAAAATGTACTTCCATTAGTCCTGATTTTGACACCAAAAAATTAGCAGTTTTCCTCCTTTTTAGTCCTAATATTTCATGTGCTTCTGGAATATATAAAAAAAAAACGTGGAAAAAACATGTCCACTTCTCTATATTTAATACATCCAAATCAGAGGATCAATACAGATTAAAAAGAAAAGAAAGAGACGCTAAATCATCAAACAAATGGGGCCTTGGAAGCACTAAAAATTACACTAGTTGATCGTAATGAAACACGACCAGGAATAATTATATGATGGATATGAACTTTTAGATCACACAACTATCGCTTTTTTAACAAAACCACAGAGTAAAGCCCCCAAAGCATAAAAGCCCGAATTGGAGGAACACGGCAGCAACAAGTTCTGAAACATAAAATTGCCAGAGCATAATAATAAAAAATCTCCAATAATATGGATTGAAAAAGGCAACGGGGAGGGGATACCCTACCGTGTAGACTGAGATTTGTATCATCCATTTTAACCTGACACGAATCTCAAAGCAGACAGCCACTAATCGAAATTGGCACCCAAATAATTTTAGATGGACTGGGAAGTTATTCTATCCCTATCAACCTATGGTACCGAAGTAGATACCAATGAACCAAGCATGTTTCTTGTACTAAGATCCATTGAACATGAGTTATAATAATAATTTCAGACTTTCAGTTATTTCAATCTCACTTGGCGAACCATGTAAAGAAGCATTGGCGAAACTAGTGCGGATGGTTACTAAAGAATATTAAGTTGTTTAGATAATTAAAGTAAGAGTGAGGCTACAGTGCTATGCATAGCACCAATTGTGTCCGTACTACGGCTCAAAATTTGACTTTTCAAATTCTTAACGGTCGATCGAAACCGTTCAACATGATTATAAAATAAATATGTACTTGCAAACCAAATTTTACATTTTTACTATTTTTTCGAAAATCACTTGATCTGAACATTCTGGACCATCCAAAAACAGCTTATCTAAAAAAATAGTAAAAAAATTCAAAAAAATGTAAAATTTGGTTTGCATGTACATATTCATTCTGTAATCATGTTAAACGGTTCAGATCGATCGTTAGAATTTTGAAAAGTCAAATTTTGAGCCGTAGTACGGACCCAATCCGTGCTATGCATAGCACAGTAGCCTCACTCTTAAAATAATACAACCAAATATGTTCATACATTTTTAGACAACATCAAGCTTGAGACTTGCACAACCATTGCTTGTCAAATAGTTTATCTTACAGGTTAATAAGAAATTAAACCCTCAAACAAAAATAGGTTATCAGACAAAAACCATAATAAACATACGCTAACCAATTCTAAACCATTAAAATATGAGGTCTGACATATCATATTCCCCACAAGGAACAAACACCTCAGTGATGTCAGTACTTGGCTAGCTCTGCAACGAGGTCGGCATGCTCATCCGACACAAATGACCTCACCTTCACTCGGACCCCCACAGTAGCAGGAGAGCATTCCCTCACACCAACAGCAGCAGGGAATTCTAAAAGCGGTACAAGACAAAAGAAAGAAGTCATATACAACTCGTGGATGGATGTTAGGTTGTGATGCATCCATAGATAAGAACTAAATAAATACCTCATAACATTTATAGGGCAATTACGAGGCATGTTTTACTTCATTACTTTGATTTCTTTGCTTTATTAACTTAGGCCATGCTCCACACAAGGGGAGGGAAAGGGAGGGGAGAGAGGCAGCGTAAAGAGCTTACCTCCTCTCCGATTCGAGGGTTACAAAATTTGAATAGTTTGTATACGGAGTTCACCTCCTCTCCTCTCCTTTTTCCCTCAAAATTTATGTTCTGAAGCAAATAGGGATCGGTCAGTTCAGATCACCCGTCCCCTCCACTCCCCTTGTGCACCCTCTTCTGGACCACAAGGTTAGAGTTTCTACCAACTACATGTATTTACTTCACCCCTATTTGGTGTTTATAATTCTCCATGTAGTAGGTGAGGTGAGAAGCATAAATTGATCAAGATTATAGAAGTCCATGGGAAATGAACAAATCAATTGCAAATAGCCACTCACTATCATCAACTCGGGCATAAAGTAAGTGCTCTCCCATCCAATGCCTGAGAGGCCTGGACCTGATTCGGGTGCTCCTCCTCAAACCGCCCACCTCCTCGAGACCTCCCTCCACAACTATGAATGGTCAGTAGGTAAGCAAATTCTCTCATTAGTATCATAAAAGAATATATATGAATTAGGCGTGTCTGTTATTATAAGGCCTGTTTATTTCTCATAATGAAATATTATATAATAGATGTAGCATTACATCCCATTACAGAGAAGTTGCATGGAGTAAATTTGGCCTGACTCAACCAGGCTAAGACAGGTAGAAGCCAAACCATATGCCACTACCTATGCTTCAGGATTTTGATTTATCAATTTTCTCAATGGGTTGAGTCTAATTCTATAATACTAAAACTTTACATTAACCAGGGTTCGAAATAGTGCACTATAGCGTTTTCGGACCATAAAATCTATGGCGCTATCGGCACTATTGCGGCTCAATATGGATATAGCGTCGTTTTTTTTAGCCGTTCCGCCATGACACTATTTAAACCTTTGCTAAAAACCAAGGTTCTAAATAGCGATTATCGCTTTATCGCATTTAAGGTCCGAAAAACCTATAGCGTAGCTATTGCACATCTATAGCTAGATATTTAGAACCCTGACATTAACCAATTAGAAACATATAACAGGTAACAAATATTAATGTGTCCAGATCTATTGAATTTTGAGAACTTCTCAATGCTGACAGTTGACCCAACAACATAGATAGAAATAATAAGAATCACTAGAGTGGATCACGTTCGAGTAAATATTTCTGGAACCCACTAGAATGTCAAATTGGACCCGACCATTCTTGTTTTCAAATTAAAATGAATAGCCTGACCTCAACCATTGCCTAGTCTGAAGGAGCACCGCAAAAACCAATACAGACAGAAGAATAAACTTACTTTCCGTGTTGCTTCTCCTCTTCGGTTGTCTTTTGTTTCTTTTCTTTGGAGGTGCCATTTGCTCATCTCTCTTACCAGGAGGCTCCACAACACCGGCACCTACTTGTGCCTGCATCAAATAAAAAAAGAAGTCATGATGATATAACATAAAGTCAAAGCAACAAAATTAAGGATTACTTAGCCAGTCTGTTATTTTCGATGCTCACAAGAGGCCACAAAATTTAAAATAGATAATGCTAAGAGAAAAATGCACAAACCATAGTGTTTCTATCTGACATTGGAGTCGGAATCTCGGAATGTATGTCCAACGAAGAGTCTGTTGATGCATTATATCAAATGTTAGTTCCTAATTACAGCATAATATAATACCATTTTCAAATAACATGTATTATGGAGGCCGAGGTTTATACACACTTGAGTTTTCAAAAATGTGCCCCAATTCTACAATGTCTCTTTTTTTGTCCAGATTTTAAATTAGGCTAACACAGGAAAAGGGTTAATTTTAGGGTTCTGACTTTATATGGACTGGTTACAAAGCAATCTGGTTTGGACAAAATGAGAACCAGTACTTCAGTAACTTTACTGAGTACAGAATCAAACCTTCTGTGATTGAACATGGGACCTCACTTGAAGAAAGAAAAAAAGAAAATAAAACTTCTTTTGTGGGAAACCAATATTTTGCCACGCCACTGAGCCAGTATTAGTAGTACATCACTTGTAGTAAGAGTAAGTTACACAAATGATCCTTAAAAGTATCACCTATTTACCATATAGTCCTTAAAGTCATTAAGTACCAATTTGATCCGAAACTATCCATTTTGTGTTGGTCCCTTATAACTACACGTGCCGTTATAATCACCTTGGAAATTATCATGACATAGATGCCCATGTGGATTTTCTAATTTGTTAATTGGTAATAGCAATAGGACCGATCTGGCAGAAAATGAATTTTTTTGGATCAATATTGTACTTTTGAAACTTTTTGAGGATCAAAAGGAAATTATGAATACTTGAAGAACCATTGTGTAATTTACTCTTTGGTATAACTAATATTTTGCTTATGTAACATTGTATGCTTGAAATGTCTCCAATTTACACTTTTGTGTAAATGAATTTATGGGGTTTCATTTAACCAAAATGGACGGAATCTTAAGAATCTAGTTTTGAGATATTCACCTGCATGTTCAAGCCCCCTTTTCTTGCCTTTTCTACTTGAAGCTTCTTTTATGACCACTTCTTCCTGTTGTAAGAGAAATTTGAGTAAAAGAACTGATAGGTTGGTAAGGACCTGACTGGCACAGAGTAAGAAATATGCATTGTTTGAATCTCTCTTTTCTTTGAGGTAGTAGGTAGTCACCTTCCAAATTTTTCATTAAACTCGATATAAATTCTTTAAATTGTTTGCTTTGGGGGTTTATGCAAGGTTAACATTTTTCCAGTCGATATAATGCATTGATTGAATTTGAATAAAGAGTAGCTAGAAATCCTTTAACCCCGACTAGGTAATACCAAACGAGGCTGTAAATATGAAGGTAAGATGTGTGGTTTGAGAGCAAGAAATGAACAACAAATTTGGTTCTTTTAATTTTCTCATGATTTCATTTATCATACCTCTGGTTGATTCTCCAATGGCACAGCAGATGGTGACACCTCGATATTGACAGGGGGATTCTCCATTGGCATCCCAGACACTGCAACTTCTATGTTGACAGGTGAATTGTCCCATGGTGAATGCATCTCTGGTTCCTCTGGCATGTCATTGCCAGCGTCGTCGTCATCTGAGAAGTTGCCACCTCTTGCTTCAGATGTCATTTCAGGAACCTGAAATAAATATAAAATTTAATGTTAGACAAAAAGCACACAATGTTGGCCCAACAAAACTAATTTGATCAATTTATGGTGGGCTCTTTGCTAATCAGGTCAGAGTTGGTACTTTATTGCTGGTTGGTAACAAGTCAAATTCCAGTCAAGCTAACATATAAAACCTCATTGCCACAGCCTTCTCTTCATCTTACTTTCCCTTTCACGTTTCTGGAGAGGGCTACTGGCACACTACAATCTCTCCTTGTCAGTAAACAACCTGGAAACCATAGATAATATTTGGTGGCTAACAGGAGAGTATTGTCGCAACCAATATGGAACACAATACGGGCTGCACAATGTTGGGCACGGTGGAGAGAGAGAATGTGAGGATCTTCTCCAACAACAATATGGGCTGCACGATGTTGGGCACAGCCCTTGAAATATACCAATGGTACCGGCACCGTTAATAGACAGCTTCAGTACTGCAATTCAGGTCCAGGAACGGGGTTTGCGAGTTATTATTGGACTATGCTTGCTGTACTTTTTACTTTATAACTGGCTTGTAATATCTACTTAGGTTGTAAACTTTTCTTTCGTTAATACAAATTGTTAGCGGGCATTTCGCCCCCTAACCTTCAAAAGAAAAATGTTAACCACATACCTTTTCTTGCGAAGGAAACTCTTCCATTTCTACATTAGGACAACCAGAAGGTCCCGCATGAGATGGTGTGTCGATTTCCTAAAACATGCATACATACAAATAAATAAAACCATAAACCTAACAAGTATATAAGTGCAGAGAGAAAAGGTACTAGCCTCATTTTCAAAACTAAACTGGTAGCCAGGTGAAGTGCTCAGACTCCTGACAGAACCAACCCCAGGTAGTGGATTGGTATCATCATCACTATAATATGCTGCTGGACTTCTTCCAAAAATTTTCCTTTTTAACTTCTTGAAAGGCCACCATTGGGTCCTCTCCTCTGAGTTCCCTCAATCTCTCAATTGATGGAAGTGGTGTCCAAGGGGACCTTACAACATCCAATCTGGAGAATTTTGGTATTTTGGGAATGACCAAGGGGGGTATGACATGTTGTTTCAGATTGAGCAAGTCCAACACCATTGCCACAGCCTTCGCTTCATCATCATCAGGAATTTTCTCCAGATTTGAAAGCAGCTTCTGCAAAGAACTTGACGCATACGTCTCTGGCACTGTTTATGTTGAATGGTGGAGAAAAATTAGACAGAGAGAAAATTGGCCTATCTACCTAACACTGTCATTTTTTTCAATCGGCTTAAAATCATTTTCCAAAAGGTTCCTATCTTAAGGGTACTACCATTTTAGCTCAGAGTAGTCATGTACAGGAGTAAACCTGTGTGCACCAGCCTTAGGTCACTGAGCATACTGCAATCCATGAGCCTGAACATAAGAAAGCAGGTATTGAAGAAATCAAACCTTCATTTTGTGATTCAGAGAAATCTGTCACTTTTGTAGTTGGGGGTCCGGTGGTTTGTGCTGGAGCACTGTTTCGGCATGTACATGCAGGCTTCACTTTTATAGGGAAAGGACGCATTGGAAGACGGACAAACTTAGGTCGTTCCCTATTCAAAAATATAAGAAAGGACAGAGAAAATATAAGAGGGACAAACTGACGGATATTACAACACAGCTAGGAGATAAAAAACTGTATATTTCAACAACCAACAACCAACCAAGCCTTTAGTCCCAAACAAGTTGGGGTAGGCAAATTGTTTATTTCAAGTATTAAACAAACTCAACAAAAAAAAAAATTCTGACAATTAGAGCAAGAAATGAATGAGCAAGTTTCAACCATGTCTACCAGATTTTTCAAAAAAAAAAAAAAAAGGTGCCAATACAAATAAAAATCCTTTTTGTTCGCTTTTGGTTTAGTTTGTGTTTATCTGAGGCTTTTTGCTTCAGATACAGATTTGTGATTTAACAAGTTTATACCAGGCTACTTTGTGTAACATTGCACCACACAATGAACTTTACGAGGTTTTCTTTATTAATGGGAGAGTATGGGAAACTGTGGTATACATTTGAAGTCCTAGCCCAGGACGACGCCTCCTTGGCTGATCATCCTCCACCGCCTTAAATACTCTTTCTCCTACTATTTTTGCTTCCCCACCCAGCCTCTGGATCTCTGCCACGGCATCTGTATTCCATACAAGAGCATAAGATAGTGGATACAACAATTGATGTTTTATTAAATTAGTCGTAAATAATTCCTGCAACCAGCACTTTACAGGGTTTCCTGAAACTGGGTCAATTGAGCATTAACAGCCCTTACTAACAAAATACTGCAATTATTATCACACGAAAAAAAAAATGACCAGTTTCTGCTATTGTTGATATACGCTACCTATATAATATTAAAATGAGCTCTAAGCCACTAATGCTAAATTTTGCAGTATTTACAAGAAAAACTTAGAAACTCTCATATTCAAACACAAAATTAACATCCTTTTCAGGGGAAGATCCAGCATAGAGGGTAAGGTGAGGCAAAAATTCAGGTTCGGCATAAATTTACAATTATTTTGGAAACAAAGACTATCTTATAATTAGTTTCTGTTACAGCAATACTTCTTCAGGTATATTATTACAATTACTTTGGACCAGTGGCAACAAATGCCCACCCTGCCCAAACATAACGCCATCTTTGATTCTTTAGGATTTATTGCAAAAAACCCAAATAGATAGAGTCAAGGTTATGTCCAGCCTAAGTAACTAAGCTGCACCTAATATTTCTCTATTGACCAAATCAAACCATAACTTATAATAAATCCAACATTAAGCATCTACCTTACAGATTTCAGTATAGTTCAAGCTGGTTTTTCCGTAGGGGACGGGGATTTAATTAAAACTAAGTGCACTATTTGTTGACTTTCAATTGGAAATATATTTTCATTAAAAATATGTGATTATCTACAATTCTTGGTGTAGTTTCAAAATGTTGCACGACCACCTACATATAAACACCACAAGCAATAGCATTACCTTCCAGTTCATAGTACTTCTTTATGAAGGCGTCTGGATCTTTTATGTGCTTCAATACTGTGAAATCAACAGGAACGACCTGCTTAGCCTTCTCATTCCTATTCATTTATATTATTGTTAGGTACTTTTCAATCTAAACAAGTAACAAAAAGAACATCAGCCAAGTATTCTCAGGTCAAGGTATGCAAGTAGGGACTCAGGTACGGCTCCAGACTCTCAAAGGGGCGGTAGTTCACGAAAGAAATCTTTTTTGTGCCTGTTGTGGTACCACTTAGTAACAGCTTGTACCACAACTATGATACCTGCACAAATGGTACTGTGATTGCTACAACAGATCACTGCCTATAATTTATTTTTGCCTACAATCTATTTTATATCATGATAACTATTTACCATTGTTCATTAAAAGAGAGATTGAGACCTAAGTATTACACATGCAAACTAGGAATAAACTGTCATCATCCACAAAATTATGATATGACATTTATGTAAAACATTAGTATTCACAATATAGTTCCTGCCGAAAATAAGATTTTCTAATTAAATTTGCACTCTCAGAGCAAATCAGAGGGAATGAGAACAAAGAACAGAACCAAAAAGAAAATATTTTTTTAAAGTAAATAACTCACTTTTGTATTAGTTTAAATGGACTTATGTTATAAACAAGTCCAAGTCCAGGCCTCCGACGTGCTCTTCTATCTTCAACCATCTGCTCTAAATGAGAGCTAACTTTTCCACTTATTTCCCTCTCTGTCATTGTCTTGTCTGGAGCTTGACTAGGGTTGTGTGAATCACTACTGATGCTTGACCGTGGCTCCATCATCTGACATGCAAAAATAAAAGCAAAATTCCTTAATTGATCAACAAAAAGCAAACAAAATGGACTCGAACAACATTTGTCTTCTATTTTCGTCTAAATTTGCTTGATAACCAATCACACAACCTAGTAAATTGTTCAATCCTATACATGTCAGTTAAAGGTATGCAATGCGGAAATTAACAGTAGTAATTAAGCATGCAATTTAAAAAATTAATATGTACATTGCAATCATTTTCTGATTGAGGAACGGGATCTCAAATCTGAATATCAAAAGGCAAGGGAAAACTTACTGCAGCTTTAACAGATTCAAAATTTGGATCCCCATTTTTTCCCTCATAACTATCTTTTCCAGTTTTATCTTTCTCTACCATACTGCTGTTGGTATTTGAGCTCGGTTTGTCTGCATGGCTGCTGATGCCAGGTTGGGGCTCCACTTCCTGACATAAACATCGAATTATAGTGTCTTAAGTAGCTGTCTATCAACAATAACTTCGAACAGCCAATGAAAAGAGAGGCCCAAAAAATAATCACATTCTAAAAATAGATCCCTTCAATTACAAACTAGAGAAAATTACAATTTTTTCCTAGTTATGAGAATTTACCATGTCTTTAACATCCCAGCTTTGTTCCTGGTTACTATTTCTGGTATCACACTCAGTCTGCAGGCTGTCTAAATGTGGGCTCAACTCGTCTGCACAGCTATTATTGCCTGGTCGTCGCTCCAACTGCAGCATACAATGAAATTACAGCACTTCAATTAGCTTTTTTCCAACACACTTAGCCAAAAGTCAAGACAAACAAAACAATCAATTAAAAAAGTTCTTTTTCTTTTTCCTTCTACTGAATGCTCGGTAACTCAACGGAAAACATAAACTGACGTAGCATAAAATCACATGAAGGAACCATACCGTGGATTCTGAGGATTCCAATTTTACATCCAGTAGTTGGCCCTCAAAACTCTTCATTTGCTGACATGAAAAACTAAGTCAGTGCTTCAATTAAACGTGTAATGTACAAGTTCAATGCTTGAAAAGAAATAACTGGACCAATTCATTTCTAATCCCTTTTTCTCTGTTTCTGAATGTGCTTAGGGTTTGGTAACAAAGGGTCAAAGTGACATGTACGGACAATTGTGAATTCAATAATTAATGCTCCACAACAGAATTTACATACTAACTTGGATAAGCACAAATAAAATATCATAACAGGGAAGCAGTTCGGAAAAGAAGCACATGTGAGAACACAAAAACAAATGAAGATAACAAATATTTTATCAATTCTAAAGTCCCTCTCAGACACAATCAGAAATTGTCGCCTGATTTTCTGATCTTTGGTAAATTCAATCAAATGACATATTTTAAATAAAAATGTTATATATATGCTTATCTGAACCCCATACTTCTTTACAAATTTTCTAAAACTGACCCCCATATCTTTCTAAGAAAAAATAATCAGTAATTTGTGCATATATATTGACCCCTATAGTAAAAAATTCTGCCTCCACCCCAGGTACATTAAAGTACCTTCTGTGTGTGTGGATAAGTTTCAGTTACAAGCAGAATATCATATGCATGGATAAGCCTTACCATGGGTTCCAAGGATGCTAAATTGCAGACCTGATTTTGTCCCACAGAACATTTTTTCCCAGCTTTATCCCCCTCTTTCTCTGTGGTGTTTGGATTTGGGCCTGGACATTTTTCAAGGCTCTTGTTGCCAGGCTTTGGGTCCTTTTGCTGACATAAAAAATGAAATCAGTTTACACATTAGATTATATGACCCACTAATTATAAACTGATAAAGCAAAAACTCAAAAGGGATTTGTTTATTATGTCCTTTTCTCTCCTTCTGAATTTGTTCAGTAATTCATTGTTAGGCAAACTTTACATACAAATGTAATGAAGGGAAAGTAAGGGTGGGGGCGCAAGAAAGATATCTAATCGATTTAAAATTACATGTGCATTTCCAGAAAAACAAAAACAAACTCCAAAATCAAAGCTAAACTGGGGGCTTAAGTTATACACCTATCAGATCTGAAAAATAGAGAGATAAATGACTGTTACTTATGGCACTTCAAGGGCATTAAAATCCATCGAGATATAAGATCACGATGCGGAGGAAGAGTTAAAAGGTAAGAGTACCATCACTTTGTACATATGGTCGAAAAAAGCATCCATCTGGTCCACCTCCGACAAAGCGACGGGGAGGGAAAAGCCGACATCGGCGAGTGTGCGAGGGAGGAGAGACAATGCGGTGGAGAGATGCGAGAGCGGATCGTACTCTTCTTCCATTGAAACACTGAGATGAGAGAGGAGAGACAATGCGCCCGGCGATGCGAAAGGGGAGAGCAGTAGGGTTTTCCGAAAGGGCTAGTGCTATTTTAAGCGCATAAATTTTGAATTTGAGAGCTGGAGAGAAAATTTTGAACTTATCCTTGCCCTCTCTTTCCAACTTAATTAATCGTAATTAAGAAGCGGAGGTAAAGCTGAACATTCAAATCGTACTTTTCCCAACAACAGCGCAGACACGGTCTTGGATTCAAGTCGCAAGACCCCACCGGCCAGCGAGAGAAATTCAAGATCTTGGAGCTTTCATCCGTTTATCCGATTTAACAAAGGGAGAGCCTAGCTATCTCCCGGAATCTATCCCTGTTTCATTTCTCAGTCAATAACTACTTTAATAACAACTAACTATTTGGGAGGACCACTTACTATTTGAAAACCGTCTAATATCTGAAATATTTTACAACTGGCGCGAGCAAGTATTCACATATAATAAATTAAGTATTCATCTATATAATACATCAAGTATTCACACCTAAAATATCAAGTATTAAAAAAAAAAAAATGGACACATCATTCACCCATCTTTTACTTGTTTTTAGAGGTGATTTTTTTTCTCCGTTCAATCTAATTAATATTTCTGACGATCTGTGAGGAATTTTGTAAATCTAAAACCATCAACGTCTTCTACACAATTTTCTCTTTCAAATGAGATCAATGACGACATACTTTCGAGTTGTCTGTTGCACAAGTATTCACACATCGTCATGCAAGTATTCATCCCTCATCGAGCAAGTATTCATCCTCGTCGTGTAAGTATAAATAGTTCATGTATCAAGAGTATTACAAGCATATGTGCATACCTCGATTAATTTTACAAGAGCACGCAAGTATTCACATATAATAAATCAAGTATTCATCTATAATACATCAAGTATTCACACTTAAGATATCAAGTATTTAAAAAAAACTGGACACATCACCCACCCATCTTTTACACGTTTTTAGAGGTGATTTTTTTTTCTCCGTTCAATCTAACCAATATTTCGGACGATCTGTGAGGAATTTTGCAAATCTAAAACCACCAACAACTTCTACACAATTTTCTGTTTCAAATGAGATCCATGATGACATACTTTCAAGTTGTCCGTTGCACAAGTATTCATACCTCGTCATGCAAGTATTCATCCCTCATCGAGCAAGTATTCATCCTCATCGTGTAAGTGTAAATAGTTAATGGAGGTGGGAGACGGAGGCAGAGGTGGGAGAGGGAGAGGGAGGCGGAGGTGGGAGAGGGAGGCGGAGGCGGAGAGGGAGGCGGAGGCGGAGGCGGAGAGGGAGAGGTGGGAGAGGCGGGCGGAGGCGGAGAGGGAGAGGTGGGAGAGACGGGTGGAGGCGGAGGTTGGAGAAAGAGGGAGAAAGAGTAAAGAAATAAAGGAAGAAAATTGGTTAATTTATTTGTAAGGACCATTAGGTAGTTAATTATAGTTAGAAGAGAAAGTTAGTCAGTTTGGGGATGAAATGGGGGATGGATAGATGGGGGAAAATATAATTACCCCTTAATAAACGAGTACAGATAAGATTTGTCTTTTTTATAAACTTATCGGATACAGATACAGATAAATATTATTTGTGTTATCTAAACGGATAAGATACGGATAAAGTCTATTCCGTACCCGTTACCCAATCGGGTAATTATAAATAAATATATATATATATATATATATATATATATATAGAGGTTGGCTAATATCATAACGTTATAACTTCGACCGAAGTTATAACGAGTCGTTTTTGCAATTTCAAAATCCAAACAACCGATCCGAACCATTCAACATGTTCTAAATATTGAAATGTGCTTGGAGACTAAATTTTACATTTTTTGGAATTTTTTTACTATTTATTAAGCCACTTTGAAAATACTGATCTGGTGGTCCAGAAAATTTTACTGTTTTTTACTGTTCACAGTAGATCTGCGATTTTCAAAGTGGCTTAATAAATAGTAAAAAAATTCCAAAAAATGTAAAATTTAGTCTCCAAGCACATTTCAATATTTAGAAAAAGTTGAACGGTTCGGATCGGTTGTTTGGATTTTAAAAACTAATGAACGACTCGTTATAACTTCGGCCGAAGTTATAACGTTAGGACATTAGCCGGTCTCTATATATATATATATATATATATTATATATTAATGAGCAATGAATATTCATTCTCCAACTACTATTGATAGCTGTGTTACACTTAATTAACCATTAAAACACGTAAATAAATTACAACAAATTTCAATAAATTTTAGGCCTTTAAAACACATATATATGTGCGAAATAAATTTAATATTTTATTTAGTAAATAATAAAAATAATTATTATACTAGTATCGTGCCCGAGCATTGCAACGGGACGTATTATAAGAGAACAAACAAATTGCTGCTAACTTATAATGTGAAGTCCTAAAAATAAATTTAAAAGTTGGAAATCATCTAACTACTCATCCATTCAAATGACAGAAATATGAAAAGGTGAGGGAGGTACTTGCTACTTTCCTTCTAATTCTATGACAGCCCAATTGAATTGAAGGAGAATAAGGAAACATATCTCTATTGTCTGCATAATTCAGTGTAGGAGAAATAAGGAAACATATTTCACGCAGATAAATATTACTAAAAAACTGAATCGGCTCAATAATTGTAACATATAGTGTAGTTGTACGTGTGACGAGTCTTCTTTTAACTAAATATAAACTTCTACACAAAAAAGAGATGCATTTAATCAAAAGATGACAGCTTATGTGATTGGAGAGCTGATATTAAATCCGAAATTTCATCTTTAAATTGTAGCCGTTGACAGATCAGGACATCAACGTGCTTAATAATGGAATGGAGATTTATATTATCCGTCATTATCCGCTACCGTTTCGTTATCCAACAACCATCATGACGAGTAAGAGTAGGGTACGAATAAGGAAATTGTATATGGTTGGACTTGGATACATTTGTGTGGTAGACCGGTACAGCCGTACAGAGAATGTGAGAGAAACCAGGAACCAAAGAACTCAACTACATTAAACGAATAAAACAAAGGTGGAGAATTAATGGAGATCAACTAACAACAGTATTAGTCTTGTTTGGTGGAGCTACACGGCTACATCATTATATAGATTCTCTGTGGCAACTGGCAAGAACCTTAAAAATTTTCTTCTAGCCGCACAAAATACCATACGAGTCTTGCATCAGAAATTCTTCCTTGAAAAAATAATTAAAAATGCTTAGGTTAGCACACTTTCTTCCAAGTTATAAATTAAAGGACTATTTGCATGTAAAATAATATTTGTTTAATTAGTAGGCAATTGCGATATGATAGGTATTTTCTCTACGAAATTCAATATGTATTTCTTGAGTTCCGTTTTCAACGGTAATTTGGCGTTGGATTGGTACCAAATTAAGCATAAATAAATTTGACAAGTTTCTCCTCTTCGTAATATTTTTTTTTTTTTTTCAAATATTAGGTATCATTCAATAGCAATTCAAATTATACTCTATTGTCAGTCCATCCTTGCAAGGATATCCAAGTGATCATTAAAAATTCCAACTGTGTTTCTCTATATTATATTATAAATTAAGCATTAATTGGGATTAAAATTACAGTTTTACCAGAAACGACTTTCGATTGTGGTCATTCACAGTTTGGACCTTATTATAATAAGTATACAATAATACCCTTCTTCAAATGATAACCTTCTAGGCTATTTTTGTCGTATTTTTTAGGCCGATATACCGCCTATTAAGTACTTGCGAATCTTAATATAGATCGAATAGTTCCGACCAACTGATAATCTAATATGCATGGAACACCCTCCAATAGTGATCAGATCGAATAGGAATAAAATATGTCCGCTCGGCTATGTTGTTCAATCTATATAAAAATTTACACGAACAGTTTTCAAATTTGTAAAAATTAAGTATTTGTGAATTTTGATGCGGATCGAACAGTTCTGACCAACTGATGATCCAATACCCATAAAACCCCTTCCATTGCCGACTTCCATTCACAAACTTTTGATGAAATTTATCTCAATTTGATGTAATCTACTAATTCTGCGAACCGATATCAACATTTGTAATATGAATTTGAAGAATAAATGCAAATTACCATATCTGCGTACTTATTTGCATATATGTAAAAAAAAATTGAAATTTTGCGCTTCATCTGATGAATTGAAGAATTTAAAATTTTAATATTTTACTATGATTTTATAAGACACTTATTGCATATCAAAATACAATTGAAATAATTTATTTTTTGAGGGAATTTCACGTATGTCACCCAAAAACCTTCAAGTTACGTATTTCTCCCTCTAAAATACTTAATATCACATTTACCCCTTTAATTTTAAAAAAAATCACAAACTTATCAGAATTATTGCATTTTCTATTATAACCCATTTTAAATTAATAAATTTCTCATCTTAGCCTTTATTAAAAAAATAAAAATTTATAGTTTGTGTAACAAAAATGTTCAGTCTTCTAATCGGTCGGTTTCCGAGAGAAAATAGTTAACTTCTCTACTTGTGACGCATACACTGTGACATTCAAGCACTTGTGTGTACGTCATAATTAAGAAAGTAACCATTTGTGCTCACCAGAGGCTAAGTAGCAGGCTGAATATTCTCTAAAACATGCTACATTTAAAATGTGTTTTAATAAAAAGACAATAAATTGGATTAATTTGTGAGTTTTTTAATTTTAGACGGTTAATATAATATTATGAATTTTAGAGGGGGCAATACGTAATTTCAAGATTTTCTAGGGATATACATGAAATTCACCGTTATTTAATTTTTTTTTTTTTGCATGTAGGCACTACATGTGTTTGTGTGTCCAACTGTTCAGTTTTGTCCTTTCATGTTTTCCAAGATGGTTATTAAAATGTACTTCTATTAGTCCCAGATTTTGACACCAAAAAATTAGCACTACTCCTTTTTAGTCCTGATATTTCATGTACTTCCGGAATAAAAAAAAAACATGGGGAAAACATGTCCACTTCTCTATATTTAATACATCCAAATCAGATGATCACCCTGAAACCCTGAAATTAAACCCTGAAACCAAAATAGGTTATCTTACAGGTTATCAGACAAAATAGGTTATCTTACAGGTTATCAGACAAAATAGGTTATCTTACAGCTTGTCAAATAGTTTATCTTACAGGTTAATAAGAAATTAAACCCTGAAACCAAAATAGGTTATCAGACAAACCGTAATAAACATACGCTAACCAATTCTAAACCATTAAAATATGAGGTCTCACATATCACATTCCCCACAAGGAACAAACACCTCAGTAATGTCAGTACTTGGCTAGCCGTGCAACGAGGTCGGCATGCTCATCCGACACAAATGACCTCACTTTCACTCGGACCCCCACAGTAGCAGGAGAGCATTCCCTCACACCAACAGCAGCAGGGAATTCTAAAAGCCGTACAAGACAAAAGAAAGAAGTCATATACAACTCGTGGATGGATGTTAGGTTGTGTTGCATCCATAGATAAGAACTAAATAAATACCTCATAACATTTATAGGGCAATTACGAGGCATGTTTTACTAAATTACTTTGATTTCTTTGCTTTATTAACTTAGGCCATGCTCCAGACAAGGGGAGGGAAAGGGAGGGGAGAGTTCACCTCCTCTCCCCTCCTTTTTCCCTCAAAATTTATGTTCTGCAGCAAGTAGGGATCAGTCAGGTCAGATCACCCGTCCCCTCCCCTTATGCACCCTCATCTGGATCACAAGGTTAGAGTTTCTACCAACTAGATGTATTTACTGCACCTAATTCTCCATGTAGTAGGTGAGGTGAGAAGCATAAATTGATCAAGATTATAGAAGTACATGGGAAATGAACAAATCAATTGCAAATAGACACTCACTATCATCAACTCGGGCATAAAGCAAGTGCTCTCCCATCCAATGCCTGAGAGGCCTGGACCTGATTCGGGTGCTCCTCCTCAAACCGCCCACCTCCTCGAGACCTCCCTCCACAACTATGAATGGTTAGTAGGTAAGCAAATTCTCTCATTAGTATCATAAAAGAATATATATGAATTAGGCGTGTCTGTTTGTTATAAGGCCAGTTTACATCCCATTACAGAGATGTTGCATGGAGTAAATTTGGCTTGACTCAACCAGGCTAAGAAAGGTTGAAGCCAAACCATATGCCACTACCTATGGTCTGCTTCAGGATTTTGATTTATCAATTTTCTCAACGGGTTGACTCTAATTCTACAATACTAAAAGTTTACATAAACCAGGGTTCTAAATAGTGCGCAATAGCGTTTTTTTTAGCCGTTCCGTTATGACTCTATTTTAACCTTCGCTAAAAACCAAGGTTCTAAATAGCGATTATCACTTTATCGCTTTTAAGGTCCGAAAAACCTATAGCATAGCTATTGCACATCAATAGCTAGCTATTTAGAACCCTGACATTAACCAATTAGAAACATATAACAGGAAACAAATATTAATGTGTCCAGATCTATTGAATTGTGAGAACTTTTCAATGCTGAAAGTGACATAGATGCCCATGTGGAAATTATCATGACTACACGTGCCGTTATAATCACCTTGGAAATTATCATGACATAGATGCCCATGTGGATTTTCTAATTTGTTAATTGGTAATAGCAGTAGGAACGATCTGGCAGAAAATGAACTTTTTTGGATCAATTTTTGTACTTTTGAAACTTTTTGAGGATCAAAAGGAAGTTATGATTTATGAATACTTGAAGAACCATTGTGTAATTTACTCTTGGTATAACTAATATTTTGCTTATGCAACATTGTATGCTTGAAATGTCTCCAATTTACACTTTTGTGTAAAATGAATTTATGGGGTTTCATTTAACCAAAAGGGACGGAATCTTAAGAATCTAGTTTTGAGATATTCACCTGCATGTTCAAGGCCCCTTTTCTTGCCTTTTCTACATGAAGCTTCTTTTATGACCACTTCTTCCTGTTATAAGAGAAATTTGAGTAAAAGAACTGATAGGTTGGTAAGGACCAGACTGGCACAGAGTAAGAAATATCCATTGTTTGAATCTCCCTTTTCTTTGAGGTAGTAGGTAGTCACCTTCCAAATTTTTCGTTAAACTCGATATAAATTCTTTAATTGTTTGCTTTAGGGGGTTTATGCAAGGTTAACATTTTTCCGGTTGATATAATGCATTGATTGAATTTGAATAAAGAGTAGCTAGAAATCTTTAACCCCGACTAGGTAATACCAAACGAGGCTGTAAATACGAAGGTAAGATGTGTCGTTTGAGAGCAAGAAATGAACAACAAATTTGGTTCTTTTAATTTTCTCATGATTTCATTTATCATACCTCTGGTTGATTCTCCAATGGCACTGCAGATGGTGACACCTCGATATTGACAGGGGGATTCTCCATTGGCATCCCAGATACTGCAACTTCTATGTTGACAGGTGAATTGTCCCATGGTGAATGCATCTCTGGTTCATCTGGCATGTCATTGCCAGCGTCGTCATCATCTGAGAAGTTGCCACCTCTTGCTTCAGATGTCATTTCAGGAACCTGAAATAAATATAAAATTTAATGTCACACAAAAAGCACACAATGTTGGCCCAACAAAACTAATTTGATCAATTTATGGTGGGCTCTTTGCTAATCTGGTCAGAGTTGGTACTTCATCTTGCTTTCCCTTTGACGTTTCTGGCGAGGGCTACTGGCACACTACATCTCTCCTGGTCAGTAAACAACCTGGAAACCATAGATGCTATTTGGTGGCTAACAGGAGAGTATTGTGGCAACCAATATGGAACAATACGGGCTGCACAATGTTGGGCACGGTGGAGAGAGCGGATGTGAGAATCTTCTCCAACAACAATATGCTCTGCACGATGTTGGGCACAGCCCTTGAAATATACCAATGGCACCGGCACTGTTAATAGACAGCTTCAGTACTGCAATTCAGGTCCAGGGGCGGGGTTTGCGAGTTATTATTGGACTATGCTTGCTGTCCTGTTTACTTTATAACTGGCTTGTAATACCTACTTAGGTTGTACACTTTTCTTTCGCCCCCTAACCTTCAAAAGAAATATGTTAACCACATACCTTTTCTTGCGAAGGAAACTCTTCCATTTCTACATTAGGACAACCAGAAGGTCCCGCATGAGATGGTGTATTGATTTCCTGAAATATGCATACATACAAATAAATAAAACCATAAACCTAACAAGTATATAAGTGCAGAGGGAAAAGGTACTAGCCTCATTTTCAAAACTAAACTGGTAGCCAGGTGAAGTGCTCAGACTCCTGACAGAACCAACCCCGGGTAGTGGATTGGTATCATCGTCACTATAATATGAGGCTGGACTTCTTCCAAAAATGTTCCTTGTTAATTGTTGAAAAGCAATCAATGTGTCCACTCCTCTTTGTTCTCTCAATCTCTCGAGGGATGGAAGTGGTGTCCAAGGAGACCTTACAACATCCAATCTGGAGAATGTTGGCATTTCGGGAATGACCAAGGGGGGTATCACGTGTTGTTCAAGGCCTAGCAATTCAAAAACCATTGCCAAGGCCTTCGCTTCATCATCATAAGGAATTGTCTCGAGATTTGAAAGCAGGTTCTGCAAGGCATACATCTCCAGCTCTGTTTATGTTGAATGGTGGAGAAAAATTAGATAGACAGAGAAAATTGGCCTATCTACCTAACACTGTCATTTTTTTCAATAAGCTTAAAATGATTTTCCAAAAGGTTCCTATCTTAAGGGTACCACCATTTTAGCTGAGAGTAGTCTTGTACAGGAGTAAACCTGTGTGCACCACCCTTAGGTCACTGAACATACTGCAATCCATGAGCCTGAATATAAGAAAAGCAGGTATTGAAGAAATCAAACCTTCATTGATTGATAAAGCTTCATTTTGTGATCCAGAGAAATCTGTCACTTTTGTAGTTTCAGGCGGTCTGGTGCTTTGTGCTGGAGCACTGTTTCGGCATGTACATGCAGGCTGCACTTTTATAGGGAAAGGACGCATTGGAAGACGGACAAACTTAGGTCGTTCCCTATTCAGAAATATAAGAAAGGACAGAGAAAATATAAGAGGGACAAACTGACAGAATACAACACAGCTAGGAGATAAAAAAACTGTATATTTCAACAACCAACAACCAACCAAGCCTTTAGTCCCAAACAAGTTGGGGTATGCAAATTGTTTATTTCATGTACTCAACAAACTCAAAAAAAAAAAATTCTGACAATTAGAGCAAGAAATGAATGAGCAAGTTTCTACCTTGTCTACCAGATTTTTCAAAAAAATAAAAAAAGTTTCAACCATGACTGGTGCCAATACAAATAAAATCCTTTTTGTTCGCTTTTGGTTTAGTTTGTGTTTATCTGAGGCTTTTTGCTTCCGATACAGATTTGTGATTTAACAAGTTTATACCAGGCTACTTTGTGTAACATTGCACCACACAATGAACTTTAGGAGGTTTTCTTCATTAATGAGAGAGTATGGGAAACTGTGGTATACATTTGAAGTCCTAGCCCAGGACGACGCTTCCTTGGCTGATCATCCTCCACCGCCTTAAATACTCTTTCTCCTATTATTTTTGCTTCCCCACCCAGCCTCTGGATCTCTGCCACAGCATCTGTGTTCCATACAAGAGCATAAGATAGGGGATACAACTATTGATGTTTTATTAAATTAGTCGTAAATAATTCCTGCAACCAGCACTTTACAGGGTTTCCTGAAATTGGGTCAATTGAGCATTAACAGCCCTTACTAACAAAATACTGCAATTCTTATCACACGAAAAAAAATGACCAGTTTCTGCTATTGTTGATATACGCTACCTATATAATATTAAAATGAGCTCTAAGCCACTAATGCTAAATTTTGCAGTATTTACAAGACAAACTTAGAAACTCTCATATTCAAATACAAAATTAACATCCTTTTCAGGGGAAGATCCAGCATAGAGGGTAAGGTGAAGCAAAAATTCTGGTAGGGCATAAATTTACAATTATTTGGGAAACAAAGACTATCTTATAAGAGGAGGGTTCAAATGCCTCCATTTTTCATGCCTCCATCATACCTCCATTTTTAAAACTTTAATAACTCAAAATTTAAAACTTAAAAGTCAAAATAAAACCGTTGGATATGATCTACATCATTTTATTTATACACGTGTAAAAAATTATGACATTTCAATTTTAATTTAATTGTCATCAAGAGCTTGTAAAAAACATACTATTGTGGATAATTTCTAGACGTTGATTTTTCAACTTATTGATTCACATAAAAACAAAATCGAAATATGATAATTTTTTATGAGCACATAGGTAAAATGATGTAGATCATATCTAACGGTTTTATTTTAACTTTTAAGATTTAAATTTTGAGTTATTGAAGTTTTTAAAAATGGAGGCATGATGGAGGCATGAAAAATGGAGGCATTTGAACCCTCCTCATCTTATAATTAGTTTCTGTTACAGCAATACTTCTTCAGGTATATTATTACAATTACTTTGGACCAGTGGCAACAAATGCCCACCCTGCCCAAACATAACACCAACTTTGATTCTTTAGGATTTATTGCAAAAAACCCAAAAAGATAGAGTCAAGGTTATGCCCAGCATAAGTAACTAAATATTTCTCTATTGACCAAATCAAACCATAACTTACAATAAATCCAACATTAAGCATCTACCTTACAGATTTCAGTATAGTTCAAGCTGGGCTTTCCGTAGGGGACGGGGGATTTAATTAAAACTAAGTGCACTATTTGTTGACTTTCAATTGGAAATATATTTTCATTAAAAATATGTGATTATCTACAATTCTTGGTGTAGTTTCAAAATGTTGCACGACCACCTACATATAAACACCACAAGCAATAGCATTACCTTCCAGTTCATAGTACTTCTTTATGAAGGCGTCTGGATCTTTTATGTGCTTCAATACTGTGAAATCAACAGGAACGACCTGCCTAGCCTTCTCATTCCTATTCATTTATATTATTGTTAGGTACTTTTCAATCTAAACAAGTAACAAAAAGAACATCAGCCAAGTATTCTCAGGTCAAGGTATGCAAGTAGGGACTCAGGTACGGCTCCAGACTCTCAAAGGGGCGGTAGTTCACGAAAGAAATCTTTTTTGTGCCTGTTGTGGTACCACTTAGTAACAGCTTGTACCACAACTATGATACCTGCACAAATGGTACTGTGATTGCTACAACAGATCACTGCCTATAATTTATTTTTGCCTACAATCTATTTTATATCATGATAACTATTTACCATTGTTCATTAAAAGAGAGATTGAGACCTAAGTATTACACATGCAAACTTATGATATGACATTTAAAAGAGAGATTGAGAGATTGAGACCTAAGGTTGTGCGAATCACTACTGATGCTTGGCTGTGGCTCCATCATCTGACATGCAAAAAAAAAAAAAAAGCAAAATCACTTAATTGATCAACAAAAAGCAAACAAAATGGACTCGAACAACATTTGTCTTCTATTTCCGTCTAAATTTGCTTGGTAACCAATCACACAACCTAGTAAATTGTTCAATCCTATACATGTCAGTTAAAGGTATGCAATGCGAAAATTAACAGTATTAATTAAGCATGCAATTTAAAAAATTAATATGTACATTGCAATCATTTTCTGATTGAGGAAGGGGATCTCAAATGTGAATATCAAAAGGCAAGGGAAAACTTACTGCAGCTTTAACTGATTTAAAATCTGCATCCCCATTTTTTCCCTCATAACTATCTTTTCCAGTTTTATCTTTCTCTACCATACTGCTGTTGGTATTTGAGCTCGGTTGGTCTGCATGGCTGCTGATGCCAGGTTGGGGCTCCACTTCCTGGCATAAACATTGAATTATAGTGTCTTAAGTAGCTGTCTATCAACAATAACTTCGAACAGCCAATGATAAGAGAGGCCCAAAAAATAATCACATTCTAAAAATAGATCCCTTCAATTACAAACAAGAGAAAATTACATTTTTTTCCTAGCTATGAGAATTTACCATGTCTTTAACATCCCATATTTGTTACTGGTTACTATTTCTGGTATCACACCTCTCAATTAAAAAAGTTATTTTTCTTTTGCTCGGTAACTCAACGGAAAACATAAACTGACGTAGCATAAAATCACATGGAGGAACCATACCGTGGATTCTGAGGATTCAAATTTTACCAGTAGTTGGCCCTCAAAACTCTTTCCAGTTTGCTGACATGAAAAACTAAGTCAGTGATTCAATTAAACGTGTAATGTACAAGTTCAATTGCTGGAACAGAAATAACTGGACCAATTCATTTCTAATCCCTTTTTCTCTGTTTCTGAATGTGCTTAGGGTTTGGTAACAAAGGGTCAAAGTGACATGTACAGACAATTGTGAATTCCATAATTAATGCTCCACAACAGAATTTACATACTAACTTGGATAAGCACAAATAAAATATCATAACAGGGAAGCAGTTCGGAAAAGAAGCACAGTGGTAACACAAAAAAAAATGAAGATAACAAATATTTTATCAATTCTAAAGTCCATCTCAGACACATCAGAAATTGTCGCCTGATTTTCTGATCTTTGGTAAATTCAATCAAATGACATATTTTAAATAAAAATGTTATATATATGCTGATCTGAATCCCATACTTCTTTACAAATTTTCTAAAACTGACCCCCATATCTTTCTAAGAAAAAATAATCAGTAATTTGTGCATATATTTTGACCCCTATAGTAAAAAATTCTGCCTCCACCCCAGGTACATTAAAGTACCTTCTGTGTGTGTGGATAAGTTTCAGTTACAAGCAGAATATCATATGCATGGATAAACCTTACCATGGGTTCCAAGGATGCTAAATTGCAGACCTGATTTTGCCCCCCAGAACATTTTTTCCCAGCTTTATCCCCCTCTTTCTCTGTGGTGTTTGGATTTGGGCCTGGACATTTTTCAAGGCTCTTGTTGCCAGGCTTTGGGTCCTTTTGCTGACATAAAAAATGAAATCAGTTTACGCATTAGATTATATGACCCACTAATTATAAACTGATAAAGCAAAAACTCAAAAGGGATTTGTTTATTATGTCCTTTTCTCTCCTTCTGAATTTGTTCAGTAATTCATTGTTAGGCAAACTTTACATACAAATGTAATGAAGGGAAAGTAAGGGTGGGGGCGCAAGAAAGTTATCTAATCGATTTAAAATTACATGTGCATTTCCAGAAAAACCAAACAAACTCCAAAATCAAAGCTAAACTGGGGGCTTAAGTTATACACCTATCAGATCTGAAAAATAGAGAGATAAATGACTGTTACTTAGGGCACTTCAAGGGCATTAAAATCCATCAAGATATAAGATCACGATGCGGAGGAAGAGTTAAAAGGTAAGAGTACCATCACTTTGTACATATGGTCGAAAAAAGCATCCATCTGGCCACCTCCGACAAAGCGACGGGGAGGGAAAAGCCGATATCGGCGAGTGTGCGAGGTTGGAGAGACAATGCGGTGGAGAGATGCGAGAGCGGATCGTACTCTTCTTCCACTGAAACACTGAGATGAGAGAGGAGAGACAATGCGCCCGGCGATGCGAAAGGGGAGAGCAGTAGGGTTTTCCAAAAGGCTAGTGCTATTTTAAGCGCATAAATTTTGAATTTGAGTGCTAGAGAGAAAATTTTGAATTTATCAGAGCGAATTAAATGCGATGCGACAGGAGTCAGGGGTGTACTGAGCAAAGGAGAAAAGCGGGGGAAACTCAAACGTCTCCTTTTCTTCTCCTGGAAGCAACGGAAATAGAGAGGTGCGGGGTGGGGCTTCGCTGTCAGCGTGAGATAAGCAGCGGTGGGGTCCGCTGTCAGCGAGAGAGAAGAGTAGAAGGAAATCTCAAAACGAAGAGAAGGGAGGCGCTGCGTAATCAGAAAAGGAAAGTGGCGGAACCGAACCCATCCTCCAATTTGGTTAAGGCCCTCCATTTTTATAAAAGGATCTGGTAACTTTAAGATTCGTGCAAAAGTATTTGTAACGGTTTAATTTATTTGAAAACCAAATGGAGTTCTGAGTTATAATCTCAATTAAGCCTAGTCATATAGTTTCGATGGTATTTTGGCTTTCATAAATTTTCTTACGAATCTTCAATTGTTCTTAATTAATTTATAATTTCTTTATTATCTGTTTATTTAATAATTATATTTAAAATAGTTGTTGATACGATCGCGTTAACTCGAAATTTGTATTTACAATTATTTGACTAATTTTAAATAGATTCAATATATAATTTAGCTTAATCTATTTAATTTGACAAATTCTATTTATTTAATTAATTTCAGGACTTGTTGAAATTAATATTTTTAGAGATAAACACGCCTAGGTTAATAATCCAATTTACTAGTCAATTACATAGAACAATTCGTTTAGTTAATTATTTAATCCCTTCGTTTTAAATTATCTAATTAACCTAAGTTTTAATTAGTTGCAAATTTCGAT
This sequence comes from Carex parvula, assembly GCA_025461045.1. Taxonomy (NCBI): domain Eukaryota; kingdom Viridiplantae; phylum Streptophyta; class Magnoliopsida; order Poales; family Cyperaceae; genus Carex; species Carex parvula. Next base: position 346,464 of record JAJGRW010000552.1, on the reverse strand, counting down.
CATTAGACTAATTAATTAAGTTTTAAATTTACGGGTTATAACAGACACAGTCATTTCTATCGTATATAAAGTTTGTTCACTGCACAATGCACTCTTTCTCTTAATGCACACTTGTATACAATGTCAATGTCAATTTTTGAAATTTTCGAATTTATTTAATACAAAATCAAACAATAAAAAAAATTATAAGTTATTTTACTGCATTCATTTTCTATTATGTTTTTACTGCTTAACTTAATACTAAATGAATTTCAAAATCTCAAAATTCTACATGAAATGCATCACTGGTGAAGTAAATCAGTTTCAACGGTTTGAATTCGTATGCTCACCAAAATCTCTTATGAATATAGTACACGCCAGCCAGCTTTACTCTATTAATACAATGCATTTATCATGGGATTAGATTTAGTGTTCTCTTAAATCTGTTATCAAAACTGTATATTAATCATCATAGTTTGTATGGAGTAACATATTAACATATCAACATAACTACATTATATCTCATGTTTGTACATATATACTGTTTCAAATTACTATCACTCTTATATGAAAATAAATCTGCTGTGATTCTTGGGGAATCACAGGACCCTGCGATCTAATCTCAACTGTTGGTCTTTCTCTAGATGCGTGCATGAAAATTTACTTTTCCGAACGTCTCCGAGATCCGCGCATAGAAAATTTGAACTGTTGATCTCGGAATTTCAGAATCCTGCGATCCCTCTCAGAATCGCAGCAGATTCGGACTCCTCTTATATACCCAAAATTTGTTTATAGTTGCCCATAGTTGTTTAAAATTGGATGAATGGACCCGTTTCCTTTCTATCAAATATCAAATATATATATATATATATATATATATATATATATATATATGAGTAGAACTAGGGTGCTCCTAAGCTCACCAAGCCCTTCCGTGAGCGCGACTCTAAAACCTATCAAATTGACTTCAAACGACATTTTCAAACCGTTAGATGTTCAATCTATATTAAAATGTGCTTGGAGACCAAATTTTACATTTTTTGGAATTTTTTACTATTTATTAAGATGGTTTGAAAATCGCTGTTTTCCAATGGTGCAGAATTTTAATAAAAACAGCGATTTTCAAACCATCTTAATAAATAGTAAAAAAATTCAAAAAAATGTAAAATTTGGTCTCCAAGCACATTTTAATATAGATTGAACATCTAACGGTTTAGAAATGTCGTTTGAAGTCAATTTGATAGGTTTTAGAGTCGCGCTCACGAAGGGCTTGGTGAGCTTAGGAGCACCCTAGTTCTACTCCTATATATATATATAGAAGCAATTGTAGGATAAACTAAGAAAGTATTTGTTTGACAAACGTAATAATTTGTTCGAAATTTATCAAATAAAAATAAATAAATCGGTACATGTGATTGCGTGTGAAGATATTGATAAAAAACTAGAAAATTTAGATAGAAGAGTTGAAACATAAAGAATAGAAATGTATAATGTGGTAAGTGGAAATAATTAAAAAATTTAATGGGGATGACTTAGCATTCTTTAGAGTGCACTAAGATCCGCCCCTGCTAAAAAATAAGATTGACTGTTAAGAAACTTCCACCATGTGATGGAGATTATAATTACTAAATTACGTTCCCACCACTCAATTTTTTCATTAAGGGCCTGTTTGGCTGCTCCCCACAAAATACTGTTCATGTGGGAAAAAAAAAATTCACTCAGGACCTGTTTGGTTGCTCCCCACAAAATACTGTTCACGCGGGAAAAAAAAAATTTACTCAGATTGAATTTTTTTTTTCCCACATGACAGTAAATTTCAGTTCAAAAATTTCCTATTCCTATTCCTATTCCCATTCCCACTGTGCAGCCAAACAGGCCCTCAGACTGAATTTTTTTTTTCCCACGTGAACAGTAAATTTCAGTTCAAAAATTTCCTATTCCTATTCCTATTCCCATTCCCACTGTGCAGCCAAACAGGCCCTAATAGAAAAATTGAAAAAAAAAAAATATCGAAAAAGAGATACATTCCTGTGAAATCTCGTTTCAGAGAAATGACGGGAATTTCATTCCCATCCGCCAGACGGGATAGACATCCCCGTCTACTTATCACGCTAATCAAATGACTAAACAAATCTTTAACCTGTCGATTATGCATTATGCATCCATTATGCATGGAGGTCCAAATAAGCTCGTTAATTACAGGACCTGCAGGAGAAGGATGCTATTTTGCTATGTAATATATGATGTGTTTCCCTATTCTATGATGAGCAATTTTATACATGCAACAAGTATTAGTATTAAATCATATTAATTACCAACTTTGACATATGTCCTAAGAATCAAATTGCATCAATATATAATAACTCTTTTTGCTCGGACTAAATATTATATTAGTTGTATCAATTATCAGCAATATATTTAGAATGTATTCCTTTTCCGATATATTTTTTTTCTTTTTCTATTAATAAAAAAATTGGTCCCGCCACTGTCATCTCCATCTCTCAGTATAAACTATAAAGAAAATCAAAGCAATAGAGTAACCTTGCAACATATGTTGTGTTTCTGGTATTGTTATCAAGTAGCAAATTCCTTACAGCAGTCCTTTCCCGGTATTAATTCTTCCCAAGTTGAAGGGTTTCTTTGTAAAATTCATACTATATGTTATTTCAAAGGGAACCAATTTGGGTCCGATGCCCATCGGACTCAAAGTGAGTTTTTGATGGGTTCGATAACCGTCCGATCTGCTTTAAAATTCGCACCCGTAACTTTCGCGTCTGCTTTAAGATTCATACGCACGAAGCTTAAAGTGGATTGGACGGTCCCTAAACTCATCGGACCCAAGCTGTTCTCATTTCAAAGTGTTCAAGTAGACAATTATAAAGATTGTGATACGGGACATGCCGTTGAGGATTTATGGGTTGGGATGATAAAATGAAGAAGAAAATTATTAGTCTGAAAAAGTCCAAGTAGTAACACTCATATTTTCTGAAATTCTTTCTCATATGGCAGATCAAACTTTTGAAATATCGGCCGCAACACAAACATTTCTAGTAAAACCTGTGTTTATGAAAATTTTTACTTTTTGATCGAAATTTAAAATTTTTCAGGAAAGGACGCGAATTTCGTATTTTATTTATTTAGGCAGTTATTTTTATTTTTGTCAATGAAATCACTCAGATTGCGTTACATTGATCATCACGGAAGTGATATCACCCGAAAATTTAAGTATTTGCATTATCTGCTCCGAATCCGCTCCGTTTACACCCCTAGTTGAAATCCATCTATTTAATGAGTGATGCATATAAATGCAAAATTTGAACGTTTCAAATTTATTAAGTACAAGATCAAGCGGTCAAAATAATAATGAAAAATAAATACATAAAACAACTTATAAAATAAGTCATTAAATTGTTCATTTTTTTTACTGCTTGACTTTGTATTAAATGAATTCGAAACTTAAAAAAAATTTCATATACATGCATCACTAATGAAGTAGATGGATTTCAACGGTTTGAATTTATCGTTTGAAAATAATCCAATAGACTTTTGGAGTTATGCTCATGAGCACATCACATCCTAGCTTTGCTCGAATATTATTATCATTTAAAATTTTTATTTAAGTAGACATAAATTATAGGGAGAGGATGATAACCCTTATAATAATAACAAAAATCATATATGCCAACAAAATGTGTCATAAAATGACAACAACAAACAATACAACTTATTTTGATGATTTTTTTCTCTTGTTTACCCCTTTAAGCAACATAACAAAAAAAACTATTATGTACCAGTAAAAGAAAAGCTCATAGGTATCATTAAAGAATGGGTGTTACATTTGTATGAAGATATGTTAGTATATTTTTTTATTGTTAAATAATTATTCTTTTCATTAGTCTAATATTTATGAAAATATGTTATTTTGTATGAGAATATTTTTTTTATTCTATTAATAGCGGCTCCGATACTAGTATCAAATTGAACATTCAAATTAAGAAGTGCAAATAAACTATTAAAAATGTTCACATCCTACTGCCTAGCTTACAGAACAAGTTATTTTGAATATAACAAAAATGGTTATTTTTTACTTGATTCTTTCATAAATGGGTCCATGTTGCTTCTTTTGCTCTGTTCAATCCGAAACTTGCATAATCAAAGATATCAAATTGCACGAGTAAACATCCTATCATCCACAAACAAGAACAATATACATTTCTGCCCCTGAAGTACTTATTTATCACAAAAACACCTGTGAGCATCATCGTTAATTTTGACAAACATGAAAATCCCTGATATCCTCCCACATCCATTTTCATCAAAGAGGGTTTCTAACTATAGCATAGAGCAAGGCTCGCTCAGACAACATTTTAATCCTTCACTATTATGTTATCATGCCATAGAAAATCCTAACACCGCAATAATTACCCTTCACGTGACTCGCTCCAGGCTTACCAAGCCAAGAATTTAACCCATTTCAGCCAGGCTCAAGTTAATACCTAATTCTACAAGTTTGCTAATAGGTATATACTTAAAAATAAGAAAAAATATCTAAAAACTGAATGGTTAATACTTGAACCGTGGAAAAATCATTTCTAATGACCCGATACTTCCAACATATACACCTAGGAATACAACATTTTATACTTCATTAGGCGATTTCGAACCTTTGCATTCATCTGACCTAAGTTAACACAGAATAGACACACCCGAAAAAACTTTTCATACATTGATTTTTGTTTTCTTCTCCAGCTTGTTTTATTTAAACAGCTCATGTTCACACTATGCATAACTCTGCATAAGCTGGATGAAAGGAACTAGCTCTGGTTTTATTGATAAAACAATCAAATAAAGGATGCATGTGATGTTTGTCATATCCATAAAGGCATGCAGGTTACTTTGAACAACACTTGGTACCTTGACACATTACAAATTATCTATTTTTTAGCCACCAAACATATATGTTAATACCTCGAGTAGTCCCTGATTCACTCATGAAACCCACTAAAACACAAATGAATATAAAATAAACTATAGAAAGAAACAATTATGCCAGCTGTATTTGTAATATCTAATTTGTACTGAAGAAGTTCAAATGTCATGTAACTGCATCTGACAAAAAGAATATAATAGAAGTACAAGAAAGACTGACGTGAAACAAAAACTGCATTGACATATCTAGAGCTCAAACTCCTCTTCACGAAGCGCCAGCTCAGCAGCCTCCTCCTCGTCTTCATCAAGCATAAAGTACTGATTCCTCTCAACAGGCCTGAACGTGTAAAACATGTAGAGGTAGAATGCAAGTGTGACTGCCTCCTCAGCTGCCACGCTGACCCACCGGTACTTGTATGATGCTATTGTCTTCAGAGCATATACTATTATGCGTGTGAAGTAGAGGTATCCAATCACTACCATGTAGAACTGGCGGAATAGGGTCAGCTTTGCAAGATTTCGGGCTGCCTTACCATCGGTTTTTGAGGTCTCACGAAGGGTTCTGATCGACCACACAATGGGGAAGAGCACCGCACAGCAGCATGCCACATCAACAAGGAGGAATATCTAGTTGTTGACAACAATAATATACGAGTACAAAACAAATTGAATCCATCAATGATATAACTCATCTAGTGGAAAAGGAATTATGATTAACAGTAGTACAGTAAGTCATGCTATGTAAACTATTAGTTGGTACCAAACATCACATCAGTAACAATAAAATGTTTTAAGAGTATAAGCCAGACTGATACAGATCCAAAGTTATTAAACTAGTCTAAAAAAACAGGACTGGTTTTTGGTAGCTCAGTAGATAACAAAGGCTATACCCAGTAATACAAAACTAAGATAGCCTTTGATTGCTCAAATTTTCCTTATTTTAGGTAAGTTCTGAACCCAATTAACCTCAGAGGATCAGACTATCCAGTAAGAAACCACAAACAACACAGGCAAGTAGGGCTTGGTAAAATTGCTCGAACTCGTAACTCGCTCATTTACAGCTCGTTTTAACTCGCTCATTTACAACTCGAGTTAGTTCCAACTCGAGTTGGCTGACTCGTTTAATAAATGAGCTGAGTTTGAGCTGACCCCAACTCGCTCATTTATAACTCGAGTTACATAAAGTTACACAGTCTTGGACACAAAAAATCCCAGAATAACCAAAACCAAACCCAAACTCGGCTCAAACTCGTTTATAACTTGTGTTGTATTGATTTAACTGGTTAAACGAGTTGTGAGCCAACTCGAGTTGATAACGAGCTGAGTTCGAGTTGGCTCTACAACTCGTTATTACCATCCCAACTCGAGTTGACTCGCTCATTTATTTAATGAGCTGAGTTCGAGTTGGGGGTAACTCGCTCAAACTCGGCTTATTTACAGCACTACAGGCAAGGCACCTATACCAACTTCTCAATACCTGGTTCCATGTGACATAATTCATGATGAAGGGGCCTGTTTCGCCAATCACCGCAGAAGCAATATTTGCCACAACTTGGAGCGGGATAACCACCATAAGCACCTTCTTCTCCTTATCCTGTAAAAAGGGCTTGAGAAAAGACCATCCTGTCCCTATGAGCACTATAACGGCAAACAAGAGAACACCCTTGAGGAGCTGGAAGAGGTAGAAGGCAACATCCCAGCCATGGGCCAACCCAGTGACCCGTATGTAGTGCTGGTCTTCAGTGGCTGAGAGGAGATAGAGGGATCGAACTAGTAGTAGACCTGACATGAGGTGGTGGATGCGGTGAGCAGTGTGGCGGTTCTGGATCAGAGAGATGTACAGCCACGCAGCTAGGAAAATGAAGTACGCAATTGCCGAGACAGTGTAGATGGACGGTACAGCCCATTGACCCACTGACAGGTAGTTCCTGATGGAATAAGATGTTGAGCTCATTCTCACCAATAACTTTTTACTGTAACATACACCTAATACTGTGCCAGTCTGCTCTATTTTTCATGTGCAGTTTGGTACTTAATTAGACACCGAGGAACCAAAAAATAAAAAACTATGCCCAGCGAAAAGGTTGAGGTGGTTTTAGTGAAAACTAGTAGAAAGTTATGGTAAAAAAGAGGCTAGGCATTTGGCCAACTAGGAAAATCTTCACTTATCAGGTAATTGTCTAGTTCCCAGAGTTAATATTCAAATTTCGATTCAAATTTAAGGTTCAGATCTACTCAAAGCACCTCCTTCAGTTGCAAAGAAGTGATGAAAAAAAAGGCAACAAATTTTCCTTACTAGAATTTTTATGCTTAGTTCATTAAGAAAGTGAAGAAAACCTAGGACAATAATGTATAGCAATATTAACTAATCCACATGCCAAACAAATATTTTGTGCTCAAGTTCCTATATTCCTAGACTATCATTAAATTGCTAATTAATCTCTAAAACAAAAAAAAAAATTGAGATTTTTTTCAAGCAAGTAAGAAAACCTTCATACTTTGTACCATCTGGATCGATATTAAACATCTCCGTGTGCACCTTCATCGAGACGGTCGTGTCCGCCGCGCAGCTCGCAAAGAATAGACTATACTCATCAGGATGTGTAACTGTAAAGGACTTATTGAAAGTCCCAGCCGCTGTGAGCTCAGTAAAAGTAAACAAAAGCTTCACATAAGGACTGTACAGCACGCAGCTAGGGTTCGGGCTCGGGAAGTTCTCAGGCGAAGCATTGTTCTGAGATTCATAGATCGCCTGAAAGAGAGATTCGTCGGATAAGAGAAAGAAACCCAGCAGAGAAGGATCCGCGGAAGCAAAAGAGGCATCTGATAAGGCGATCGAGACTGTCCCACGATGATTGAATCCGAATTTCTCGAAGAGGATGGAGCTACGCGAGTCGCTATTGAAATTGAGGTTCTTTATCTCGGCGCGTGACAACGGGAGGAGCACAAAAAGGAGAAGAAAGGGGAGAGCGAAGCTCTTGAGCTTGGCCATGGCGATTTGGATCTAGAGAGAGAGAGAGAGATATTCAACTGGTAAAAGAAAGAATGGAATATAGGGGCAGAACGCAGTCGGGTAGACTTTTGGTTGTTACGCGGGATGAAAGAAAAATAAGTAATGCTTGCTCTAGAGTCTAGAAGCACAAGATTAGTCATAGTTTTAACTTGGGGACCCAGTTACCCAGCAATAATTTCCTTTAGATAAGGGAGCAACTAAGAAATTCTCGAGATTAAATGTAATAAATTGACTGCACCTGGTATATGATTTAAGAGTTTCTATTACACTTCTCTGATCGTACGTTTGGGTGTTTGCATCGTTTTCGTGCTGACTGATTTAATCATGCACCGGGTCTAATTATGGTAAATGCTTTAGTCGCCTTGACTGAGTCTGACCCTCACTAGTCTTCGTCTCCTTCGACGACCGAGATTTTTATTAATATCCAAAGTTTAATAGAAATTAATATTTATGTTCAGAATTCTGAGTTTTCGCCAAAAATGTCCAAGCCGGCTTAGGAGAGAGGCGTAAGCCGGCCAATTTTTATGGCCGGCTTACTCGTTTTTTTTTTTTAGAGACACTATGAAGAGCAAAATAATGAAATCTAACACTGAAAATTTGAATATTTTGTTAGATTACTTCTTTTGATTTATAATTAGCATATTTATACTAAAATACACTAGATTACTTAAAATTATGTTGAATTACACTAAATTACGTTAAATTACACTAAATTACAATAACTTCGCTAATTACGCTAAAGTAGACCGATTCTGTGCCACCTTTCATGAATCATAAAAAATAGTAAAAAAATTTCAAAATAGTAAAAATTGGTATTCTACAAGTTTATTATGTAACTAATTTACTGAACTACTTAGATTAAATAATAGAAATGAAAAGCTTAATCAGAAACTTCAACTCAAAGTTTTGAGGCTCTTCCTTTATTTTTTGGCAATTCTGAATTTTGAAAAACAACGTTGTCACGGACGCATGCGTATTTTTGCAAGCTTCCAAAAAGTGGTCATTTGCTGAAATCAGACACTCGAGCGCCGTTTTATGACCGTTTGATAAAGATTTTAACAGAGTAGTTTTGGCTTCATACAGCGTACGAACTATAGAATAAAACAGCAATTATTATGGTTCCTGCGCTGTATGAAGCCAAATTGCTCTGTTAATATCACAGATTGGATTGTTTCGACGTAGCTTTCACCCTGACGAATTTGTATCACCCCGTACCGCAGATGAAATCAATTAAAATTAGTGAATCCGGACCGTTCTTTTAACCTGATACGAATCTTAAAAAAGACCTCTACCTCTTCGATAGCACTTGAGGGTAGGTCCGACGATTTGTTTTAAGATTCGTGCGGAATGCTTTAAAATTCGTGCGTGTCTGTTTCAATTTTCGTGTGCACAATAATTAGATCGGACGGTCATCATGCTCGTTGAACCTAAAAGTAGGTCCGATGTCCGTTCTCCTTCGATAGATACCGAATTGTAAATCTGAACTGTAAAATTGTAAGTCCCACTTTACGGTACCGGAGAGGATGCTTGTTCTCACCTAGAGTGGAATAAACGTGCCGTGCCGTGACTAACCGTGACTCGTGTGACCATTTAAGTATAATTTATGTTAGTTTATTCAAGATTCATCATTAAATCAATATTTAATTGTCCTAATTACACGTAACTCGCGTGACTACGTGACATGCCGTGCCGTGACTAAATCTTTCATGTGCCGTACGGTACCGTGACAAAGTTTCAAAAGATAAACACGGCACATGAATAGTCACGACACGGGATGCGCGAGGCATGGCACGTAACTGACACGCGTGCCATGCCGCTCTGCCGTGCCATTTTTCCCACTCTAATCTCACGTGACCCCAATGGACAATGGTCCGAAATGAGAAAATTAGTAATTCTAACTAATGGCCTAGTTAACGGGCCTGTTATCAGGCTTCAGAAATTAAGACATTGAGTTTATATTTAAAGGGCTGTTGCTTGCAGCACGATTGGGGTTGGTGCATTAAATGCTGGATTGAATGCAGCAGGGAATAGGGATTAGTCTTTGTAACTGTACCTTACGGGCCAGGCTGTATCATAATTAAGCGTGTGGGGGCAACTTACGCTGCCTTTGACAAGCCAACGCTCGCGAGGAATCAAAGAGCAGCATCTGAGCATAATCCGTTCTAGAACAATTTGAGTTGAGCACGTGCCTTGGTTCAGTCTAGATCTTGTGTGGTCGGATATTCCGAGCCTATTTATGTAGTCACCAACGACCAATCATTATAGATTTATAGTCATAGTAACAATATACGCGAATAATTCGCTTTTTATTCGTTTTTTTACGTTTTCGCACCGAACTCCGAATAAAACCCAAAAAAACATATAATACGTTTTATTCGCGAATAAAATGCTAATCACGAATTATGCGCGAGAAAAAAGCGAATTTTTAAATTTTTAAATTTTCTTTTGGGGCTTTTTTTGGGTTTTTTGTTTTGCTTCCTTGTTGTACCGAATTATATCCGAATCACGAATTTTTGACTCCGCCAAACCAAACCAAACTATTCGTTTGTCAATATGATTATAGTTTGTCAAATTTGCATTAAAGAATTTAATCATTTTTTTTCAAAAATAATTTGAGAAAATAGTAGTTTAATTCATTAATACATTATTATATGTTCATATAAAATAATACTTGTTCGTATTTTGTTACAATATTCTACAAGAACATAAGTTTCAATTAAAGGACATTTTTCCAATTAAAATGATAATTAAATATCATATCATGAGCCGCATAATATTAGATGTCTAGTTATATGATTCTTTCTAAAAAAATCTCTTCTTTTTAGTATCAAGTTGGATGAAATTGAAAGAAATAGAATCTAACATATACTTATTTTTCTGATAAAAGTACGCAAATAATTAAAACATTTATAATAATTTTTCAGAAATATTAGTAGATTCACTTCTAAATATTCATAGATTGTGTATATTATTGAATCTCATCAAGCTATTTTTAAGACATGTATTATATAGAAACTCGTATCATTGGAATCGATTGTAAAAGTTTATGCCTCTAATTCTTAATTCGTAGACATAAAAACTTGATTCTGATTATGCTGGTTGATAAATGAGAAAAATATATATTTTCATCACTAGAACTATCCAAATAACACTACACAATCTAAAAAAATTATGTTAATAGTAGTACAATAATCTAAATAAAAAAATATAAATAGCATCTTATGACTAGAAATTCATTACTAACCATATTAAATTGAAACTATTGAAATATTGAGCTTTCTCTACATTAATATTTTTGTGTTTGATTAAGAAAAAAAGGAAGCAAGTAGGTAGTAGTCTTTTCTCGCTTTGATTACTCAATTTTATGTTTATTTATTTTGGTATTCTATTTAAAAAGTAAGATAAAAGAACGTGGCTTCATTGATGAAGAAAAAAAATTATTTCTGCCGACCGTGTTCTGAATTATTCGTGTTTTATTCGGATTTTTGACGTTTCTGAACCGAACACCGAATAAAACGCAAAAAAAAACGTATCATACGTTTTATTCGCGAATATTATTTTTGGGGGTTGTTTTTTTTTTTTTTTTTTGTTTCCTTGTGGTACCGAATCATTTCTGAATTATACCTGAATTATTCTCAAATCATGAATTTTTTATCCGAACGAACTAAATCCGAACTATTCATTTGTCACTATGCTCATGAGTAAGAGTGACTGGTGAATTCATGCAAAATGAGAGAAAAGACGTAACCAATAGCTACTCAGTGCAACAGAAGATCCAACACAAGTATGACAGCATCATCCATTTTCTTACACTGATGAGCTGATATTTCCCGAGTATTCAAATCCCACACGTTCAGACCTTCCCGAGAATTCATATTTCCTAAAGTAACTCAAATTTTGTGTTTCGATCAGGACCGTCAGATCTTCTTTGAGACGAATATTGATGTATATGGACGTTCGAAATCTAAATCAAAATTGGATTTACTTGAGAGGATTCTGACTCGAGCACTGAAGTCTTAAAGAACGAGAAAAACCAAGACACTTCCTTCAAGGTAAAGTTACCGCTAGGTTCCTTTTCTGAGTTCCTCTCACCGCTCGAAATCGGGTCTACCTGTTACAGTCACCGTTTTTAATTATTTAATTTTTCCTACTTAGTAGAACTTAATCTTGAAAATACCCAAACTACCCCAACCTAAGGCAACCACCTACCCCACATAACAAGAAATAAGCATCCGGCTTTGTCTTTCGAGTAACGGGTCTAACTAATTGTTTTCTTGAAGAGGTAATGCCGTAAATAATTCAAAGAGAGAGGGTATCTTATAAATTGAAGGCAGTAGATCAATCATCAATTACGTATAAATTCTTGAGGCGCGACAAATTATCCAATCTTAATCGTCGACCTAAATTCAATTCCTCGACGATATCGACATTGATATGAGAAGAAACAGTAGAGAAATCTTGAAGAGAGATTGGATTTTATAGTCTTGCGTACTTTGGTGAGTTCATTGTTTAATTGGTTTCTTTAGCTGTCTTTGGTAGTTCTCGTTGATTGAAATTTGGGTGCAATGATATAGTCCATTTTTCAGAACGAATGCAATCGCAAAATGGCCTATATGCTCACCAGAAAGAATCGTGTTGAAATCGAGCTTTTGGTGGGATTTCGGTAGATTCATTTGGTAATTTGCAGATAAGCAAGAATTTTGTTGATTTAGCTTACAGTGTGCCTCCCTTTGAGTCAGTGTAGTGAAATTCTTGATTCCCATTCTTTACGAACTTTTTGAACTTTTTAGTAGTGATCTTGGAAGTCTTTATTCATATAATTTCCAATTTCTTGATTGTTTATTTGTACATCTGACCTATAAATTTAGCCTACAATTGCATAATACCTAAACTTCTTCCTTTCCTCGCACATTTCAGTGAATTCTGTAACCAGTCCTGAAAGATAAAAAATTAATCTTTCAAGCCTAAGGTTGTCAATTAAACTTTTATCGAACTATTTCAGAAATCGACATGAATGTGGTGGGAAAAGTCGGTAGTTTAATATCACAAGGAGTGTACTCTGTTGCAACCCCATTCCATCCTTTCGGTGGGGCTGTAGATGTCGTTGTGGTACAGCAAGAGGATGGTACCTATCGAAGCACGCCATGGTACGTCAGATTTGGTAAATTCCAGGGTGTACTAAAAGGTGCCGAAAAGGTAGTCACAATCTCAGTAAATGGTGTAGAAGCCCCCTTTCACATGTACCTTGATAACTCAGGTCAAGCCTATTTCATGCGAGAGGTTGTACCGGGACCCGAATCCATCGGTGAGCCCGAACCCGAATTTTTTCATACCAATTCGATCCAAGAAGGCAGGGATGAAGAGTCTTCTAGGTTTCAGGAGGAGATGGAAGAAACCATGAAAGAATCAAACCAAACAGATCAATCTGACCTGAATCAAGAGGGAAGTGATGAGCACTCTTACGGTTTCCAACTGGGTCAATCCAGTTCATCATCTTACCAATACGGGAGCCTAGAGGAGGTTGAGGAAAGGGTGAAAGAATCTAATGGGTCTAATTCTGAAGTGGTCTTGGTTAGTATAGACGGGCATGTTTTAACTGCACCAATAAATTATGTAGAAGAAACAACCGAGAATTTAGAGCTTAATCACCCCCAGTTCCATCTGGGGCCAGGTGAGAGCATCAGTGGTGACTTTAGTGGTAACTCTGATGTGTGGGAACATGGAATTTTTGAATTGGATGTTACTGGAAACAAAACAGTAGATGTGAAAGAAGGCTGCCAAGTCATTGTTGATGAGGTAATCGATGCACCACAAAAGACTGGTTTGATTTTGGATAAAATCGAGCAGTTTAAGAGTTGTGTCGATCTGTCAGCTCAAATGGAAGGTGCTGATTCGGAAGATGAAAGTTCTCCAGTTATGGATGATGCGAAAGTAAAATCTGAAGAAATAAAAAAAATCTCTACTTCTGTGCCTGGTGCTGATTTGGGAGATGAAAGTTCTCCAATTATGGATGATGATGAAGTAAAATCTGAAGAAATGAAAAACCTCTCTAGTTCTGAGCCCCATAAGGATTCATCCGGGCACACTCATGAAAAGAAAAATGTTGAGATTAAGCAAGAAATTGATGGTTCAGGTGTTGACTCGGTTGTTAAGGAACCTGACACTGTGACTGTAGAAAGTAGATCACTGGAGAATCCTGAGACTGAGGTGACTGGAGAGAATCCAGTAAATGAGGTGACCGGAAAGAATCTGGAGACTGAGTTGATTGGAGAGAATCCAGATACTGATGAAAAGAAAGATGTTGAGCCCCATAAGGATTCATCTGTGCACTCTCATGAAAAGAAAGATGTTGAGATTAAGCAAGAAATTGATGGTTCGGGTGTTGACTCGGTTATTAAGGAACCTGACACCATGACTTTAGAAAGTAGATCACTGGAGAATCCAGAGACTGAGGTGACTGGAGAAAAACCAGTAAACGAGGTGACTGGAAAGGAGACTGAGTTGACTGGAGAGAACTCAGATACTGTGGTGACTCAAGAAGAAGATCAGTGCGTTTCAGTTAACACAGGTAATGATGAAACTGAAAATTCAGAAAGTGTTCTTCCAGCAAGTACCGGAAATGAAGAGGAACTCGATCAGACAAGACATACTGAGTCGCCAAAATTTCTGGTTTAGGTAACTTATATTCCTTTTTCCTTTTGGTACTTCTAAATCTAGTTTCTTGCTGTCACAAATAACTGCATTCAGTCCTACTGTTCTTTTTAAGGTTAGTTGGCTTTTCTGCCACTAACAGTTGTATTGATAGGAAAAAGCGTATTTACAAAGTCCTAGCTCTAGTTACAATTCTTACGCCAGTTCTAAATGTTATATTGTTTGAAATGTTTTTTTTCTATATACAACAGGCTGTGAGATTTCAATTTGTGGGAACATGCTACGTCCTGGCATGGGTCGAACATCAGCAGAAGAAATCTTTGAGACTCACCGCATTTCTGAAGTGGAATTCAGATCATCTGGGTCGTCAATTATAAAAAACTCTAATCTGATCGTCAAAATAGATGATAATTACTTCCCGTGGAACAAGGCAGCCCACATAGTCCTCGGTAGAGCAGTGTTTGGCCCAAAATTCTCACTTGAATTGAAAGATGCAATCCCTGTAGAAGAAAAAGAGGATACAATTGGAATTTCGCCTTCTATCAGTAGGCGCTGGCGGCTCTGGTCGAACCCTTTTAGGATGTCGCGGTCACTTCAGCGTACTGATAGCACGTCTTCAGCTGATGATCTTTTTCTCGACTCGGAGTCTTTTTTTCAGAGCCCAACTGACGACCAGGCATCTGAGTTTGGTAGTGGTATTGGTACTAGTAGTAATAATAAAAATGATAATAGTGGTGGCTTAACTCCAAGGAAACAATTTGTGAGAACAAATACCCCGACGAATGAGCAGATAGCATCACTGAATTTGAAGGAGGGACAGAATTTGGTGGCTTTTAGCTTTTCCACTAGAGTGCTGGGAAAACAAGAGGTCTTTTTCAATTGATAATCATGTTATTAAAAGATTAATTAAGTGTAGATTTGGGGTTTAAGTATTAATTTTTTGCTGTGCCAGGTTGATGCACACATATACTTGTGGAAATGGAATGCTCGCATAGTCATTTCTGATGTTGATGGAACTATTACCAAGTAAGTGATTTAATTCTATTTTATGATTGTAACTGCGTCAGATGCTCTTTGTTAGTGATACACTTTAAGCTCGAGTTTTGAATTTTGATCATTTAGGTCAGATGTTCTTGGTCAGTTCATGCCTCTTGTTGGGAAAGATTGGACGCAATCTGGAGTTGCAAGGCTATTTTCAGCAATAAAAGTAAGGGAGATAACTTCCTTTATGATTGTTTTGTCTTTAATTGATTTTCATTTTTCTTTTCTTTTTTTGAAAAGAGTGGTACATAACAGTACCACCTGTTTCATTAAAGAGAACAAGACATTTTTAGATTGTATTCTACCCTTGTAGTATTTTTATTCTATGAAGCTGGATAGTAACTTCTAATATTTATCTGCTTTAGGAAAATGGGTATCAGCTCCTATTTCTGAGTGCTAGAGCTATAGTTCAGGCGTACCTCACCAGAAATTTTCTTCTCAATCTCAAACAGGTGCAGAATGTGTCTTTGCTCTGATTAAATGGAATTGAGAACTACTCAGGTTTAACCCAGAATTTGCTCTTTTGATTTTTATTTTATAGGATGGGAAAGCACTGCCTAGTGGACCTGTTGTAATATCTCCTGATGGCTTGTTCCCTTCTCTCTACCGAGAAGGTATCTTGTTAATTATTGAAGTTTTTAACCCTGGATTGTCTTGTATTTTTATTCTTGTTTCAAAAATTTGTAAATTTCTACATAGCTCATCATTTCATTTTTTTCCCCCTTTTTTCTTGTATGAGCAGTTATACGCAGAGCTCCTCATGAGTTCAAAATTGCATGTTTAGAGGTAATATATCAAACATTTTTTCAAACTATGATTTTATTTGTAGCTGCAGTGACAGACATTTGTGAAGATATAAAGATTCTTGTGCAATTCCTATTTTGTCATCTCATCGATCTATTTCGTTTTTATAGAAATATTACAAATATTGATTTCTCTTCTTTTGGTATATCATTGGTTTGAACAGGATATAAAAGCACTTTTCCCATCGGATTACAACCCTTTTTATGCTGGTTTTGGCAACAGAGACACCGACGAGCTCAGCTATAGAAAGATCGGCATCCCCAAAGGGAAAATTTTTATCATCAACCCCAAGGTATTCTGATTCAAGCTCTCCTTTTTTTTTGGGTGATGTAATAATTAGTTAAAATTAGAATAACATTGTTAATATAAACTAACAGGGGGAAGTGGCCATAAATAATTTGACTGACGTGAAATCTTATACCTCATTGCACACGCTGGTCAATGACATGTTTCCTCCGACTTCTTTGGTTGAGCAGGTAGGACTTATCCTTTCACTAAATCTTTGTAAAAAATATCTTGTACCATTTGGAGTGAAAAAAAAAAGGGGGAAAAGACACATTACTTCGCAACAGTTTATCTTGTTTTACACATGATATTTCGGAATCTATACCACCACCTGTACCAGCTGGTATCAATATAAATCATTTCTTTGGAGTTCTGCTTTTTGTTTTTGTCTTTTCTGATATTGATGTACTGTCTGTGTTTTTGTATTATTTTGGGTGTTCATGGATTTCTTGTGTTAATGAGGATGTATTTCTAATTTCTGGCCTTTGATAAGTCTATCAATGGAGTTATAGTATGTGCCACCTGGGGTAGTGTCCGGTGCTGTTTGTGGTTTCCAACACAAGGTTGTTGTATTAAGTGTTTTGCTAATATGCAATGCAGGAAGATTTTAATGCATGGAATTATTGGAAGACGCCACTTCCAAGCATAGACTGAAAATTTTGAGTCGTGCCAGCTTAATTACTTCAATCCTATTTTAAAAGAGATTAGAAGAGCTAATTAGGTCGAACTAATTGGCACAATGACAGAAGCTCTATTTTTTTTTTTTCTCCGCTCATTCCTTGATTTCTTTCCTGTATTTCCTTTGTTAGAAGCATTAATTAGGTCGAACCAGTTGACACTTAGATGAATAATTCTTTGGTAGCTCTGTGATATGATTACCTTGTATATTTCTCATTCACATGACTCTTTGTAAAGCAAAGTTTAACTAGTCATGTGACTCTAATCTTTTTCCTCCGATCTTTCAATAAATAATGTTGGAGGAGTACATTTGTTTAATTAATTATGCATGCACCTAAAGGTAGGTGTAGCATTATAGATTGCAAATTTTTAATATACAGAAACAGGAGAAGCGTGACAGTACAAAAAGAGAGCAGCGCCGTACTTTTTTTGATATTTTGTTTAGGTTACTTTTAGGAACAGCTTGACGCTATTGCTATTTAGGTTTGTGCTTGAGTTATTGATTGAGGGGCAAAAGAAGTGCCTCGAGCTTGCAATTTGTATTCTCTTTTGGTAGCCTCCATTTCTTTTGCCACCACCTTTTGTCTCTAGTTACTTGTGGTTTGGTCTATTTGTTAGGCGCGCAGGCATTACGCGGTGAAAATGGTGATAATTAACTACTTTGTAGACTAGTAAACAAAGTAACAAACATATTAGAGTCTGGCTAGTATGACATTGGTGTCATATGACACTAACTTCAAAATTGATTGAATAGACTTTAAATGACTAATTCAAACCGTTCAAACCGATTTACTTTATGAGTGATGCGTTTACATGTAATTTTTTTATATTTTTGAGTTATTTTAGTATCAAATCAAGCGGTAAAAAATATTGAAAAATGAATGTATTAAAATTAATTTAAAAACTTGCACATTTGACCGCTTGACTTGATGCTAAATAAATTCGAAAAATTATAAATTTTGTATGTAAACGCACAACTAATGAAGTAGATTGGTTTGAACGGTTTGGATTCATTGTTTGAAATCGATTTGATAGGTTTTGGAGTTGGTGTTATATAGGTTGAAATGACACTGATGTTATATTAGCCAGACTCAACATAGAGGGATGCATATATAAGCTGAGGCGATTGAAGGATCCTACATTTTCAAGAATTAATTGGACAGCTGTTTGATGGTTCAATCCTTATTTTTTGTACAGAATTACACCAGACTACTGGTATTCTGGTTTTTGCTTCCCTATCAGCTTCTTCTCTTAAATGTCTTGAGAAAATGACATTCCATCCATACAAAATTCTAAAGTTTTCTCTTGTTTCTACTTCTTTTATTTTTGGGGGCAAGTTCTTCCTTATTTTCAGATATATAAATCCCAAATTTTGTCATGATAAGGGCACTTAATTTTATTCTACTTTTGTTGATTATTAAATAGGTAGACAGTCTGTTGAAGTCCTAGAAGGCTAGAACAAGTAATTAAGAGAAGCTGCTCTCTTACTGTTTAAGTCAGCATCAAGTTTCTTTCAGTGGACATGAGAAATATTTAATGTTTTAATGCACATCATTCCATGTTTTGGGGGCATGAGCTCTTTCAAATTTGAAACTTTACAAGTACAACATGTCTCTTGTGACTTGTCTTCAGTTAATGCTATATTACTATGTAGAGGAGGGTTCCAATGCACTCTTTTTTCTATGCTCCAAATGCATTCAATTTTTATTTTCTCTATTTTCAAAGTCCGAATAGATGATCCGAACCGATCAACATGACCTTCATAATAAAATTTGCTTGGAGACCAAATTTTATATTTTTTAGAATTTTTTTACTATTTTTTAAGATAGATACAAAATCAGTTTATCGGATGGTCCATAATCTCCTTAAAACAATGATTTTGTACATATCTTAAAAAATAGTAAAAAAATATAAAATTTGGTCTCCAAGCATAATTTATTATGAAGATCATGTTGAGCGGTTCAGATCGACTGTTCGGACTTTAAAAATAGAGATAAAGGAGATAAAAAATTGGATGCATTGGGAGTATAGAAATTTGGGTGCATTGGAACCCTCCTCTACTATATATGCATGGAACAAGGGGATGAATGCAAAATGGAAGCATGAAAATCTTACTAGAAATTAACAAAGGAAGCAAGCGTCAGAAAAATTGAAAGTACCAATAGTTATCTCTTATTTAATTGCACCAAGGTGTTGTGCTGTCTGATACATTATCCTGGTTATTAATTTCTTCTCCTCACCCTCTCGAAGAAAAAAGCACACCTTTAGTTTTCTTATTTTAAATTAAGACCATAAATAAATTATAGTGCTAGAAATTGTTTTTCTCTATTGATTCATCTTTACTTGCTTTAAAGTACTTCATGTAGAATTCATCTTTTCTTGTATTTTTTTTTTCAAATATGCAAATTTATTACACAATAAATTAATAAGCATGAAGGATTGAGTGTGTGAGAGAAATCCGTATCGTCTAAGTCAAATATTGAGCTACTGCAGAAAGAATATGGACCGTCCGATCTGCATCGGCTTCTAATCAAACGGTCCGGATTCACAACTCCAAATTTGAATTAGATAGAGGGAAGAAAAAAAAAAAAAAACTAATTAATTGTGAGCTTAAGACAGACAAAGGTGGGGTCTAATACTAACCCCAATGTCTCCCTTAATTAAACTAATTTATCTTGGATGCCTAATTGCCTATCTCAGTATCAGCTATATTAATATAGTTTCTCCTGTTTCTCAATTCATGGGTCCCAATCCTTGCTTTAAAGCATTCGATTCTCTCCCTCCTCCCGGTTCTTCTTCCAAAGGCACCATAGATACCCACCAAACAAGACAAAAGAATAGATAAATAAGAGTTTGAGAGGATAGAGAGAGATCAGAGAAGAGTATACCAGCAAAAAAACAATGGCAAAAACCACCATATCAGCTTATGATGATGTAAAGGAAGAAGAATATATAGACATGGATATCACCTCGGCCGCATTAATCTACTACAAGAGATCATCACCACCTCATAACACGAGAGAATTTGAGTTTCATAACTCAACAGCTCCTCTTGAGAAAGAACCAATTCCCTCACCGGCCGATGAATTGTTCTACAAAGGAAAGCTTCTTCCTCTCCACCTCCCCCCTCGTATTCAAATGGTCGAAAAGCTACTCGAAAAACCCAAAAGAACCTCTCATTTAAACCCTAGTACTCCGTTGTGTAACACGACAAGCTCAACCCCATTTGAGTCATGTAATGCTTCTCCTGCCACTTCATGTTATGTCAGCGGTGAACTGATTACTGAGGATTGTTTCTACGAGTGTTCCTCTGGTATGGCCGGTAATGAAACCGGTACAAAGAAGTCTTGGTCCAAGAAACTGAAGTTCATTAGGCAACTCAATTTGGGTAGTAAGCTTAAAGCTCCAAAAGCTTACCTCAAATCTATTTTCACCAATGGCGGTACCAAGTTGGCTGTTTCGGATGATAAATATACCATTTCAAAGCCCAAAGAGTACTCAAATGGGTATTTAAAGGCATGGAAAAAGAATCCATTTGGCCAAATTAGGAGAGACAGGTGCATTGCCTCTAGTACCAATTGTAACAATTCTACAAAATTTGACACTGGAGAAGAAGAAAGAGGCCATAGAAGATCCTTCTCTAGTGCAATTATTAGAAACTCTTTGAACAAAGCCTCTTTCTCCTCTGTTTCTTCCTCATGTTCTAGCTCAAACTGTTCTTCCTTTTCGTCTGCGAGCTCTAACGGGTCGGTTCCAGTGTGTACTGGACCCGTGTTGAAGCGGAGCAGTAGTGCAAATTCTGAGATGGAAAATCCAATACAAGGTGCCATAGCTTATTGTAAGAAGTCTCAGCAGTTGGCCTCTGTTAGAAAGAGTATGAGTGATACCGGGTTCTGTTTTGTAACTGGTATGAAGATTGCAGCTGATTGCGAAGAATTAGAAGAGGAAGATATGTGTATGGGTTGAAATTTAAATTTGTACAACTTTTTTTCAATTTTCAAGTGAAAATATAAGTAAACCGAATTTTAATGCACGCTTCTAATTTGTTGTTTATTTATGCAAGAGCTGGTGTTGTTGTTCGATATATGTTGAGTTGCAGGAATATCTTGTGAAAACTTGAGAGAGCAGCGATTAATTTTAGAATAAAACAAAAAAATCTTTGGTTCTGATTCTTTGCTTAAAATCTTCTATACATGTATATCGGCTTTGACGGTGTATAATATTCTTGTTGGATGGCATGGAGTTGTAACTAGTTGCAATTTTTGGTTAATAATTAGTATCATGGCTATGTCAAACTCAAATAGAAATGTTTCTACTGTATCTTCTTTCTAATTCAGGTATAATAAATATTTAGTTTTCAAGAAAAACCAAACAAATTGACTTGAATAAGTTGCACAGTAATTTTAGAGATGTAACCCAAGTCAACATTCAAATATCATACATACATACCCCTAATAATTGAGAAATATATGACATAATCTTCTAAAGCATAGTACCTTATAATAATACTTCCACTTGTATAAAAATTTCTGAAAAACAACCCACCCCAACTGTTCCTCTTCCTTTCTCATTTATTTCGAGATAGAAATTAGCAAGGAGTATCAATTTTGGCACATTTTGCAATTAAAATGGACAAAGGTGTTTGCATGTTCTAAAACTTTTCAAGGTAATTTGTGTTATTTTGCTGTTAAGGGACTTGAACCTTATTCTTGCTAGTTTGCATTGGCCAATTTGAATGATTATTATTTGGTTAAAATAAAGCAAGATATTTTCAAAGACTAGTAAGCCAACTATGAAGATGCAGTACCTGATAAGTAGTTGAGCATTGAAAAAGTACCACTCTATTGTCAGAGGGAGAAAGAAATTTTGTGCTAAGACTGGATATTAATTGGTATACCAGCTTCTTGACTAACTAAAGAGAAACATATGGTATATTATATATTGCATTCATATTCATAGTATGCTATCAATGTCATCAACATCTACTCAAACAATTAAACTTTATATCCATGCATCATATATAAAACCCCTAGTTAATTATCACATAATTAATGACAAGTCTTCAATATGGATAGCCTGTTGTTATATAATATATACTGCACATATAGTTGCTATTGTGCCAAGTTAATTTAACAATTTAAACAAGATTATTGCACTTTAGTCATTAGCAATTCATAAAGAGAAGAGCAATATAGCTAAACATTGTTAAAATGTTAAAAGATCATAATCTTTTCAGATATAAAAGCAAGAAAATTTAACCAATTATAGCATGCTTTGTTGCTCACAGTTGATTTGTGGATTTATAAACTATAATTATATATATATATATATATATATATATATATATATATATATATATATATATATATATATATATATATATATATATATATGAAGGTGCATTAGAGGTGTGTTAAACATAATTAATCACGTACTTTAGTTTATCAAGATCACAAAAGTAAGTATTAATTAGCTACCTACCAAACCAACTAAAGAAAGGAAATTTTAAAAAGAGGAGGGTTCAAATGCCTCCATTTTTTGTGCCTCCACCATACCTCCATTTTTAAAAACTTTAAATACTCAAAATTTAAAACTTTAAAGTCAAAATAAAACCGTTGGATATGATCGACATCATTTTATCTATGTGCTCATAAAAAAATTATCACATTTTGATTTTGTTTTTATGTGAATCAATAAGTTGAAAAATCAACGTCTAGAAATAATCCACATTAGTACGTTTTTTACAAGCTCTTAATGACAACCAAAACAAAATTCAAATGTCACACGTGCATAGATAAAATGATGTAGATCATATTCAATGGTTTTATTTTAACTTTTAAGTTTTAAATGTTGAGTTACTAAAGTTTTTAAAAATGGAGGCATGATGGAGGCATGAAAAATGAAGGCATTTGAACTCTCCTCTTTTAAAAATTATATATTGTTCTTTTTATGGGCCACAGATGTTTGCAATCACAGAGGCAGAGAGGAACCTTCTACTGAACCCGGATAGTACATTATTACAATCAATTTGCATGTACTGGTACACAGATTTGTTAATCAATGGTATGATAAATAAAGTGGGAAAGTCTCTTTTCTTTTCTATTTTTTTTAGATGAATTTTATACGTCTAAGAAATGTGGTATAACAATTTTGTTAATTCCAATGATAATTAACATCATGATTATAATTTTATTTTATGTGAGATGAAGGCCAAAATTTGATAATCATCGTGATTAAATCATGAATTGAATCATTTTTCCCAATTTGTTGTCTGAAGTCTGAACATATAACACATGCTGTGGAACAAAATTTAATAATTCAGGTTCATAACACTGATATATCTTCATGGCGTGTCTAAGGTCTAATTCAATTTTTTCTTTATTAACTGTATATATCATGCCGAAAAGGAAACAAGAAATCAAATAACAAGACTAAAATACACTGTTTGTTTGGTGAGTAGAACTAGCTAGGGTGTTCTTAAGCTCACCGAGCTCCTTTGTGAGCTTAATTCAAAAACCTATTGAATTGGCTTCAAACAATGCATGCAAACCGTTAAAATCAATCTACACGCATAGTTCTACTCGTTGTTTGGTACCTGTTGATTTTGGTTATTATAATGATTTAGTGGGAGTTGACTATATGCTCATTAGTAATTCTACTTATGCTAAACTGTACCAGTATTGCAGAGGAACCGTTTGATCAGCATCAAGATTTGTATGTACTTGATATGTATGGAGTTGAAGCTTTGAATAATTGAGAGCCTATCTACAACTTAAATTTATAATTAAGGATACATACTATAAAATTTGAATATAATCTAGAATTACATGTTAAAAATATTATGCTAGAACTATATCAATACAGAATACTATTTGATTTTAGTAATAAAAAGTAAAATAAAAGTAATGATTGTGGATTGATAGCGAAGCCCACCCCCTTGTCAGCATCTAAACCGAACCAAACCAAAAGAAATTATGAATAAAAAAAATTCCAAATCCCACAACCAAAGTAGAGAGACCCACCCCACCATATCTTGGCTTTAAACTAAAGCACACCACCCCAATAAAGAAAAAAATAAAAAGGCCAAATGAAGACAAATAAACCTTAAACTATGTAAGTATGTCACCAAAAAGGATCGACAAGATTTAGAAGCAAGGGGAAACAGAGATACCCCCTACACTCATGCTGCTCAGCACTTGATCAAGGTCCCACAATGCATGAAAACATGGCCAACTTTATACCATTTCTGCATATCTGGCATCCATAGTATGAGATAATTAATGTCTATGTACACTGTCTTGGTTTTATGTACTGGACAAACATGTATATATTGACTTGTGTTAATTTATTATTTGATTTTTAATTTTGCTGATCATAGTACGGGGATTAGTGTGCAAAATTTGTGCACTGATAAATTACGCTTAATTTTTTAGGAGCGGTTCGGTGGACATCAGACTAAATTTGGTCTAATGTCCGGTCGTAGGTTCGTAGTCATTGGATTTGCATACAAAATTGTGCCCGCTTGATCCACACTAATATTAAAGTTGTTCGTGTAAATTTTGATGTGAATTGAACGGCTCTTACTGACATCAAACTGAATTTGATTCGGAAAAAAGAGGTGTTATTTTAAGAACAATTATTTCAAGAGTGAGCCTATGGTGCTATGCATAGCACGGATGGAGTCCGTGCTACGGCCAAAAATTTGACTTTTTAAAATTCTAATGGTCGATCCAACCGTTCAATGTGATAACCATATGAATATGTACTTGCAAACTAAATTTTATATTTTTTCGAATTTTTTTACTATTTTTTTAGATAGGTAGAAAAATCAGTGTTTTCTGAAAATTCTGGACCATCAAAATTCTACCTATCTAAAAAAATAGTAAAAAAATTCGAAAAAATATAAGAGTTGGGCCATATGTTTCCGTTCGTATTATTACTAACCGGTCTAGCAAATCAACAGGTATGCCATGTGGACTTGTCATGTCAGTTCCTCTGAAAAGATATGAGAGTTATAAAATTCTGATGAGAGATATAATTAAATTTCAATAAACTGCTGTTAATATATAATTGTATTACCTATCATTGCAAATTCTTCGGTTGGTAGCAAAAATCACTATTGGGGCTAATGAGCTTTCCAAAGCACGATTAAGATATGAAAAACATTCGATATCCAACATATGAACCTGTAAAGAAGATGACTCAAATGACAACGCACAAAAACAGAAGCTTTTTAGAACCACAAATTATTACAAAAACAGAAAAGAAACAAAGATACCTCATCGATAAACAGCACACCTGGGACAAGCTCAGCAACTCCATCAATGTATCTATTCACCACCTAAAATAAATTATACGGTAGTTATAGCGAGGAAATCTTACAAGTCATATTTAGAATCTAAGATTGAATATAAATAAATTGAACCTTGTTAATCTCCTGGCATAGTTTCTCTGTGATTTCAGTTTTTCTTGGTTTCATCATCTGACCCATTAGCGATAAGATATCCTGACCTCCTTGTGGCCGTGCATTCGCCGCATCTAGATCATGCAGTGTTACGTCCTTTTCAGGAGAAAAAAAATGTTTAACTTGTTATAAAATTAAGTCTTGTTATTTTCTTCTCCGTCATTTTTGCAGAAATATTTATACCTGAACAACTTCCTTTTTCTTATGCACCTCGCCTTTGGGAATTGGTACATACTCCTTTGCTTCGAGATCAAACTCAGTTGCAAATGCATCACATCTGCCAACTCTTTTTACTGCACCACTATTTGCTTCAATATAAATCACATCACCTATGGCAACCTAGGCATACATATATTTATGTAGGTATTTGTATCTAGTTTAGGGACCTATCCGTAAAATAGGAATATAGAGGAAGTCAAGGGACTAGATTGTAAGATGTAAACTCTATATATACTCCAAGGGGTCATGAAAAAAGAACTAATTCATTTTGGCTCATTTCTAATTGGTATGAGAGCTTCTAGGTTTAGGGTTGGGCCGCTGCTACAGTACCCGCCGCCGCTACAGTAACCGAACCCTCTCTCTTCTCTCTAGGCCAGTTCTCTCTCTTCTAGGGCCGACCACCACCTAGGGTTCGGGTTTTGGTGTGATTAGGCCGGCGTGGGGGGCCTATACCCGTTGGAGGGTTGATCGGGTTCGGATCTGTCTTGGATGATTGGATAAATCAAGAGAGATGAGAAGGATCTAGATCTTGAGGAAGGAGAAAGAGGATTTGACTCAGATTCGTGTGTCACAAGTACTTGTGGTTGAATGGGCATAAGAATCAATGTTACCCCTGAATGAAGACGAGGTGGATGCACCATCTACTACACCTTTCTCCTTTCTCCTAAGCAGCTGAGAGTAAGCATCCAAGAGCACCTGATCCTCCTCAGAGAGGCCCATATCAGCCACACCCCCTTCTTCCTCTTTCTCTGCTACCATTAGATTTGCCGGTAGCCCCCTCTTCCACCACCTCTACGACCCCCCACGGCCGCGATGCGACCTCCAGACTGGCCACGACCACCCGAGTTCCTCTCATTCGGTGGCTTAGTGCAAGTCTGCTTTAGGTGGCCTACCCCGCCACAATTGTAGCACTCACGGGTCTCACCCCTGGACCCGGTGTTACCTGAGTTGGAGACAGCTAGAGCCGACTTCACCCCTGGAAGTCCCCCTGCCCCAGCCTGTAGTACAATCCAGCTCTCCTCCTGTATCATAGCCGAGACTGCCTCCTCGAATGAGGGAATCCTCGGCTGAGCCAGTAACATAGCAGCCCTCTGCTCAAACACTGGCACCAGACCCCGGAGGAACCCTATAGTCCTATCCTGCATGCAAAACTCGAACATCTTGCACGCAAGATCACAGCAACCTACCTGGGACCTAAGGTGATCATGATCCATCCACAAGCGCTCCAGCTTTGTGGCATACTCCTGTACAGTCCTCTCCCCCTGAACTGCAGCAGCGATCTCCCCTTTGATCTGATACACCCCTAGGTTGTTCCCCGCTCCATCATAAATTCTCTTTAGCTTCTCCCAGACATCCTTGACCTGATCTATGCCATCTACTGTGGATGCAATAGACAGAGCCATCGAACTCAGAAGCCAAATGTACACTGTCATGTGAGTGGACTGCCACTCAGCCCTCCCTGGAGTACATTCATCTGGCTCCTTCTTGTCCCCAGTCAAGTACCCTTCTAGATCCTTCCCCCCCTAGAGTGTACCTTACCTGACGCGACCAGCTCAGATACGAAGCTGGCCCATCGAGTTTCGTATCGATCGGTGGGAGCTCCACCCTCTACACTGGCCTTGGTGCGCTCTCACTCGCAGCCATACTGAATGCTCGCATCAGTATCTGGAGCTCTGCGGGGCTCAGCTTCGCCATGACCTCCTCCATAGGATTCTAGTATTTACATAAGAAATATGGTCAACGCTATTGAAGGAAAAAGTGGACAGGTAATGAAGAGAGAAACTTACAAAAAAAAAAAAGCAATCCATATTGTAGATAAATCGTAAAAGCCTGCATAGTAGAGGATATTCAGAAAAGGACCTCACTGTTAGGTGTTTCTTTAACACACCAATATTATACTTTGAAAACTAAATTAACTACAAGATATGATACTTAGAGTAAAACTAGGGTGTTCTTAAGCTCACCAAGTCTCTTTGTGAGCTTAACTCAAAAACTTATCGGATTGGTCTCAAACGACGCATCAAAACTGTTGAAACCGATCTGCTTCACGAGTGATGAGTTTACATGTCAAATTTATAAATTTTCAAACTAATTTAGTATAAAGTCAAGCGGTCAAAAAATGATGAAAAATGAACACATTAAAATTAACTTATAAATCATCTTTTTTTGACCGCTTGACTTTATATTAAATTAGTTCGCAAATTTATAAATTTGACATGTAAACGCATCACTCGTGAAGTAGATCGGTTTCAACGGTTTAGATGCATCGTTCGAAGCCAATTCAATAGATTTTTGAATTAAGCTCACAAAGGAACTTGGTGAGCTTAAGAACACCCTAGTTCTACTCATGATACTTAATATAAAATAACAAAGTTCTCTAAATATTAATCAATAAAACATTTATGATTGAAGGACGACAGACTATATTTTCTATTCTTAACACATCATCTAAAACTGACAATATGCAATTCAACTATAATTGACCGAATAGTCTAACAGTGTTGAAGCAAAATCTAGAATCTTTTCAACAAATTCTACAATTTCTTTTTATAGAAAGAAAACTGAAAGAAGGCCAGGAACATATTACATGAAAACCTTCTTTAGGAACTCAGTCTACCTTACTGCTCTCTGTGGCTTCCGAACCTATGGTCTCACCTTTTGTTATACTTCAACCCCAATAGATACCCATTTCTTTTTTCCAAAACAATAGGGTGCTATTTTGCAAATACTGGAAAGGAGGGCTTTTATTGGCAATACTTGGTCAATATAGGGATTCGTCATGTAACTTTCTCTAAAATAAATGAGAAAAAAATACCTTTTCCTTGATTTAAGGCGTCATAAATAGTAGGATCCAGCTTCAATTGTTTAGTACCTTTAACAGTCTTCAAACCGATAATCACATGGCTAATGCTCTTTCCATAACCACCTGCTGTACTCTCTGCTTCTTCCGGAGAAAGCTCAGCCACCTAATATAGAAACAATTCTTGTTCATATTTATTATAACCTAACGGGGTTTCTAATATAAGTACAAATGAAAGTCAATAATTTTCTGCATTTTCAAAGAAACATAAAGAAAACTCTTTTCTCTTTATAATTAATAGCATCCAATTTTTGCTTTATTTGCAAACAAAATCCAAAGAACATTAAGCAAGGCTGGGCAAAATGGACCTAACTAACCTGAGATTCTCCATCAACTAAATAAAACTTGTCAATTGAAATTAAACTAACAGCTAAGTTTTAATTTGCTTATTTTTATTTATTTCTGTGCTTATCAGCGAAAATATAACCCCAACCTCTACGTATAAACTAAACCGAAATGATCAGAATAATGCAGCACTAAAGTTCAGTTTAGTTGATGCCAGTTTAATCCATAATTGATCTGATAAAAACACTCCAAAGATTTGGGCAAAAATTAGTCAATAAGCAATAGAATACACCGGTACAATCGCACTAACCTAACGGATGGTTGTCAGCTGCAGAATGAAAAACAAAAAAGAGATAAATTACCTCCCCTTCGTAGACCTCTTTATTTTCCTTAATACGTAATCCAATAGCTCTCCTGAAATTTTCCATGAGAACCTTGGTTTTCTTAACCTCAGTTGAGTATACCTCCGATCCAACCATTGGGCAGAATGGGACCTTAATAAGTACAACAAGAAGAGTAATATCAGAACATATCCATCAGCCATCGAATTTTAATGGAAATATGGTCAATAGAGGCTGCTCAAAACAGCATCAGTATCAAGTTTGGTTCTTTTCAATGCACGAACTTTGGAAAATTGCATGTCCAGTTCATCTTAGCACAAAAACTGAATCTTTTTATAACCCCATTTTAGTCCCCCTTTTATATTTTTTATCTGTGAAGCATTTTAACGAGCATTTCACGTGCTCCTAAAGTGCTCCTAAGATTCCAACTTGGCAACCAGCACCAACTCACATTCACATAATTAGTATAGAAATAGCGTGTTACCTTGCTTCCGAGCTCTTGAGAGATACCAAGTGCAAGCGCCGTTTTCCCAGTACTAGGTGGTCCAGCAAAAAGCAGAGCTCGTCCCGCCATTTTTTTCTGCCTTATCATATCCACAACCAGTCCCGACGCCTCTCGTGCCCCCACCTGTCCCACGAACCCTGCTGCCATAGGAATCGCAGCCCCATTGACCTGTAACGAAAAAGCAACACAGAATTAAACTCTTTGAATTTCCCGCTCCATGAATATAAACCCTAGTTGAGACTTGAGGGGGGAAGAGAAAGAAGGAATTACATCAAGGCCGAGGCCTTTGATATGGGTGTGAGTCGCAATTCGTTGCTTCTTTGTGGTGGATTGAATCTCTTCGATCCGTGATTTTTATTTTTACCCAAAAAAAATATATTTTAATATAAATAATCAGGTTTTTAAAAGATTTTTATTTCTACCCAAAACGCTAGGAATATTTGCGGTTCGAATTAAAAATTCGGAACGCTAGGAATATCAGCGATCCGAATTCTTAATTCGAAACGCTAGGATTCCTAGCGGTCCGAATTCTTAATTCGGAACGCTAATATTCCTAGCGTTCCGAATTCATAATTCAAAACTACAGTCGCCAACCTTTTCATTTATTACTATATTAAATGCTAATTTTTCACCGATAACCCTAAAGTTATTTTTATTACAAAGAATTATATTATAAAAACTTATCAATAATATAAAATTTCATTTATTATTTTATTAAATGGTAATTTTTCACCGATAACCCTAGAAATTTATTCACCGATAACCCTAAAGTTATTTTTATTACAAAGAATTATATTATAAAAACTTATCAATAATATAAAATTTCATTTATTATTTTATTAAATGGTAATTTTTCACCGATAACCCTGAAGTTATTTTTATTACAAAGAATTATATTATAAAAACTTATCAATAATATAAAATTTCATTTATTATTTTATTAAATGGTAATTTTTCACCGATAACCCTAGAAATTTATTCACCGATAACCCTAAAGTTATTTTTATTACAAAGAATTATATTATAAAAACTTATCAATAATATAAAATTTCATTTATTATTTTATTAAATGGTAATTTTTCACCGATAACCCTGAAGTTATTTTTATTACAAAGAATTATATTATAAAAACTTATCAATATTATTTTATTAAATGGTAATTTTTCACCGATAACCCTAAAGTTATTTTTATTACAAAGAATTATATTATAAAAACTTATCAATAATTTGTAATAAAAATAACTTTAGGGTTATCGGTGAATAAATTTCTAGGGTTATCGGTGAAAAATAACTTTAGGGTTATCGGTGAAAAATTACCATTTAATAAAATAATAAAAGAAATTTTATATTATTGATAAGTTTTTATAATATAATTCTTTGTAATAAAAATAACTTTAGGGTTATCGGTGAAAAATTACCATTTAATAAAATAATAAATGAAATTTTATATTATTGATAAGTTTTTATAATATAATTCTTTGTAATAAAAATAACTTTAGGGTTATTGGTGAAAAATTACCATTTAATAAAATAATAAATGAAATTTTATATTATTGATAAGTTTTTATAATATAATTCTTTGTAATAATAATAACTTTAGGGTTATCGGTGAAAAATTACCATTTAATATAATAATAAATGAAATTTTATATTATTGATAAGTTTTTATAATATAATTCTTTGTAATAAAAATAACTTTAGGGTTATCGGTGAAAAATTACCATTTAATATAATAATAAATGAAAAGGTTGGCGACTGTAGTTTTGAATTATGAATTCGGACCGCTAGGAATCCTAGCGTTTCGAATTAAGAATTCGGACCGCTGATATTCCTAGCGTTCCGAATTTTTAATTCGAACCGCAAATATTCCTAGCGTTTTGGATAGAAATAAAAATCTTTTAAAATCCTGGTTATTTATATTAAAATATATTTTTTTTTGGGTAAAATAAAAATCACGGCTCTTCGATTCTCATCGTAGGTGTTGTTTGTTTGCGTCTTTCTCTATTTTTCTGTCGCCTCTTAGAAGTTAGAACCTCACCGTGCGGTTTTGCGGGAGAACGGCGCTATTATTGTTCGGTGCCTATTCGGAATGAATGAATGCTCACGATAGTTTTATTGTTGCTTTGAGATTCGCGCATTAAGGATTCAACGGTCGAGATTTTCGCCAGATCAACTCAAATCTCGAGACATCACAGGAGAGTGGAGTAGTGAAGAAATAATGTTTGGATGTACAACAATTAGTACCAAAATAGAGAAATCGAGGCTAATAGATGAGAATAGAGAAATAATAGTGATTTTAAATTAGTGTGTGAATGTTATTCGGATTAATAAATATTTTGTTTGAATTATAAATTTAGAATTGTGAATAGTTGTAATTAAGAAATGATAGTGATAATATGGTGGTAATTAAGAGGAAAGATAGTCAAGAGGGTCTCAAATGAATTATCATGACGTGGAGATGACACAAGTGGTGTCAATTTTGTTATTTCGGAACTGTTTTGACGAAAATCCGAGAAAGAAGTACTTTTTTCTCTCTTCACGCACGAAAATAGAACATTTTTTTAAGAAGACAAGAATGGTAGTTGTTCCAACATTTACAAGGAATATAAAATTAATGTTGTTATAGCTATTTCGAATAGCGAAAATATTCTGAATAGCAAAAGTGTCATTTATAAATAGTAGTTATTTTCGAATAGCAACTAGAGGAATTATAGAATTGAAAATTTATAACTTATTTCTCTGTTCTAATTGTGTTCGGTAAACTCAGGAATTGAAATAGTAAAAGTGAATATTCATTAAATATAATAACAGTAGGAAATGGCTCTTGTAGTCTTGTGCTCTTATTGAGTTTTGCTAATGCACTAACGGATTAATAGCTATTATTTATCTTATTAGAATAGCTAAATCAATAATAGCTATTATTTATCTTATTATAATAGCTAAATCAATAATAGCTATCATTTATCTTATTAGAATAGCTAAATCTCAAAACTCTTAGGAATAACTTATTCTAATAAGACAAAAAGTTTGGATTCCCTCTTCTAGCTATTCTAACTCAATCAAACACCGAATAGGCTATTTCCAACAGCCTAATTCCAAAAATAACATATTCTCAATCCAACCAAAAACATACCCTTAATTGATTATAATTCATATTCAATAAAATGTTGAATGCAAATTCAATAGATAAAATTATGAAATAAAAATAATATTATAGTCACAATATTATAATTAAATGTTAAATTGGCATTAACGATAGTAAAAAAAGTTAATTCAAATAAACACTACATTGTAAACTAATATCTGACTTAATATGACTATAAATACCTTTTGATTACTCCATAACTAATATTTGACTTCCATAACATACCAAAGCACATAATGCTAGACATAATAATAATCGTAACGTGTTTTGTAATTAGAACACAAACAATTCAGAATCCGTAAATCTAAAATAAAATAGCAAACGTAATTTAAAACTTACAATTTTAGAGTGACGATATCATTAAGCGGAAGCGTAAATACTGATCATCAATGATTTTTCTCAGACGTGATGATGGAGACCTTAGGCGTTTTTCTTTTACTTCTCTTTTTAATTTTTATAGACGAAGTTTTCAAAATAGAATGTGTCTAAATAAGAGAAGAAGTCTTATAATAACTCTGAGGCAAACTTTGAGACCAATATATTTTATAAATAACAATTTGAAATTTTTCATCAAAAATTACTCGTCTCTTGTCATTAATTTCTGTAAATAAAATTAGTCATAATTTTATGTTAATTTCTACCATACTCAAAATTAAAGATCTTTCACAGGTGCAGATACCTCCGTTAGGTACTAATACATGGTCCATATCAACTATCTCAATTCAAGAAGTACTGGTAAAAAGCCAGCATGACATTTTTTATTTTAAGTTTTGACAAAATAAATTCTACTAGTACTGAATTATTACTTATGTATCAATCAAATATTTTGAAAAAATAATGCACTGCATATCAGTACTTCTCAGTACAGTGGCTAGGTGGCCTTCATTTTTGATGATTTACGATATAATAAAATTAATGTACCAAAGTATGAAAAGGGTAAGCATTAATATGAAATGCTTTTCAATTTTATTTTTGGTTTCTTGTTCGTATACCTTCAATTTGTAAAATAAATCTAAAGACAATACTGAGCCCAAAACTCATGAAAGAGCTCGGAAGGCAGTAATGAAATTCAACATATAAAGTAAATATAAAGTATCAACAATTCTAAAATTGACTCTTTAACTGTTCAAATTGTAAAAATTCTTTGACAATAAGAAAATAATACATTCAAAAGAAGAGAACAAAGAACAGAAAGGAAGAGATTCACCAAAATTTATCTTAATCTAAACTAAAACATCATGTGATCTTATTTGAAAGATAAAATCGAGCAGAATACTTTCCTAACCTTTGATTTGTCATTTTCTCAAATAATCACCAAACGAAGGTGGTTTTCTTTCTGATTTTTTTATTAATCGAAAATAAAAATAAAAAATATCGTGAAAGGGTGTCGTTTCTGTTGGAAATCGAAATATAGGCAAAAGGGATCATTTATCTCGTCCCACGGGACGTGACAATTTATCACGTCCCATTAATCCAAATTCGTAACCCCGCTAATCTAATTTTCTAAGAAAAAAAAAATTGTCGGACGG
The DNA here is from genome assembly GCA_025461045.1 of Carex parvula. Taxonomy (NCBI): domain Eukaryota; kingdom Viridiplantae; phylum Streptophyta; class Magnoliopsida; order Poales; family Cyperaceae; genus Carex; species Carex parvula. Next base: position 311,736 of record JAJGRW010000552.1, on the reverse strand, counting down.
ATTAATCTATCATGTCCCACATTTTCTTCCTATGTAACTTATTAACTAAGAAGAAAAGAAACAAAAAAAAAATTGTGGGACGGGATGGATTATCCTATTCCACAAATTTTTATTTTTTTTCTCTGCTTAACCTATTAACTAAGAAGAAATTAGCGGGTTACAGATTTGAATTAGTGGAACGGAATAAATTGTCCCGTCCGTGAAACAGAATAATCAATTCCAGTTTACCTAAATTCAAAATTTCACCAAATTGATCATTTCGCGATATTTTATTTAGAGAAAAGATACCGTTCCCCTACATTCCATCCCCGGAAAATCCCCGACGCGCTTTCAACGCACTTCTAACTGATTTTAACGGTCCGACACTACTTGGATAAACCTCCCTTCTCCATTAAGGCGATTTAATCGTTTTTAAAATTTCCGATTCCCATCCTCCTTCATTTCCAGATCTCTCCCCAAACAAATTTCCAATTCGAATGCCTCCACTCTGCTGATCTCAATCGGGCGCGGCACCACCGATCGGACCGGACACCATTGATCGGAGCTCTCTCTCTGCCTGTCTCGCTACCCCCTTTATCTCTCTACAGATGGCACCGATCCCGTTCAAGCAAGGTCCCAGCAGCGCCAAACGGGCGGCAGCAGCGGTGTACGACTACGAAGGAGACCCACGCTGGTCGAAGTACTGGAGCAATGTTTTCTTGTAATTGAAGAGTTTATATGCATAATTATTTATTCACACTTCATTTTATTGTACTTCTTTTCAATTTCAGTGAGTAAATCGTGAATCTTAGGGTTTAAGATGCAAAAACAAGGATTTTCTGGCCGGGGCGAGAAACCTTGGGAGCTTCATATCTCAATGTATTATTGTGTATATAGTGTTCCTATAGTGCTTTTGTTGTTGAGAACGTACACGGAAGCGCTCAAGGAGTAATTTTAACGAACACCTTGCGGGCATACACCAATACCCGAGTAAATGGAGAAATATGAAATCAAACAAGAAACCAACACGAACAAGCAATCAATCACAAAAAATAAAAGAGAGACAAGATTTTACGTGGAAACCCTTTCGGGAGAAAACCACGGGAGCACACGGCGCAACTTCACTATATCAAGGAGTTTTACAAATACAAGGAGATTAATCAAGCCATTAACACTCACTCTAACACTCTCTTTCAATTTCATACACTAATTTGAGATTTCCTAGTGTATTTAGGTGGATTGAATCAAGAGAGTAAGAACCCTAGAATGAGCTTAGAGAATAAGAGAAGAGAGTCACGGCTTTGAGTTTTTTTATGCATATATCCCTCTCTGTCTCCTCTTTATTTCCTATACCGAAATTCATTTCCCTAAAATGAATTAATTAATGACATGGGCCTTGGCCCATTTGGCTTTATACAATAACAATCTCCCACTTGAAGACAAAGCTCCCACTTGATCTCACAAGTACCGCACCGCGCTCCAACATCCAAGTTACTCAACCAACCCGGAACGCCTCCGGCAAAACATTACCTTATCCGGAGGCACCACCTTCGTGAACATATCCGCAATATTTTCCTTCGTGTGAACCTTCTCCACGATCAATTGCAAACGATCAAGCACATCACGAATAAAGTGGTATCGCACATCTATGTGCTTCGTTCTTGAGTGATACGCCGCATTCTTCGCAAGGTGTATGGCACCTTGATTATCACAATGCACCACATACTCCTTTGGCTTCAATCCAAATTGTCCAAGCAAACCCTTCAACCAAATCATTTCTTTGGCCGCTTCGGTCAATGCAACGTATTCCGCCTTGGTGGAAGACAAGGCAACAATGTCTTGCAAACGAGACATCCAACTAACGGCTCCACCACCGATAGTAAAAACATAACCCGTTGTAGATTTCCTTGTCTCTTTACAACCCGCATGATCGGCGTCAACATACCCTTCAATTGCTAAATGAAATTCTCCAAAACAAAGTTGCAAGCTTCGAGTGCCTTTTAAGTACCGAAGTATCCACTTCACCGCTTGCCAATGTTCCCATCCCGGGTTAGACATATACCGAGAGACGACTCCCACTGCTTGTGCAATGTCCGGCCGTGTGCACACCATAGCATACATCAAGCTACCAACGGCCGATAGATACGGGACATTTTTCATTCTCGCTCTCTCTTCTTCATTCTTTAGAGAATTCTCTTTAGACAATTTAAAATGTCCGGCTAGAGGTGTAGTCACCGGTTTGCATCCGGTCATGTCAAATCTTCAAGGACTTTATCAACATATTCCGTTTGACTTAACCAAAGTTTTCCTTTCTCTCTATCCCTTTGAATCGGCATGCCCAATATTTTCCTTGCTTCACCAAGATCTTTAGTAGCAAACCTTTTGGACATGTCAAGCTTAAGAGATTTGATCTCATCATGATCATTGCTTGCTATCAACATGTCATCAACATAAAGCAACAACAAGGTAAAAGTTTCAATCGCTTTACCTTTCATGTAAACACAATGGTCAAAGTCACTTCTTTTATAATCCTCTTCTTGCATAAAGGTATCAAACTTCTTGTACCATTGTCGAGAGGCTTGCTTCAAACCATACAATCCCTTTTTCAATCTACACACAAGATTAGGATTTGATTTATCAACAAAACCCTCCGGTTGTGACATGTAAATCTCCTCATCCAAGTCACCATGCAAGAAAGCAGTTTTAATATCAAGTTGCACAAGCTCCAAATCCAAATTAGCCACCAAAGATAAAACAACTCTTATTGAACTATGCTTCACAACGGGAGAAAAAATTTCATTAAAGTCAATACCATGTTTTTGTCCATAGCCCTTCACTACCAACCTAGCCTTATGCCGCTTTGAACCATCGGCTTCATTTTTCAACACAAACACTCACCTATTTTTCAATGCTTTCTTTTCCTTTGAAAGTTCCACCAACTCCCAAGTTTCATTTAGATGCAACGAATTCATTTCATCCTCCATTGCTCCTAGCCACTCGGCCTTATCCGAGCATACTCCCAAGTTTCATTGAGAACGTACACGGAAGCGCTCAAGGAGTAATTTTAACGAACACCTTGCGGGCATACACCAATACCCGAGTAAATGGAGAAATATGAAATCAAACAAGAAGCCAACACGAACAAGCAATCAATCATAGAAAATAAAAGAGAGACAAGATTTTACGTGGAAACCCTTTCGGGAGAAAACCACGGGAGCACACGGCGCAACTTCACTATATCAAGGAGTTTTACAAATACAAGAAGATTAATCAAGCCATTAACACTCACTCTAACACTCTCTTTCAATTTCATACACTAATTTGAGATTTCCTAGTGTATTTAGGTAGATTGAATCAAGAGAGTAAGAACCCTAGAATGAGCTTAGAGAATAAGAGAAGAGAGTCACGGCTTTGAGTTTTTTTATGCATATATCCCTCTCTGTCTCCTCTTTATTTCCTATACCGAAATTCATTTCCCTAAAATGAATTAATTAATGACATGGGCCTTGGCCCATTTGGCTTCATACAATAACATCTGTCACGTAATAATTCATTACGAACAGTCTGAAAATCAGATGAGATTGAAAAGAATGCATGTACCAAAAGCACACATTAGATCGGTTATGCAATTTTAGCAACTGCAATTTCTTTCATGTCAGACAGTTCCTTTCATCCACTTACCAATGACATACCTCTAATTACTTCAATTTCGGTTTGAAGATCATTATGTTTCAAATGTCGTAAAAATGTACTATTTTGTTAATTTACTTCAATTTCAGTATGTTAATCTAGAAATTTTGAGATTATCTGATCTAGTAAATCGTTTACGCTTTACTTCTTTTCTAAGTCTTTCTCTGATTGCTCGAAAAGTCCAGTCTGATCTATATTTTTCTCCCATTGTTACTTAGGCTTTCATCTTAGGTTCTCTCTTTGGCTGCTTGTTAGTAATCTTTCAGTTTTTTACTATTAGATGTTCAAATTGCGGAAGATCAGAGAAATCGAAAAGTGAAAATGTCAAATGTAACATTATGTGTAAGATTCAGACCTCTAAACTCAAAGGAGAAGAAAATCAATGGGGATCTTCTGTGCCTCACAGTTTAGACTCAGAATCGTTAATTTGTATTCAAGGTTTGAGTCTCTTTTTCAATTAGTTATAAAGTACTGTGCATCTTAAGATCCAACTATTTAGTTGTTGCGTGACTTGATTTAGGATGAGAAGGAAGATATTAGATTATGTTTTGACAAGATGTTCTACAGTGAATCTGAGCAACTGGCCAGCTTCCCATTGCTTTGTCTGATCTGAGTTCAATTCTTGAATTTAGGTAGAAATCTACATGGAGAAAGTAAGGTGCGTATACCTTCTAATTCTAATTACACAAGATACTTCAAGCAATGATTTTTTTTTACTTGTATCAACGAGGAACTTTTAGGACTTGAACACTTGAGATCATTGTAGATTTACAAGATTCTTACATTAGGACATGAGATTAATTTGGTGATGCTAGATTTGTTAATGAATGCATTTAATAATCCAAGAAGGCACTGCTCATGGCAAATCAGCTTATCGGGTCCAGCTAATAGAAGTCTCCTACCTACATACCAGCTGAAAAGCATAATAGTTGCTGTCAGACTTGAATCGGTTGTTTGAACCACATTGGAAATTGACAGTTTGCTTTTTTGTTAGCTGCTAGTTTCAAATTTTTGATATTTTGTTGCTTTTGTGGGCTTATTTGCAAAAGTATAATAGTTGCTGTCAGACTTGTTTGTTTGGGTTATAACGCAGGTTTAATTTTTCATATTTAGCTATTAGAAAGGGTTTACATTAGTGAAGGATGCTATTGATATATGTGTTGTGTAATTCTGACATATGGTCACTTGTGAGACTAGTGTGCTACTACCGGCTTGGTACCAGTCACTAGCCTTACGCCTATAATGAAATCTCATCTTGAAAAATTTAGTAAAGCAAATAAAAAAATGTAATTGAAATTCATGATTATAAGACTTTTTCACAATGAAATCTCCCTTGTTCACTATATTAATTAGAACCAATAGGGATATATGTGGCCGTGAGTTTTCTAATGGTTTCGGCACTTCTCTGGAAATTCCTATTCGTTTATTTTGTGATTAAGACAACAATTAATCTCTGGGAGATGTTATCAAGTGATGTCATCCTTATACTTGATGACTGGTGGGTCAAAATCAAGAACAAAAGGCTAATAGACAATGAAGAAGCTTTCCGCCACAGACCAGGAGGCTTTCATTGCAGATTGACATCAATAAAAGACTTGATGCATCCTAACCTGCCAGTTAGTAGTGAGGTATGATTTGTACAATATTTTATATTATTTACTTAATAGTTTTAGAGTATTTATCTGTTATTTTACAGATTTCATGCAATAATTTCATTCTATTTATTTTTCATATCATGGATTGAATTTGCAGCTTGTTGAAATACTTTCATAAGATTCATGTAATAGTTTTATAGGATATATATAACAATTTATAGTATGGATGCAGTTTATAACAGGATTCACTTTATATGATACATATAACAATTTTATAGGATATGTGCCACAGTTTACAGTATTCACTTTGGTTAATAAGTTTACAGGATCTGTGAGAGGCGATTTGGAGTATTAACCTTGTGGTTTTACAGTATGCATATTATGGTTTTACAGTATCCATCTACTAGCGATCTGGAGGAGAGAGATGAGAGAGAGGCGATCTGAAGGAGATAGGAGGAGACGATCTTTGAGAGGCGATATGAACTCGAATGAGTCATGGATTCAAGCCTTTTAAAGGCGATCCTAAGGAGCGGTAAGGATCTGTTTAATATTTTTCATGATCTATGCGTTGTATTTATTTTCTTTATTTTACAAGATCTGTTTAACATTTTTCCAAAATATATATGCAATAGCTCATAGCATATATGCAATATTTTATAGGATATATGAGTTATTTCACAAGATTCATGCAATATTTTTATAGGATATATGTAACAATTTACAGTATGAATGCAGTTTATAACATGATGCAATTTATAGGATACATATAACAGTCTTACAGGATATGTGCAACAATTTACAGTATTCACTTTGGTTATTCATATTTACAGGATCTGTTTAACAGTTGTACTGATAAACTGCATTAGACAGTGTATAACAGTTAATAAAATTCCAGTATTTATTTAGTAAGTTTACAGTATTGATGCAGTTTATTACATGATGTATTAGTCAGGTGTAAATGTTATGTATTAGACAGTTTTTACTATGATTCACTTTGGTTACAGTATTCACTTTAGTTTACAGGATATGTGCAATTTTACAGATTACATATAACAATTTTACAGGATACATATAATAATTATTAATATTTATATATGAATTTATTTCATGTAAAATAAGACTTAAATACTGTACAATTAGCAGATGCAAACTATAAAATTAGCATATGCTAATTTTACAGGATACATATAATAATTTTACAGGATATGTGCAACAGTTTACAGTATTCACTTTGGTTAATCATAGTTACAGGATATGTGAAACAATTTTACATGATAAATTTCACATGATACATCAACAATTTTGCAGGATACATATAACAATTTTAGCTTAAAGAATATATGCAGTGTTGTACAGATTTAAAATTTTATAGGTTGTAACTGCTAATTTACAGTATTGAAGTCTTGTAGTTCACATATGTTGCTTTGATAGTTTGCATCTGCTAATGGTTCATAACTCTAATTTTTAACCTTGCTTATTATTTTTTTTTGCAGGATGATATCTCGAAAGAACGTGTGATTATATCAATGAAACTTCTCACTCATCCGAATAACGTGCACTAGAGGGTTATGAAGTGACAGACACCATTTTTGTTTTGATGGTTGTGAACAATTAAGCTTGTTTATTGAAGTTTTGTTTGTGCTTGTGAACAGTTATGGGTGGTAACAATTATTGTGGTTTTGAACAGTTATGGGTCGTAGCAGTTATGGGTGGTGACAATTACAGTTGTTGGATGTAGTTTTGAACAGTTGTTGGTTATAGTTTATGGTTTTGAACAATTAATTTTGTGATTAGTGAAAATTTATAGTTTGTATATGTTTTTGGATACCATTTTACAGTATTGAAGTTTTGCTGTTAACATATGTTAGTTTTATAAGTTACATCTGCTAATTTTATAGTATTGATGTCTTTGTAGTTCCCATATGTTAGTTTATAGTTTGCATCTGCTAATTTTACAGTACGTAAGTCTTATTTTACATGATATAGATCGATATACAAATATTAATAATTGAAAGAAAAAAATTACGTAAAAAATAAAAAAAAATTTAATTTTAATTTTGAAAAAAAATTTTAATTTTGATGCAAAAAAATTAATTTTGCACAATTTTAGGTGTTATTTGTAAATAACTACAAGTTTGAGAAGTGGTTTGTTTTTGAAACCTTCTAGAAGCCGTCAGTTTTTCAAGTACAGCCGGATGTACAGTATTTTTGCAAGTTGCTAACTGTTTGCAACTAACTTGGGGACCACTTTCAACTAACTTGGATTGTTAGATTTTTAAACTACTTATTATACATGATTTGTTGTTGAAGTTACAGTATTGGTTATAGAGTTTTACAGTATTCGCGCAAATCAAATGACAGTTTTTTTGGAAAAAAACTGGAGAAAGAAGCTTGGGGACAATTAGTCGCTTCCTTTTATTTATTTATTTTCGATTAATAAAAAAGTCAGGGTTTTCTGTTGTATAGGGAGTGTGTAACGTCTGCAATTTTAATTGTAGCACGGTGAAATGTTTGAACGAGCTCGGGAGTCGTGGTAAGGAGGAAAAACTGTAGTGCAGGACACAAGAAAGCGAACTTGCTAGTTCCTAGTTTGGTCGAAGACAAGTTTAAAGAAAGGACCAGATGTGGGTCCGGCGGCCTCATCCTTTGCTTCCTTTCCTGCTACTAAAAAAGCAACTATACGGCTACTTGTATTCTTCTACCTTTTTCTTCTGTGTTTTCATAACAAAAACGGGGGGTCATTTATGGGAACGTATCCTCTGCGGAGTTTTAAGCTGCGGAGCTGTGCGGAGCAAAACGAACGGACCAGATTAACTCTCAGCCGCTCTGATATTCGGACTAATGGAGGAGCTGTATTATTGGGCTTTGAGATTCGCGCCAAATCAAAACGAACGGACCAGATCAAAAGCTCCGCACAGCTCCGCAGAGGATAACATTCCGTCATTTATCAGACATTTTATACATTCTTTACACAATTGTCTACACAGGTACCTTTACAGGAAATCTCAATCCAAACTGCCGTGCCAACTTTTCTTTCTCAAGCTCTCCTTCCTGCCTCTTTCCTTCCCCTTCGCTTTTTCTGTCGCCACCTCGCCGTATAAGAGGACACCTCTGCCTTTCTCTCTCAATCTCAGCACGCCATTAGAGACCTCAACTGGACAGGAGATGGAAGAAATTGCTCCATGCGAGCTAGCTATAGCCCCGTCTCCACCTCCACTGGTACTGTCCACCTCCAGCAAAAGCATGGACAGGAGAGGAAGCATGAGCAAGTATGTGCGCCAAGTAACCGGACGTCACAACGATACCGAGCTCCATGTTGCAGCGCGCCAAGGAGATGTCATGGCTGTGAGGATGATTTTAGAGGGGATCAGAGATCAGGCCGAGAGAGAAGGTGTTGCGGTTGCGGAGATCCAATCGTTGGTTGCAAGTGAGGTGAATGAGGTGGGAGATACACCATTGATTGTGGCAGCTGAGAAAGGGTTTGTAGAGGTGGTGGTGGAATTGGTTAAGTATTTAGATAGAGACGGTGTGGTGCTCAAGAATCGCTGCGGGTATGATGCGTTCCATGTAGCCGTTCGAGAAGGTCATCGAGGTTGGATCGATTATATATTTTTCTTTTACTATTATTTCTTTGGATAGTTAGAAATTACCTGTAAAGCTTGTCAATAGTTAGAAATTCAAGATTTATAATTAATCTTCAGTTTACTTTTTAACCAATTCATATAGTTAAAATTAATGTTATGCAATTCCACTCCATGTGCTTATAAGTTATAATTATTATTACATGTAGTTACAATTAAAAACAAGAGAATATATACTCCTTAATTAATTAATGTTTTGTATTTTGTACAGCCATTGTACAAGAACTTTTAAATCATGATTCAACGCTGAGCAGAACACTTGGTCCATCAAAGGTGACCCCGCTCATATCGGCATCGACGCGGGGACACCTTGATACGGTGAAGCTACTACTTGAGCACAAGTCGGAGCTATTCGACATATCAAAGGACAATGGCAAAAATGCATTGCATTTGGCGGCTAGACAAGGCCACATAGAGGTGGTAAAGGCACTGCTCGAAAAGGACCCACAACTAGCGAGACGAACAGATAAGAAGGGTCAGACTGCATTACACATGGCTGTAAAAGGGACGAGTTGCGGTGTGGTGAAAGTGCTCGTAGATGTCGATCCTGCGATCGTCATGTTGCCTGATAAGAACGGCAACACGGCATTGCATGTGGCTACGAGGAAGAAGCGAGCCGAGGTAATTAAATACTGTTTTCGCTTTGTCATATGATCATTTCCATGCTATATATATATATATATATAGAGGAGGGCTCAAATGCCCCAATGCTTCATGCCCCATTCGTGCCCCAACATCTATATCCTCAAATGCAAAGTTCAAACACATCATCCGAACCGCTCAACATGATATCCATGTTAAAATATGATTGGAGACCAAATTTTATATTTTTTGGAATTTTTTTACTATTTTTAAAGATAGGTACAAAATCGGAAAATTCTGGACCATCTAAAAACAATGATTTTGTACCTATCTTTAAAAACAGTAAAAAAATTCCAAAAAAAAATATAAAATTTGGTCTCCAATCATATTTTAACATGGATATCATGTTGAGCGGTTCGGATGATGTGTTTGAACTTTGCATTTGAAGATATAGATGTTGGGGCACGAATGAGGCATGAAGCATTGGGGCATTTGAGCCCTCCTCATATATATATATATATATGCCATATATTGCAGCAGTTATAAAATCACAGGCTAGTTTAAAATGAAAACGAAAAAGAATTAGAACGACCTAATAATTAAAAACATAAGATCACAATAAAGAACACAAATAAAAATAAAATATAAAATTTGGGTGAATTATGGGCCGGTTTAATTTGTAGTTCATCTCTTCTTCATAATTAACCAAAAAGTATGTTGACCCAATAAATTAACCGTTAATTGAATTTGGCCCAATTGTGCACACATCCAAAATGAAAATTGGCAGAAATTAAAATGAAAATATGAAATTATATATGCTTATAATATTTTGGTGCATAATGCAGATGGTAAATGTTCTCCTACTACTACCTGACACGCATGTGAATGCGCTAAATCGCGATCACAAGACTGCATATGACATTGCGGAATCCTTACCCCTCTCCGAAGAATCATCTCAAATAAAGGAATGTTTATCCCGATATAGCGCACTCAGAGCAAAGGAACTTAACCAACCCCGAGATGAGCTCCGCAAAACCGTTACTGAGATCAAGAACGACATGCATACACAATTGGAGCAAACACGAAAAACCAACAAAAACGTGCATGGAATTGCTAAGGAACTCCGCAAGCTGCACCGTGAAGGCATCAATAATGCAACTAACTCTGTGACAATTGTTGCTGTGCTATTTGCCACCGTGGCATTTGCTGCAATTTTTACTGTTCCAGGTGGAAACCAAAATGACGGGCTTGCGGTAGTGTACATGGCCACCTCATTTAAAATATTTTACATATTTAATGCAATATCACTATTTACTTCTCTAGCGGTGGTGGTCGTGCAAGTAACACTCGTGAGAGGCGAGACCAAATCGGAAAGACGGGTAACCGAGGTGATCAATAAATTAATGTGGTTAGCATCGGTATGTACCACAGTTTCATTTCTTGCTTCTACATTTATTGTTTTGGGAAAGAGATCTCAGTGGGCTGCAATACTTGTTACACTGATTGGTGGGATGACAATGGTCGGCGTACTCGGTACAATGACTTATTATGTCGTTAAGTCGAAGCGGGTCCGAAATATAAGGAAGAAAGAGAAAATTTCTAAGCGTAGCGGCTCCAGCTCCTGGTACTTTAATTCAGACTTGTCTGACTCTGAGATGAAAGCTATATATGCAATCTAAAAGTAGCTAGCTAGATTGTTATAATTTGACAATAAACATGTTCAATATCTTCTTTAATTCGTTAAATTTGTATATAACAATATTCCAGCAAGATTAACAATTGCAACAAAAGGTTTCTCGTTTTATATAAACAACTATTCCATCCATGTTTCTCCCTTTTCTCTTTATAAATTAGCATTTTACTTATATTGGGCCAATGGGCCGGGCCGAGATCTAAGGCTGAATTATTGTCAAATAATTTTTTGTTGAGCGGTTATGGGCCTATGGGCCTTGAAAAGAAAATAAATATATAAAAAGAAGTGAAATGAAATGAAAGAAAATGAAAGAAAATGAAAGAAAATTTGCCAAATATATTCACTGAAATTATTGGATAGGGTTTCTCAAAGTCTATTATCTACACGCATGTATAGACAGTTAGACACTCACCAAAAAATACACATTCACCCATCTAAAATCGCCATTTTGGAGCCATATAAATAGTTACACAATTACAATGAAAAATTATTTCATGTTGTCAAGCGTGTAGAAATCTAAATTTAATTAGAAACATAACCGCCACATGAAAAGCTACGTAATAATGATTTCATTAATCTATCTATTTCTTTTTTTCTCCACACATTTTTGACCATTTTTTCCTCCTGATGAGATTCCTGACGATCTCCTTTCTTTTTCTCTTTTTCCCTTGACGCTTCCACACTTGAAACCCTTCCTCTTCAATTTTTTTTCCGAGTGGCAATCGAGCAGTGGGGCCACAGGTTATTTCCGCTCAAGTCAAATTCAGATCTCTCAAATTCGCAATCTCTTGACGCTTCCTCACTGCAGCGGACATTGGTTCTTCGATCTCTTCTCAATGGATTTGACAGGTAATTGTCCCCGCCATTGCCAATTCAAATTCAACCGACTCTTCTACCTATATATATCAATCAAATTCGCTCCTCTCAAATTGCATCAGTTTGTCCTTAAGTGGTGTACTACGATTCATATAGATATTGATCAAAGTGGAACACAAACATTTAATTGTAAGAGTTCTTTTTCATTCACTTTGGGAAAATCAGTCTCAAGCTTTTCGTTATTTTTATGCTTTTAGCTCACATTTTATTTTTGTACATAACATATTCTTATTCTTACAAAATCTGAAATGTGTTTTTTTTTTCTGACGAGTCTTTTTATTAGCATTTGATTCCTAAGCACCAGAATGATACAAAATGAAGCATTTGAGGCTGCAATTTTATATTTTAAAATTTAAGCACTGAAAAGAATTGGTCGAAACATGAAGGGCTTTTTGACTAATTTGTCCCTTTTTCTATTGTCCCTCATAACTACATAGTTTCTAAATTTTTAATTTTAATCTATTGTCTCGAAAAACTTGAATTCTTGCAGATGTAGATCGGGCCAGTCAGACAGATAGAGGCAAACACTTGAACAATCAGTATAAGCGACATCGAGATAGAAGGTTAAAAGAAAAGCTTCAGGTTTTCATCAAAATTGTCTCACCAAACCTGTTAGGTACTGCTTTCTCTTTCTATTTCTCAATTGATCGTTTTTTGTCAACTGTTTTCATGATGCATTGAGCTGTTGAGCAATATTTTTCATTTCTTTTTGAGTTTTTATTGGTTAGAGTAATTCAACCATGGTACCTCATCTCTCTTCTCTAATTAGGCATTTACTTATAGTTTTTATCAGATCTGGTATATGGTTGATTTTTCTTAAAATTTCTGATCCGCAAATTTACAAATGCCAGGCAGAAGGTGCTTGAAATTTTGCTTAAATTCCCTTCTGACAACATTTTTTGTGTTTAATCCTCCAATTTGTTTAGAATGATGTGCTGAACCATGTGTTTACCGTACTGGAGCACATCACTGAACAAGTAGATTACTTCAATGGCCTTCTTTAATTATGTTTCATCATGATGTTCGCAGGACTACAACATATGATCATTCTCTTTCACTCTAAAAATTGTCACTCCTGCACTTAATTCGTTCTTGCACTTTCGAAGCACAAACAAAGCTTCCAACTACGATCGATGCAAAGGATGCAAGAAAACAACTATTTGTAGAACATCCATCCAAAAAGTAACCAACAAGGTAATATATTTCTATATCAATATAGCACACCATGTTATATGAAGCTTTCAATAATTTTTTTTTAAGGTTAGTGGCTTATAGCCGACTAACTATTGTATTTATGAAATTGGAAAATATCAACAATCTACCAGGGGTACTTGGCTTTCACCTTTCTTGCACAGGCCATCTATACCTTAAGTCAGATCTATACTTTAATAATAAATATATGCACAATCCAGATATCTAAACCTTAATAAGAAATATTCTCAATTTCACCTTTCTTGCACAGGCCATCTATACAGGTGTTATAGGTCACGACATCAGGTTGGCACTCTTTAGAAATCATATAATGTAAAATCCAATGCCTTCTCAATTTCACCTTTCTTGCACAGCACGGGTAAAAGAGTGCCGTAAGTCATGACATTAGGCTCATGCCCTCTGGAAATCATGACATATACAAAATCCAATGCCTTCTCAATTTTGTGTTTCTTGCACAACCCAGTTATAAAAGTCCTTCAGGTCACAACATTAGGCTCTCAATTTTGTGTTTCTTGCACAACCCAGTTATAAAAGTCCTTCAGGTCACAACATTAGGCTCTTTCCCTTTGAAAATCACAACTAGCTCCTGTACCAGTACTGGTACAGCAGGAAGCAACCAAGCCTTGTTGATGAACACACTGTGTGAGTACTGAGACCTTAAAGCCTAGGTTTTCTTTTAGAGCAAGGGGTAAGTTATATTTTGTTTTTGTTTTTGGAACAATTGTATTGTAATTTTATTTGCCTTATGATGAGCACTTGTGCCTTTTCATCAAAAAAAGAAGAAGAAGAGATTGTGATGGTGTCAGCCAATCAAATGATTCTCCCGTGAAGAAGAAGCAAAATGTGAGTGTATATTTTATTTTTTATTTTGTAGTGTTTACTAAGATGCATATAAATTAAAATTGTCGTTTTATTGCATTCTTAAGGAGTCATATTTTGTACCAAAAAGAATTTACAGAAGCTTTATTTTTCAATAAGAACCTTATATCTCTTTCTTTATGTGAAGATTTCCATTTTTTTTACCAGTACGGATTTATTTATTTATTTTTAGGTATCTGCAGACACTAAACATGGCCAAGAAATTGAATTTTCTGGTTCTAAAATCAAAGATAATTAAAAGGTAGCACACTGATTATATTTATGTGTCATCTTATTTACTAAGGATCTTCGTTTTTTTTTTTTTTTGCTTTTAGCTTCTTTTTTGTTTTGTTTTCTTGGTCTTACTTTGAACTGCATCAGATGTTGCAAATGCAGTAACATTTTCTTGAAAATGATGTTTCTGTGCCCATTAATAGGATAGCTTAGGGGCTTGATACCGAGTTCACATCAAAATTGGTACTGGTAAAATAAATTTCTTGATTGTACTGACAAGTGTAGTTTCAAGCAAATATATTTATGTGGCCAATTGAAAGCCCGTAGCCAACACTGATTATATTTACGTGCTTTCCATTGGCCAAAAAAAAAGACAGTATGAAAAAAAAGACAATATGAAAAAAAATTCTGGTACAATAAAAAAAGCAACTACTTGATTGTACTGACAAGTGTAATTTCTTGATTGGACTGCGAATGCAATTTTAATTTCATTTCTTAACCCTTTTCGGACTGTACGAAGTGCAACACTGGTATGAAGTGCTTGACTGGTATGGAGACATTAAAATTCATGAAAGAGTGAAGTCCCAGTAATGTAATTTTGTAAGCTCTTTTTTCTGGTCCGTGGGGTCAGACTTTACAATGTATTCCTGGGTTTTATTGTGTTGGCCTACAGGCTTTCAATTGGCCGAATAAGACAGTATGAAACGAGATATTCGATTTTGGTCTAATTTGCAGTGTGTTAGCTTGATGTATCATTTTTTTTTGCTTTTGTTTTAGTAGTAGGGTTAGTAGATGTTCGACTGTGGTAGATCAATCTTTGAAGAAACATCATGTATTTGTATAGTGTAAACTTGACAATTTGTCATTGAATAATAAAAAGACAAATAATGATAGATAAGAGGACGTACCAGAATCCAGGAAAATCAGGTTCATTTCTAACATTAATACATTCTAAAATTAAAGTTCTATCATGGTGACTATACCGGTAAAATGAACCCAACTAAAAGAGAGGATAACTGTGCCCAACACAAGTTATTTGCTGAGAATGAGCTTGATTAGCAAGTTGATTAGCTCTTTCATTTTCCTCTCTAGGTATGTACATGTAGTTGTAGAGCGGTTTGGCTACCAATAAGATTGATATTTGCACCAATTCCAAATATGCCCTCCATTCCACTACTTGAATATGCTGACACGATTTGCCCGGTGTGAAAGTTTATACCAACAATTGCGAATCCGAGATGAATCAACATTGTTGTTGCATTATGATTAAGCAATAAACCACATGATGCTTCCAGTTTACATGTGAACTAAGAATAAGGATTGCGTTTAATTAAAAAATCTCAAGTTTACACCTAAATTCAGTTTAGTTCTCTTGAGACTTTCAAGCTGGTCCTTTTTTAATGATACAATCAAATTGGCCCTTCAAGTTTTGAGTTATATCAAGTAGAGCTTGCGGTGCATCAAGTGAAATTCCATCGACTCGTAGCAGTACCGGCGCTATCAGCTAGGTTGCTGAATGTTTGGATGAGTTATTATCTGCAAATACAAGGGCCCCCTTGCAAATTTTCCTTGCCATTATTACTGACATAAGCTTTGGATCACACATTCTCAAACAATTGCTGATATATATATTCATTCTTGTACCAACAGAAATGAAACTATATGTACAAACTTAGTTGAATCATTACGAGCAGAAAGTTTGCAAGTAATGAAACTCATCCACAAACCATTTACACAAGCATAAAACAAGTAATTAAGTGATAAAACAAAGTACTCTATATATCATCAAAAACCATTTTATTCATTTCATTCCCCGTTGCAAAGCACGGGCACTTGACTAGAATTACCTAAATTGCCCTTTACCTGTTTGAGGGAAAACCTTGTATTTTACTTGTTGTACAATTTAGGGGGCATCTAGGAGCCTGTATTTTCGTAGTATTTAGATATTTTTTGACAAGTTCTTTTTGGGGTTTAAGATATTTATTATTTAAGTTGTTTGATGGATTAGAGGATGTATTCTCATTGGAGTTTCAAGAAATGCTAATTTATATTCAAATTTCAATTATCTGCTTTTGTGATTTCCAGAACTTTGGAGCTTGTTTACTTTATATTCAGTGTTGCTGGTGTTGGATGCTAGCTAGGGCTTAAGAAAAATACTTGTGCCTAATTAAACAAAAAAAGATAAAAAAAAATATCAAATTTGGATTTTATTTGATTGCGTACGAATTGATTAATTGGCTAAACAGAACTAGTCTTAAAATCATTTGAAGTATATTTACCTTTTTCACCTGGGACAATGAAGCCAGAAACATAATTGGATCATTCTTTTAAATTCAAACGAGTCCACAGCATTCAGGGCAGATCTGAAGTCAAATCAAGTGGTGTTTAGTTTTAATCATGTATATTAACTATTAATTGAATTTCTTTTTAAGTTTCTTATATAGTTCAACCTTATATCTCATATAAGATGTCAGATATGTGTTTGTAGTTCAGTAGTTAGAATTTCAATCGGTTGTCGTGAGAACTTGAGTGCAAGCTTCAACCATGCATTATTTATTCTAAGTTTGAGTTAATTTTTAATTTACCCTTCAAAACTTCATCAGTTTTTTATTTACTCTTGTACTATATATTACATAATAATGTAATATTGAAGTTTTTGAGGGGGATACATGAAATTCCTCCAAGAAATAAATGTACACAAATTTTTGTACAATACATAATTTCAGAATTTTCGAATCTGAAGGTCTTATGTGTAAATTTCATAAGATATATAAAAATAAAGGAAACTTAGCGTGAAGAATATGACAGTTTGAACCTTTATAGGAATGTCCAGAGCCTATAAAAAGAATAAAAAAGGTTCATTAAACCGCACATAAACCGATTTTCTTAGTCATAGATTTTTATCCAAAACAGGTTCATTAAACCGGATTTCTCCGGTTTCAATAGCAGAACTGGTCTTCTAAATGAATCAAACCGGACATGTGACCAGATCTGATTTTTTCCGGTTGAACTGACTGATTCGTTCCGATTTTGAAAACACTGATTTGGACATTATGCTTGAATGCGAGTATGTTCTCACACAATTAAATGTTGTTGTGAATGCATGTATTTAACAAATAAATATAGAATTACCAAACATTTCAAAAGAAAATATTAATGTCATAAATTTCAAAAGTCATGATAAGCTTAAAAAAATTCAACATGACATGTGTCAAATCATAATAAGGGCATTTCTTTTTATTCAATTGTTACTTCAATTCTTCACTATTATAATATTTTTGTCACATAAAATTTTAGTGCTGCAACCTCGGAATACTTTACAAAATTTGGGTTAATTCTCTGTTAATACATGGTAAAGAGTTGTAAGTAAGACTTGATACTTATTTGTCAGCCTGAATTTAGTATATGATTCGGACTTTGCACAATTTAGTTAAAACTCTGTTACTTGCTTTATAATGGATAATGCTTATAAAATAAAAAATAAAAAAAATCAAGGATTGATACTTAAAAGTTTCGAATTTTAAAAATTGACACTTACAATGCTTAGTTGATGTTGGAATGTAAATCATTATAGGCTTCAATTGAAATCCAAAGATGTGTTACAAAGGTTACCGTATAATATGTAATCAATTGAAAATTTGCAATTTCCAAAGTTCTAATTGTCCCTGATAAAAAATGAGACAATAATCGAAAGTGCATTAAAATCCACTATTAGATTGATTTTTTACAAATTTTATCGTACTGTTACTTCAAGAATACCAGCAAAAATTGAAACATACTACACAAGCTAAGCAAGCCAAGAAAATCATTATCTGCCACTTCAACACCTTTCAGAGAATAGTCAAATTTCCCTTCATATCAGCTAGCAACTGGTACAGGCGTACAGCAGGTTAAATTAGAATCCATGTTCCCAAACCTATAGCAAAATGTTCTAAACAATATTATCTCATATTTGATTAGGGTCATGTAAGCATAGAATTGATGCATGTATCTAGTATCATTCTGAACCAGGCATCACATCTTCACGTGAAAACATCAGATTAAGTCTAAAATGCAATAGTTGTCAGAAGAAAAGGCTCAAAATCTTGTATTTCAAGACATCAAATCATACTAACTTTTGCATCCCTTGACAAATGATTACTTACTGAATGTATCTAAACCTATGTATGATAAGTCTGAGCATGTTCAGGCCGATGCGTGAACTCATAATCCAAATGCACAAAGGCCCTTTCGATCTCTGGCAAGAGCTCGAGCTTCTCTTGTAGCGCCTCGCCTATGTCGTGGGCCTCACTAAGCTGCATCTCTGACGGGAGCACAATGTCAACCTCCACGAAGTAGTGGGACCCAAAGGTGTAGGCACGCACCGTGTCTATATGTCGGACTGCCTTGTGGTGATTCCAGCACAGGTATGTCAGTTTTTGGAGAAATTCGGGAGATGCGGATTGGCCCACCAGAGAGTTCACATTTTCTAGTACTGTCATTGACCAGGTACGAATCGTGTATATTGCCAACTGTCCAAATGGTGATAAAAAGTTTAGAATTTAATACATACAACAAACATGACAGCGTGCTGATAAATATTTCAAGGTTTTAGGAGACATTGGTAGTAACCTGGTAAACACTCCCTGATAATTAGCATGGAAAAAGAAAAATTGACAATGGAAAGAAAACGAATACATAACGTATATCTGTTTCTTTAAAAGTGAACACAATAATTTCAAACAAAGAGAAAATACTTGATGAACATAGAACAAAATGCCTTGGTGCACAGTGGAATACTTCCCAAGGAGAAAATATACTCTTCGACAAATATATAAGCTCTAGAAGAATCAAGCATGCATGAAAGAAAGTACTAGCTAGATCTAAATATTTCTATTTACTATTGCATTGTAACATTTTATAAGAAATGAAGCAAAAGGAATACTTACAATAATGGCTCCAACTGGGTCAATCCAGCCTGTGACATATTTTGCAAGAAGCACTGCAACTAAGCCAATAACATTTGTGATCACATCAAAGAAGTGGTCTTGTGCATATGCCTTCACAATCTCATTTGTGAAAGATCGGCAGTACAACATGAGTGCAAGCTTGACAAGTGTCACTGACAGCATTATACCAACTACCCATTTCTCTTGCTCTCTTGTCAGACTGAACTCATCATCCTATATAAAATTTTATAAGGTTCATGAAATGTGAGACGATTGCAATTAATTTTCCAAAGAGAAACTTTTGAAATAATTATGAAGTGGCTTACATCAGATATGAGTGAGCGGGCAGATTCTAGGATAATTTGAAGACCTAGAGTTGCCATGACAGAGGCAAAAACAAGGATCCCCTGAGAATGCAAATAAATGAGCACATAAGGTATTTATATTTTATATTACAAATTTATTAAGTTGTTGGTGCATTCTACTTTCTGAAGAGACATGTTTTTCACTTGGTTTGATAATAAGCATTTTCAATGTAAGAAAGGATAAAAACAGAATTGAAAATAAAATAAATATTTCATAGGCAAGACTGACCAAGGGTTGCATGCGCTTTTTGCCAATCGGATAACGGTATGGGTTGGGAGTCTGCATAGAGAAGGCAGTGAACCACAATATGAAACCCGATAAAAGATCAAGCAAAGAATCCAAAGTGGAGGCTAAAATGGCTAGTGAACCGCTCCTAACTGAAGCATACACCTTAGCAGCGAATAATGCCATGTTTGCAATGTTTGATAGGCGTATGGCTAAAGTTTCACTTCTGGCTACCTTGTCGCGCTCCTCCTATAAGAGAAAAGAGTTTTAATTGCCATTTGTCTTTGGTGTAGAAATTAAAGGATAAGGCTGAAAATGCACTTAATACATCACTGCATTTGATATTTATTTAGCATCTAAAACTAATGATAGAGTAAGTGGAAGAATGCATATAGATCATACAGCTAACGGCTTACAGTGACACTAGAATTGGTGTTCAAGCAAATATGTCTTTAACGGTGAGCAGCATTAAAGCTATATTTGACCAAATTAACATTGAGAAACGGAGTTAAGGGGCAATTGCGTCCTCTATGGTTTTATCACATAGAATGAGTAGTCGTGTTGAATTGTTATAGGTAATTAAATCCATGAGAATTGGTCCCCCAATGAAATAGTTACGTTTTTATTTTTTGAGTTTTTGCCATTTGCACTTGAGGTATCATTAGAGTTTGCTATTGCTTTGTAGATATCAAAATATAGCTATATTAAATTTGAGTGATAGTTACTAGGGCCCTTTATTAACACTCCCCCCTTATGACCACATGCATTTAATGTTCGATTTGCCTATGTAGATAAGCGAAAGGTCAACAGCTAATCTTAAATGGCTTAAATAGTTTATTGCACATGGAGCAGGTAAAATGCATGGGAAATTTGGTTAGAATCTCTTTGGTTTCTGGTTTCTCATCAGAAACACATAATTAAGAAATAATTCTGCAATATTATAATCAATCAAAGTATTAACCAATGAAACAAACCTTGGACATGCCAGGAAGGAAACCACGGTCGGCCAAGGTATCCATTTCATTAAATCCATCTAGCATCTCAACCTGTTGCTGATAATACTCAGCCACAACATCATCACTTCCTGTCGCTGCAATTGTAAATTAAGCATTATACTAACCAGAGGTCTGAAGAACTAAGAGAAGTTGTTGTATTTGGTCAAAACCCTACAGGCCCATGCCTATTTCCTTGCTTTGCAACAGTCCAGTAAAAGTTGAGAGACGCCCTCATGAAAAAATCACCTCACGGCAAAGTTTTTATTCGAATTCAAAAATTCAACACTAAATGAGGAAATTGTACCCAAAAAGGGAGAAAATAGACTCAATGGGACAAAACACGTGACATTTTTTCATGCTACTAGAGAATATTGACGTCAGTCGGCCAAATCTTGATAAAAAGAACAGAGAGAGACCTAGCACTCCAAGGCAGTCATGGAGGCCACGTGGCGGCTTCTCCTGCACATCCGACGGTCGGAGCCCGTCGAAATTGAGCCTCCAGTTGAGCTCTCTCTCGCCGGACTCCGCCAGGAGAAGCTCTTGCCCTTCTCCGTCGTTCGTCGGCTCCGCCATTTCTTCACTCAGAGCTAGTCCGATCTGATTTAGGGAACAAAACACCAAACAGGGAAACTGAATGAAGGTGAGGGTGACTGCTGCCTACTGGCTGGGGAACTGCAAAGGTTTTTCTTTTCAAACTCAAACTCCGTTTTTAGATTTTTAGTGGCGAAGAAAATTGATTATGAGATACCTTTCTTTAGTCATTTTAAAACAAAATCCAATGTAATTGGCTTGGCCCCACAATACAGTAGTAAACAGATAAGCCTCTGAGGTAACAGAATATTTCTGTTTAGATCCACACCGTCCGATCAGAATCCCGACCAATCCGGTCCAAGATAGAATGCACGAGGGTCCTGAAATATTCTTGCGGATTTTGATCGAACGGTCCATATCTAAACATAAATACTCTTTTATCTCAGAGAATACGAATTCGAAAGATCCATGCATCTTAATTTCCCATCGGATATCCCGATCGTCATATTATTTATCCATACCTTAGATGGATCCAGAACCATACACGAGAAATCAGCGTACCTTTCTCTCTTATTTTAAAACAATAAAAAACATTAAAAGATTTTTGTATTTTTATGAATATGAACATCTATTATTATTGGAGGTACTAAATTGTAGGAAGCTACCACTACCAGTGCTTTAAATAGAGGCCAAACCATGTGTCATTGGCATCGGTGTAAATTGTACTGTATGCTCCAAGCCCATTATCGAAGACCATTTTATTCCAAGCAAAATGGAACCCACAAAAGGAAATCCCTCCAACGAATCTTGATCGGACCCACCTGTCATAGAGAACTAATCACAAACGTGCTTTTGAGTTTTGATAATGTGGCTGCATTTTTTCACGGGCCTACACGTGCCACGGAGCCAGGGAATCGTATTCTCTGAGATATCTCAACTTTTGCGTGTTTTTATGGAAAATCCTAACCGTTCGAATACGTTTTCCACGAATCTCAAAACACAAATAATACTGGCCCCCATGCTATCCCCAAATAGGCACCGGACACGTCGGTCACGCAAAAATTGAGATATCTCAGAGGATACGCACTCCGAGCCAGGATGCTCGTGCTGTCGTGCAGGTGCTCCCTACCACCTACCACCTACCACAAAACGAAAATATTCTGGTTCGCTATCCCAGCTGCAATCTATGTTGCGGGTTTCAATGGATTTAAATAAGATAAGATTATTATGGGCCATGAATAAATAGAATTCTTTTTTTTAATTTTCGTTTCATTTTAGAATGATTAAAAAGAAGAAGAACAGATTGATAATGCTTATATTACAAATTTTACATTGTCTGTATCATGTTCATAATTTTAAAACATGAGAAAAATTTATTTGAAAGACAATTATTATGGTTTATGTACCATTTTTCAGTCGTTAAACCGTCAAAAGCTAATGACGTTATCGCCACCAATAAATTCTTTTATTCATAGAATTAAAAATAATAATAGATTAAATAAGGAACATCATTTTTCTAAATTTACCATCGTCACAATAAATCGTTACAGTCCACAAAGGATGAGTCACAAGAAAAGAAGAAATAAAAGCAAGCTTTTCACCTTCAAATATTAATTTATACTGATATACATGAGTAGAACTAGGGTGTTTCTCAGTTCATCAAATCTATATGGGAATTCAATTCTAAAACTAATAATGAATTTGAATCGTTGAAATCCTCTATCTTACGGAGTGCTGCGTCTACATAAAAAAATTTAAAACTTTTGAATTAATTTAGTATAAACTATTAAATCAAGTGGTCAAAATTAGAAAGTTTATAATTTAATTTTAATGCATTTATTTTTTGAATATTTTTTTACCACTTGGCTCTATACAAAATTAATTCGAAATTTTTTTTTTTTTTTTTACATGTAGACGCATTACTCGTAAGATAAACAGATTTTAACGGTTCAGATACGTCATTTGTAGTCAATCCGATAGATTTTAGAATTAATACAAAAGCGGTTGGTGAACTTAGGAACACCCCATATACAGCACATGTAAATTAAGCAACAGTGCTTCGTGGACATCACTTTCCGTTACCAATATGTTGTTGACTTGTTAAACAGCGTCAGCTTGCTACGACCCGAATTTGTTATATCTTTTCACCGAATCTGTTGCGAATGCGAGCGAGTCCATTCGTCCTATTTTAGACGCATGTTACTAAAACCTGGTTATTACACGCATTAATAAATAGGATTGAGAGAAGTTGTTTTTTAAAGAAAATAAAATTATTGAAAAAGAGACTGAACTATTGATTCGGTTCTATTCAGATTTTTTATGACACCAAGTAGTTTTCGAATCAAATCGGTCTGAGTAGTTTCCGAATTTTTTTTTTTAATTATTGATTTTATTAAACACTAAAGTTGTGCATGTGTGACAAACACTGGGACCAAATTAATAGTTCAGTTCCAATAATTTTTTAATGTTGTGGCCGTTATGCGGTTATTGTGAAAATCAATAGAACTGAATCATTGATTCAATTACAACTTTGATCTCCTTGAGACTGAACTGATAATTTGTCTCAAATATTTTGGTTCCATCAACTTTTTGCAGTGTTCTAAATAGCACACTATACCGTTTTAAACGCTAAGTTATGAGATAAAAATGCGCTATTTCAGCTACGACCGCTATAGCGGTAATAGCGGTCCACTATTTGTGCTACACGCTACGTGTTATGGCGCACGCTATGCTACATAGACTTTTATTTAAAGATCCAAACTGAAATTTTTTTAAAGATAAATTTTTTTAAAAGTCTAGATTACTTTTATTTTTAAATAGTAAAAGATAATAGTTTATGCCATATGTTTAGGTTTTTTAAAAAAAAAAAAGTATGTAGTTTATGCCATAATATTTTAGTTATTTTGAATAAAAAAAAAAGACAGATAGTTTATGATATTATTAAGAATATTTTGATTAGTAATTAAGATTTTATACTGCTTCAATATGAATATTCTAATTTCTTAATCAATGTTGCGTTATTGTTACGTTATTTTTGTGCCTCTTTTCAGGCATACAACTTCAACATTGAACAATGTCATTTCTTAGTAAAAAGATGCTATCAGTTACTAGGATAGCTTCGTGTTACACAGAAGGATGAAAAACAACATATTCATCATTGGTCACAACTGTTCTATATATACACGGTAAAAATCTTATGCCGTAGCCTTCAATTAATCTAATCACTGCTTCACCATGTTCATATTTTTTTTTTTTTTTGTATCAAACATAAAAGGCGTCAGATTTAGCCAGAGATGCACGGACAAAATGAATTGAAAATACAAGAGGAAAACATAATTTTCATTATCTTTTTCGCTTGGTCAATAGGGGCCAGATCGTCTATTTAAGCCCCTGGTGAAAAATGGATGCCGAAGTGCCTCTCTTGCTTTCATACGCTCATTTGGTTCGTACCGTAAAAGACCCTGTAGTAGATCTATTAGATCTCCAGCAGAATGATCGACATGCTGCATTACCAGATTCTGCAAAAGAATAACATTAATAGCAATACTAATGTAGTACTAGTAATTAGAGCGTGCATCAGAAGAGGGTACGTAAAGGGAGGGGAGGGGAGGGGAGGGGAGGGGTGACATGAACTGACCTGACCGACTTATTTACTTGCTCCAGAACACTAAATTGAGAGGGAGGGGAGGTGACAAACTGTTAAATTTTTGTAACTCTTAAATCGGGGTGTAGAGCAGGTACCCTCTCCCCACTCCCCTCTCCCATCTCCTCCCTTTACATATGTCTGGAGCAAGGCTAAAGGGAAACTTCCACATATGCTCAAATTTTAGGGGCCTAAGAATGACCATGTCTGAAATCATATGGAAAATCATGCATAGTGGAAATGCATACAATTTTAAAAAGAGGTATGGCCATTTTATATTCAAAAAAAGTATATTGGTTAAAAAATGGTACACATGCAAGCACAAGGCAATGTTTAGGAGGAGAATTCAGATAGGTCCGATGGGCTTAATCACCGTCCGATCTGCATTGAGATGCGTGCACCCCACTTTAAATCCGTGCAAGTTTGCTTCAATTTCCATACGCACAGATCTTAATGCGGATGACGGTGTTGGAGCTCATTGGACCTAGAAGTAGGTCCAACGCCCATTGGACCTACTCCGTTCTCTTAGGAGGAACATGGCGAGGATTATTATGAAAAGAAGTTGACAAGACTCTTTTTGAAGGGGTACACTGATCTGTGCACTTGTGTCAAATATAATGATAACAACAAGGGGGAATTTCATGTATACCCCTCAAAAACATTGAAATTATGTATTTCCCCTCTAAAACCCAATTTACTGACTTTTCTATTAGAACTCATGTTAAATTTATAAAGTACCTATTTTATCCTTTACTAAAAAAATAAAAATATGTAGTCTGTATGAGAAAAATGTTCCGTCTTCTAATTCCGAGGACAAATGGTTCATTATTTTACTTGTGACGAATACACAGTGGCATTTAAAATGAGTTATAATAGAAAATTCAATAAATTGGGTAAATTTGTGAGTTTTTTAATTTATAAGGGTAAATATGATATTATGAATTTCAGAGGGGGAAATACATAATTTCGAGGTTTTTGAGGGGTATGTATGAAATCCCCCCCCCCCCCCCCCCCCCCCCTCTCCCCCCTCTCCCTTAGCAAGGATAGTAATCATAGAAACAATAATAACCTGGAGACGAGGCAGCTTTAAAACAGAACGCACGCTTTCTCTAGAAGTGGCCCCTTCTGGCCAATCTAGCCTTAGCCCCCTCCTGAAATATTTCTCCGACTTCCGGCTGAGAAAATGAAAACATATTAGATTTGCAGGGCTTAAAATATCGGAACAAAATTCTAGTGAAGGATATGTTATGACATTAAGGGTTCTCACTCGGCTCTAACAGCCATGTGCTTTGGAAGTGGACCCAGAACCTTCTCCATCATTGCCAGGTGCTCCAAGTTTTCGTGTGTCTGAAACAATGCTTCACCCTATTTTATACAAATTTAAAAAAGAAAAATAAACCAAATAAGAAGAAGCACAACAGCAGCAGCAGCAGCAACAAAGACCTCAGGAAATTGTCATAAACAAATTTACCGAACAGAGCTCGACTAGTATACAACCAATACTCCACATATCACAGGGGTAGTTCCAGCCAAGCCCTAAAAATTGAGAACACAAGAGGTATCAGAATCAATTCTTCAAACTTGTTTATTACACAAATGGCAATGGATGCAAGAACACAGAAAAATATTTACCA
This sequence comes from Carex parvula, assembly GCA_025461045.1. Classification (NCBI taxonomy): domain Eukaryota; kingdom Viridiplantae; phylum Streptophyta; class Magnoliopsida; order Poales; family Cyperaceae; genus Carex; species Carex parvula. The sequence continues at coordinate 285,054 of JAJGRW010000552.1, read as the reverse complement.
AGAATTACTTCAGGCGCACGGTAGTGACGTGTCGATACTATATAACTGTGATCCTGGTGCTCGAAAGTGGTGCTACCAAAATCTATGAGTTTTATAGCACTGTATTTTGGGAGGCTCTTGAAAAAGGATCCATCCTTCATTGATTTTGAGAAAAACATTTTAAAAGAAAAGGTTACAATCAATACAAATTTATGGTAAACACATCAATACAATAAATACAAATTTAGTAAAGGAAGAGTTGTACCTTATAATCTGGGATCTTGATGGCATCTGATGAAATAAGAAGAATATTCTCCGGCTTTAGATCGGTGTGAATAAGACGCAAATCATGCATAACTATATCATATACCAGCCAAGTTAATTTATTGATAAAACTAACTTTCTTAGTTATACATTTATTGAGAAGTTAATTAAGTTGGTGGAAAAAAACAAATAACAATCTTACTTGGTATATACATTAAGAGTTTTTCACCTGTCTATTCTGGCATTTTTAGTGAACCAGAGTTCAGATATTCCTAATCCAAGAGAATTTACGAAACTATGGTTGTTGTAAAAGCTACCACATACAGATAAGAGTTGTTGCAGCATGCAATCAGAAACCCATGTATACTGATTATATACTTTTGGACCAGGCGTATTTACGTGTCTTTATATACAAGCAAAGATAAACAGGCCAGAGAATCAACATTTATTTTAGCATTCAGCTTCATCTATGCAAATATTCCAATAGCAAGAAAAAGAGAAGTAAACTCACGATAATCATACTCTACAACAACAACAACCAAGCCTTTAGTCCCAAACAAGTTGGGGACTAGGTCAAAGACCAGTATTTACTTACATGCCACCGACTCCAAGATTTGTCTGGCAAATTCACGGACCAGGTCTATAGGAAAAGATCTATAGCTGTTTCTGCGCAAGAAGTCATACAAGCTTGGACCAAGCCTCTCGAAAACCTATTATATGACCAATAAACAGCAGATTGTTAGAATAATAAAAATTTAAAAATGAGAAAATTTAAAACAGTGCATAATATATAGTTTTCCAATTTATAAGTACACATGTACTTACAATACATATATGATTACGATAGTCAAACCAAGTCCGAATTTGCACACAGCTGCAGGGACAAAGCGAATTTGTACAAAAGCCCATCAAAAAGAAAAGATATTTATAAATTACAGGTAAAGTGGAGATAGGTTTCATACCGGGACCCAGTTATGTCATGTCTGGAAAGTTTCTGTAACACATCAATTTCAATCATGGCAGCCTCACGATACTTTTGAAGTGAGCGCACAATTTTTATAGCCACTGTTTCTTGGTTACCTAGGTCCCAGCATTCCAACACTTGACCAAATGTCCCTGTTAAATAAGAAGTTACAAACAGATGATAAGTATAGAGGAAATCACTGTTAAATAATAAGTGCTTTAATGTTTTTATGTCAACAAATTTGTAAGGGCTAAGGAAAGACAAACCTTCTTGAGTTACATCATTAAATAATAAGGATGAATTAAAGAAAATTCAAGATCATGAGAAAAAAAAGAATTAAACAAAAACTCAAGGCTGTTATGCAATGTACTAGAGATGATTCGTGGAAGATAATAATAGAATGCTAACCTTCACCCATCTTGGAAAGTATCCTATCTGAAAATTTAACAAGCAAAATCATTAGCAATAAGATTAATTCTAGAATGAAAAGAGCATGCAAATAACATGCATCCATATCAGGACTATAGAAATATAGAGAAATATACATCTAGGTGTGAGATTGTCTCCAACAGCAAAAACGTAGTGACCATCCTTGTCATCCGGTCGCCATGGCGGCGATAAATTCTTGGGAGGCCCACTGTAATAAACTGTATTTATAAATGGGTTCGGATTTTGTATATAGTTACCACTCACATACTCTTGTCCACAGTAGAACATTGGAATTGTCTGCAAGAAACAACATTTACGTAAACATATTAGATATACATTTCGCCATCAAAACCCCCTTGGTACAGGCCAGTTCCAGTACTTGCAAGAACTTGGCCAAATTATGTATGTTTACAGTATTTCCAGTGTAACTAATTACCAGAACACTTCTCTCCTCAGGAAACTTCAAAAGTTCATGCACAATGAAATCCAAGAAATGTTTAGAACATTGTGATTTCCAATGAAAAATGCAAGTGTTCTCAAAATGTCAACAGTAAAAACTATGCCACTTAAAAGACCAGCTATAAAATGGTAAGTACTCCAATCATTCTTTGATGGAAATAAATCAAACAACTCATATCATTAGCCAAGGGAAACCAATAAACCCCTATCTTTTAAAATGGTAACAAGTGAGAGAAATGGGAAAGGTTTAGCTATTTGATTGTTATACTACAGTTCAGGAGATAAGAAAGTAAATCACTAAGACTAAGGCTCCTATTCTTCTCTTAAAAAGTGTACTGGGAGAAAATGAAATAAATAATACTATACTATATGTTTATCTTAATACGCCTGCGCTAGGTAAAATAAAAATTTCATAATTTTAAGGCTTATATGTGGACCAACTATATTCCTAGTTTTAATATGTAGATCTAGATCTAACTTTACAAGCAAACAACAAAAAATATTAAAACAATAACTAGAAAAGGAAAAACGGATTTAATTTACAGACTTTTGGCACGAAGATTGGAGCCAATCACAAACAGTAATTACAATATGACAAGAACGCTAAAAAAAGAAAAGATCTATCCTTAGACCAAAGTGAGAAGAGCTAAAAAAAACCCCAAGTAATTTTTTTGACTAATTACAGCTATAGCTACAAATCAAACAAAAAAGATAATTAAGCTTAATAAAAGTGAACCTTAGGTATCGTCGGAGGAGGAGGCAACGGAGCCTGCACATCCCAGGCTAGCCGGGGCCGCTTACGTGGCCGCTTGTCAACCGTCGGATGAGGGTACTCGGCTACCCACTGAGTCTCCATCGCTTATTCCCAGATCTGAACTTTAATGGCAAAAGTCCTAACTAAATTACCATTCCCAAGGTATAAAATCAATAGCAACTTACAGATCTACTAAATATTAAGATGGAACTTGATATTTCCGAGTCGATTTCTTGGACTAAAGAGTTGAAATTTGGATTGAGATTTGAGAAACGATCGAAGATTCGAAGAGGAGCAGGAGAGAGGGGAAAGGGGGGCAAAGGGGAGAGAGAGAAATTACAACTCTTTGTATTCAAATTTCTCGGTGCTCCTAGAGTATCGGTGTACGCCAAACTTCAGTCATTAACATGTGGGTCCCTCAGATACCCTGTTTTCACTAATACCTTGGGTAGTCGCTTTTGGGTGGTTAAACAAAATTCTTTTCTTTATACAGATACATCTAATCTAAGATTGAAATATTGCATAGTAGTATGGTTTTCGTGTTTATTTGGAACTAACTTTACAAAGTTTATGTACATGCTCTGATTTATTTGTTCTCTCTTCTAGTTTAAAATAATCACATGAATTTTATTTTTCGCATTCTCTATCTTTATTTTAAAAAAATATGTATTTGATTTAACCTTTGTAAGAAATTCTTGATTACCATATTTTGTGTTTCTCGATAAGAATTTGTAAGAATTTATGCACAACTAATCCTGTTATTTTTTATTGTATAAATTTGTAAAAAATTAGAAATATATATATATAGAGTTGGGCTATGGTGCTTCGCGAAGTAAAGCGAGTGTTTTACTTCACACTCATATTTTGCAATTTCAAAGTTTAAAATATCGATCCGAATCGTTCAAATTGATCTCCATATTAAATTGTGCTTGGAGACCAAATTTTACATTTTTTTGGAAATGTTTTACTATTTCTTTAGAATTTTTGAAAATTATTGTTTTTGATGGTCCAGGATTTTTTGAAAAACAGCGATTTTCAAAAATTCTAAAAAATAGTTAACAATTTCCAAAAAATGTAAAATTTAGTCTCCAAGCACAATTTAACATGGAGATCAACTTGAACGGTTCGGATCGACGTTTTGAAGTTTCAAATTGAAGATATAGACGTGAAGTAAAACACTCGTTTTACTTCGCGAAGTACCGTAGCCCAACTCTATAAATCCAAACAACCGATCCGAACCACTCAACATGTTATAGATATTGAAATGTGCTTGGAGACTAAATTTTACATGTTGTTTTACTTCATGCCATATTTTTATTTTGAAAATCCAAACAACCGATCCGAACCGCTCAACATGTTCTCTATATTGAAATGTGCTTGGAGACTAAATTTTACATTTTTTTGAATTTGTTTATTATTTATTAAGCCACTTTGAAAATCGCTGATCCACTGTGAACAGTAAAAAACAACAAAAATTTCTGGACCACCGGATCAGCGATTTTCAAAGTGGCTTAATAAATAGTAAAAAAATTCCAAAAAATGTAAAATTTAGTCTCCAAGCACATTTCAATATAGAGAACATGTTGAGCGATTCGGATCGGTTGTTTGAATTTTCAAAATGAAAATATGAGCGTGAAGTAAAAATGACCTCTTACTTCACAACTCACCATATATATATATATATATATATATATATAGAGAGAGAGAGAGAGAGAGAGGGAGTATGGCTAATGTGCTTCCTCTAGAACTTCGGCCTCGTGCTTCCGGGGGCATATCTTAGTGCTTGATGTTCAAACAACAAATTCAAACCGTTAGATGTTCAATCTATATTAAAATGTACTTGGAGACCAAATTTTACATTTTTTGGAATTTTTTTACTATTTATCAAGCCACTTTGAAAATTCCAGATCCGGGTGAACAGTAAAAACAGTCTAGACCATATGATCTGGAATTTTCAAAGTGGCTTAATAAATAGTAAAAAAATTCCCAAAAAATGTAAAATTTGGTCTCCAAGTACATTTTAATATAGATTGAACATCTAACGGATTGAATTTATTGTTTGAACATCAAACACTAAGATATGCCCCCGGAAGCACGAGGCTGAAGTTCTAGAGGAAGCACATTAGCCATACTCTCTCTATATATATGTAGAGTGAGGCTATGGTGCTATGCATAGCACCAATGGCTAGTGTACTAGCCATCCGTGCTATGCATAACACCATAGCCTCACTCATATATATATATATATATATTTGTATACCGAATTTGATGGGTGCAGTTTATTTTATAAAATTTGCCTCGTTTAAATTTTTTTGTAGATATTTTTTTGAATCAAAGTTTGAAAAACCATCTTAATTTCTAGAAATACCGTTTTTAATTTTCAAAACAGTATTAGGACTACAATTAGTTAATAATTACAACACATAACGACAAAAAATAAAAAGAAACCATACATCCCCACCTCCTAATATTATCATCATCCTAACAAATAAAAATATTCTTGTTTATGTTGATCATACAAAAAAAAAAAATTTAATTATTTTGAATGGAGAAGTAAATTTGAGTAAATGATATATATATACCACATAAGCCTCTACCAAGTTTCTCCAAAAAAAAGAAAAAGATATATATACCACATAATTGAAAATAGTTGTAATTAGTTGAAAATTGTTGCAATTTGCAAAAGAAAGTTAATTGCTGTTAGGGTAAATGATATTTATTCCAAGCTGGCAACTAAACTATTTTCTTTACAAGATCATCTTCAAATAGCCAAAACTTAATTTATTTGACTTGTTGATACCTGTGTTGCTACCAAAACTTCTATTGTGCATATCGGCTCTCTTAAAAAGCCGAAATCAAAACCAGTGTTGTAAATAACGGTATGTGTTCGTTGGATGGATAGAGTAACGTTAAGCGATTAATCGGAAATAATCAGTCATAATTAGAAATAATCGCCCAATTACTCGGAAAAATCCATAACGGTTTGATCACTGCTAACGATTAAACGGCCTAAACAAATGTTTTTTACAACACTGATCAAAACCATTAATCCACTAATACAACATTTCTAGATTAATAACCAGTACTTCTTTTCTAAACAAACTAAGCGAAAGAATAAGGAAAAAGAGAAAAAATATATACATAAATAATTGTATCAGTCTTTGGTCCAGTAACAAGTTCTCCGTACAGAAGGCTGCAGTCAAATAGTTGTACAAGACATGTGAAATCACCCGTGAATATATAAGTTAGAGGCTTGACCACCAACTTTTTATAAAAAAAGAGAGAAAAATATTTGCATATAATGGCCTGATTCTTATTCCAATTTTCCTCTGGTTTGGTCATTATTTTTTCCAATGATCTGATCCTGAGGCGGATGTAGTAAGGCAGTATGGGGGTCAGTTGATCCTCATTTTTTAAAATTTTTTGTATTAATGTATAATTTTGTATATAATTTACATTGTGGAAAATTTTATATGATTGATCCCCATATATATTTGACCCCCATAGTTCGAAAGTCTGACTCCGCCCCTGATCTGGTCAACGGCAGTATATTCAACATTAAATATGAATTATTGTTAGACGTAGTTTATTAATTAGGGTAAACATTATTTTCGATTACAATCTCAGGTATCAATTGATATTGATCTGCATGAATTAATTATGAATCTTACGGTTATGAGTATGTATCTCATCCTAGGAATTATTACATGATAATGAAATTTCCATGCATAAAATTTCCATCATAAAGAGAAGAGAATTTAGCTTCATTTAGAAATTGTTCAAATGAGCCCAAAGAAAATATTAAAATTGGAGTTTTGGGAGAGCCCGTGAATAGAAGACCACTTACCTTTCAATTTGACTGAGACAATGACACACCTCACCAACAACATGAACAGAGAGCAAATCACAAAAATTTGCAACACTATGTGGTGTCTTTGGAAGGCAAAGGAATGAAGAAATCTTCAGGGGCAAAAAAGGCAAACCGGAAAGCATAAGGGCACAGGCGAGGTTGCTGCTGATGGATAACAAGGGATTACAAGGGACTGCGTACCGGTACCAGTAAAGGAGTATGACAAAGTGGTACTGGTAGATGCTTCATGGGAAATCCACAGAAACAGTGCTGGCATGTGTTAAGGAATACCAGCAGATGAAGGAACTTATAAGCATTGAATATGTCACAACTCACAAGAGAAGGTCAGGTATAACGCTGGATGAATATAGAAGTAACAGACTAACAGATGCATAATTGCATAAATGAACTGCAACTTGATAAATCGATGGACCAAAAGTTCTTCACATGGGAAGCATGAAATACTGTGAGAGGCCTAGCAAAAATCCAATCGTAGGATAGTTTCTTTTTCCTTTTACTGTTAATTGTTCTTTTCAGTATGATTATGTTAGTTTTTAATTTCAATGTACTTTTTTCTTTTCAGAAGTAGAAGATGTAATGTAGATGTAACAGTACTTTCTTATCAATACAAATGCCCAAGGGCTTCTCATAAAAGAAAAAGCATGGCACGAGTGAAATCAAACTTTCAAGTTACGAGGATCAGATATAAATAAGTCATATAAAATTTTCTTACTGTAAATGAGAATCCATTCATACAATCATAAAACTATATATAAAATAAGACACTTTTGTTTTGTTTTTAAAATGATTCCTTTTAAGTACGGGTGGTAACGAGGTGGCTCGCACGAGCTGGCTCTCTGAGTCACGAGCGAGTTGACTTTAGAGGTCTAAGCTGAAATCTCAGCTTGAAATTGTCACGAGCTGGATTTGCGAACTGGCGAGCTGACTCGCTAGATCTGGCTGAACCTTGTTTTAAGAAAAAAAAAATTTCTACAAACTTTTTTGACCAAGCTGAACCGAGTTGGACCGAACTGGACAGTATAAAATACACACAAATTCACAAATTAATGCCTAGCCGAGCTAGCTCGCGAACTGGCGAGCGCTAGGCTCCAGCTTAAACTCATTAATTCTAAATCGAGCCAGTAACGAGCGAATTAGCTGTCAGGGGTTAACCATGAGTTTTTTTACCAGCCCTACTTTCAAACGACTTTGCCACTACTTTTTAGTGATTACTCTAGTTTTGTACAAAGGTAATCCCAAGCCTATTAGCGTGAGTGGACAAGCCATATTGTGTTTCTAATGGGGCTGTTCGGCAACTATGTGAGGCTTAATTTTTAAGCTGCACTAATCCGCACATGTTCGGCAATAAAGTTGAAAAGTAACTTTTTTTAAGAAAAGCTTAAACTTGACAAAATGCTTAAGCTATGTAAAACTATAGCTTAAAAAAAGTAGGCAAAAGGATCACCAAGAAGGTGATACCAGTTCTAAGGAAGCCTAAGCTGAGCTTGCCGAACAACACCAATATTATGAGTTCGAAGCTTATTTTCTTTTTTGCTCTTAGAACACCTATTGAAATTAGACTAAAATTACGCTTGACAGCATCTATTAAGTTTTTCCAAAAAAAAAAAAATTAAACTGAAACTAAAATAACAAAATTAATTTTTAAAACACTGCACTCATACAATTATAATTTATTACTTTTAGCGTTCAGAAATTGAAAAAAAAATTCTTATACATATTACATCTATGAAATTAATTTATAAGAGAAATGAACAAATGGAATTAATATTTGTACCAACATGACGTTTCAAAAATAATTTCATTAAAAAAATTCTATTTATGAAATTATCATAGAAATTACCGAGATTTTTATTAATATCCAAAGTTAATAAATTAATATTTATGCCCAGAATGCCCGACTTTCGCCAAAAATGTCCAAACCGGCCATTTTATGGCTGGTTTACTCTTTTTTTGTTTACATATTTTCTCATAAACATTAACTCTTATTCATGTAAATACCTATCATCAACGAAAAAAAAAAACCATCAACTCTTACGATGTCAAATATCAACTCTCAAATTGTCTATTAAGTAATGACCTTTCAAAAAAAGGTTTAACCCCTAACAGTAGAATATCTACTATGTATTAACATATCCAGTCAAATTTGTGTAAAATGTGAATATTGTCGAAATTCAGAATGAATGAATTCATTTAAGAGGAGAGTTCAAATGCCTTCATTTTTTGTGCCTCCATCATGTCTCCATTTTTGAAAACTTTAATAACTCAAAATTTAAAACTTAAAAGTCAAAATAAAACCGTTGGATGTGATCTACATTATTTTATCTATGTGCTCATGAAAAATTATCACATTTCGATTTTGTTTTTATGTGAATCAATAAGATGAAAATTCAACAGCTAGAAATTATCCACATTAGTACGTTGTTTACAAGCTCTTGATGACAACCAAAACAACATTGAAATATTATAATTTTTTACACGTGCATAGATAAAATGATATAGATCATATCCAACGGTTTTATTTTGACTTTTAAGTTTTGAATCTTGAGTTATTAAAGTTTTTAAAAATGAAAGCATGATGGAGGTATGAAAAATGAAGGCATTTGAACCCTCCTCTTCATTTAAATATCTACTGTTAAGAAGAGATGAACATTTCAAAACTGATGATTAAAGTCCAAAGAGTTGACCAAACACATTTAAATATTCCCAAAAAAAAAAAAAAATGGAATCGGTGGTCCTAACGGTTTCTCAGGAAAGAGAAGAATTTATTTCTGCCATCTGTGCACCCCTGATTTCCAGCAAATTTCAAAATCATATCAAAGAACCAAACCAGAACTGCAAAAATCACAAAATCCCAATACTTTTCAACATCTAATCTGCGCATCTCAGAAATTATTTAAACGCCTTGCTTGTTATAAGACCAAGATCAAAGCACCAACTATAACAAAATAAGAAGAGAAGATTTTGTTTAACCCCATAACCGGCTTAAAAGGCCTTTCTTGTCTTTCTTCATTCTGTTCTCTAGAGACGGGAAATCGATCGAATTGTAAGCAATGTCAAGTACAATTGGGTTGCATGCAACTGAGGTGAATGCTGGAGGAAACTTTTCAATTCTTGGCACAGTTTTTGAGCCAGGTTCACCCAGCGCCGATTCATATTCATCCAGCATTTCCATGAGAAATTTCTCCATCTGAAAAAAAAAAAAAAAAAAAGGCAATTATTGTTTTCATCTAGATACCAGACTATGATTATTTGATCTTTCATCCTCTCAAATTTTAAAAAAATAAAAGAAAAGTATCTGAGAAGTGTAGAATAGCACCTTTTTGTCACCACTCAGAGAAATACTAGAGACTCCTTTGGAAAGTCTTTCTGGAATCTTCTCTGCTTCCATAATCCCAGATGCATGTTCTATGCAACTGTTTGATCTACAGTTCTCAATCAGTGCCTTCAGCCCTTCAACTAAAGCCTGCTGAACAAAATAAATGATTGCAACTATTATACAAACTTAATACGTCTTGTTAATTACATAGTTATTTTTAGTAGGCCTGATATTATCTAAGTTCCTTTTTTTTTTCAAGTCTCCCCTAACCAACTCCAATAAACCAAATAAATAAAGATATGAAAAATTAAGAGTGAGGCTATGGTACTATGCTTAGCACATTTGATCCGTACTACGGATTAATATTTTCGTTTTCAAAGTCCAAATAGTCGATCTGAACCATTCAACAAGATTTTCATTAGAATTTGCAGACTAAATTTTATATATTTTTTAAGATAGGTAGAAAATCTCCACTTTTGAATGTTCTAGAATATATATCAAGTGATTTTCTACCTATCTAATAAAATAGTAAAACAATTCTAAAAAAATGTAAAATTCGATGTAGAAGTACATTTTCATATGGAGATCATGTTGGAACGGTTCATCGATTGTTTGGACTTTGAAAATGAAGATTGATCCATAGTACAGACCAATATGCGCTATGTATAACTGTAGCCTCACTAAAAAATTAACTAAAAAGGTATGCATCGTTGCCAACGGACCTTATCAGGGTTATTTTCTGTATTTAGTTTATGAAGGGCAGTATCAGCAAGAGAGCGAGCATAACAGAACAGTGCATATGCCTCCGTTCTTTTTCCAGCCAAACTGTATGACTTGGCTAAATAGAAACACCTGTGGAAATTGAAATAACAATAAATATATTGAACCTTTCATAAGTGATGTATAGGACAGGGGAACTGACAGCGTAAGACGAACCTCTCAGCCCTAAAAGCAGATCCTTTTAGTATATACTCCTCTGCAAATGCAGCCTCTTCAGGACTTCTATCCCTTGCTGAGCTAACTAAGTCAGATAGGTCCGTCGTATTCTGCCAAAAAAGAAGTGCCAAAACATTTAAAATGGAGTCATGGACAGGAAACAAAATATGGAAATGGAGACGATCTGTTAACGTGATTTCGTACGCAAACTTTTGAGTGATCTCTTCTCTCCGTCGAGTGAGTAAATGCCCTTATAGTATTCATGAAATTGTTAGTATCTAATGATTGTATCCCCTGGTTCAGCAGATGACCCCGAAGCAATATATCCTTCTTTTTTAAACATTTGCTTAAATCTCCTTTTCACATAGAGTCCACTGGGTTGATATTGTAACCCAAAATTAATGAAATAACCCCTATAATAGAGAAATCAACTATTACTTTCCAAAAATGTTTGCATTTTACTCCTAAACTACCTTAAGTTCTCTGGAGAGGTCAGTCACACAAAACACAAATACTTGAAAAATACGTTTGGATTTAAAAAAAAAATAGCTCTACTCCAGGAATAGCATCACTATTCTTTTTTCACTTGTAATCCAAACATTCAATCAAAGGTTAATAACAGTGCTGGGTTAGTGCTGTTCAGCTAAGACAGCCTTTCCCTGGCATAGCACAAGATTAGCACTCTTATACCATTACTCTATTCATTCCCTCCAACATTATTCCAACTATACAATCCAAACAACATTTCAATATTCCGAATAGCACAAATTTAGCACTCTTCCCACACTATACAAACTAGTACTCTTTTCGCACTATTCTAAAACACTTACCCAAATTGCACGATTCATACACTACAATTCTTACACTATTCCACTGACAATCCAAATACACCCCTAGTCTCTATTTTATTCTTCTAATAGAATGTTCATAGGTTCGTACCACAATTAAAAAATCAAGATTAAAGAACAGCACACCTGTATTAGAAGGTCATACAAACGAACAAGTTCTTCTGGCTTGGTGACCTTCTCACCTTTATCATTTTGCTTTCTGAATTTACTTTTAGCAACAGCAACCAACAACTGGTTTCTCTCTATCGTTCTCTGCCCCAAAACAGCACTAACAGCCTTGTCAAGCCCAGTTAGTTCATCTTTCACATTCTCCGCATTCCCAGCAGTAGCCTAAATTTAGAAGAGAGATTAGACTCAAAAGTAACAATAAATGCTACCTGATTATATTTTGCTTTCATCTAGCAAGTTTTTATTGGGTAATGTTAATGACTGCATACTAAGTTAAATATTGTGCAACTGTTAACTTAATTGTCATTAAATATCTTATATATGGTAAAATAAATAAATCTCATTTACTAGCACGCAATGCAACAAAAAACTTTCAGTTCAAGCCTTGTCGCCTACTTGCAAAATTGCAGCTCAAGAATATTTGGAAATTTAACTCAAAAATACAGATGGATGCTTGAAGTTGTTCTAGGAGATACCGAATTTTTTTCTAAGAGCTGCTACAGTGCCACTGGATTATCAATGCTGTAAATTTTTGAACAACTAAGTTATGAGTTTCCCTTTTAATATATTTAGAGGCACAGAATTTCATTAGCCTACCCTTTCCTATCAAAGAAAAAAATATCTAATTAAAATGTGATGATGTTTTTATCTATAATTGTTAAGACAACTAAGTAATTAACCAAAGAAATTTTGCCAAGTTGTATATTATTCTCTTAATGAGTATAAACCAGGATGCTTATTCGGTCACCTAAAACAGATTCCAGGCATGGCTGTTAATGTTTACTCCACCACTAGCTTATAAAATTAACATACCAGGTCATTCCGAATGCAACTCCTGGCGTCATGATATGCAGAGAATATTTTGTCAAATATTGCAAGTCTTTTCTCTGAAGGAAGTGATTCGGCTGCTGGGCTTTGTAATTCCTTCTCTAGCTCCTGAGCTGATCACAGTTTGCAAATAAGAACAAAAAACTTTGTCATTAAGATAAAGCATTGAGTACAAAATGATGGATAAAATCAAATAAAGCAGGCACCTTTTAGAATTGAGACGCGTGTTTTGGCGTTGCTGATAGGAAACCTACGACCAAGCCAATTGAACTCAGTCATAGTAGCAGCCTGTTGCTGTCGTGCCTCCTCCATAACGGCCTAAAATAATTACAATTTGTATGAGATCATCCTCAACACCGAAAAAAGGTTAGAATCAAAGGACCAACATAATCATGAAATTGCAAATAAGTATTTTCTAATACATGGGCAGAACATTTTTGTCAATTGGGAGAAATTCAACAGATGGATTTGACCTTGAACACTAAAACTAGATAAATAAATTTAGTGATAAATGAACTGGAATAATTGACCATAATCATAACTCAAACAGTTCAATTATCTCGAACAAAAATATGCAAATCTGTAAAAGACCAGAAAGATAAAAGAGTTATAGATGCAGGAACAATTTCGCAATTTTTTCTCAAAAAAAAAAAAAGAATCTATCTCATTGCTGTAACAACATAGGATTAAAATTAGCTCCGGTTACAGGAGAAAGAAAAGGCAATCACCTCTAGTTTAGTCTGGAAAAGATCCAATGCAGGCCCCTCCATTTTGCCTATATCTAGGAGTTCAGAAGTTTGTAGCTTTGAATCACCGACTTTATGCAAACAATACCTGATACTTGGTTCCAGCTCATCAACACGCTCACGGCATAATACTTGGTTTTCTATAGTACCGTATTTACCAAGCTCTTCATACACAGCTCTACAAGAAAAAACAATCTCTAAGCAAACCTTAAGCAACCTTTATGCTAAATAAAGGAAAGAAGTAGCAGGCCTTATCACTAATAGCAAGAAAAAATTATGAAATAAGCTACTCAACTTGCAATTTAAGTGTACCTTGCATTTTTGAAGTTAACTAATGCTGTTTGCCAATTCTTATCTTGCTCGAACAACAAAGTGCCCTTCATATAAGATGCATAAGCCTGACAAACAGAATTAAAAAATAAAAATAAGCACTATGAAGTAATTACTTTGAAGATGTATAACAAGAAAGGAAAATCACTGTTATTCAGTAATTACAGATAATAGCATTCTCCCACCAAAAGACCGGGGTACCATGAGCAAAAATGTTCAGTCAGTATGTACAGCATGACAGTTACGGTGAAATGTTTTAAAGCAGGAACCAAGTACTGGTATGGTGCACCATATACACAAGTAACACCAATCTACTATACCAGTACGGCCTCTGAAAGTACTAACAGCTACTAAGAAAAAAATAATTAATAAACGGTATTACCTCGGCTTCTAGCGAAGTCCTAGGATCTCCTCTAACAGAACACAACTGTGTGAAGAGTGTAGCCCACTTGACAGCCTTTCTCAGCCTACCTAGCAGGTATATTCTTTGCTTTCCATTTGGTCCATCCGGTAACTGTCTCTTCTCCATTGCATGACTCCATGCTCTCTCCGCCATGTACAAGACGATATGAAGATACCTAATTATTTAACCTTACGTCAGATGTCAGCAAGCGAGAGAGAAAGAGAACTATCTATATGAGAAAGGAACCTATATACCTGACATCGGTTACAGTTGCCTCTGTAATAGTTCTACGTGTAAATTTACCACGGCCATGCAAGAACTTTAGTGACTTGTATAGCCGTCTTAATCTTGCAGTACAATATTTCCTGTAATGCAATTTATGTTGCTTTCAGAATAGACTGTAACATACAGAGAAGAATAATTTACTTGAGCAAAAGGTGGAAGAAATCGAAGTACCTATATCTCGTGTAATCTCTATGCCTCAATCCATGTTGCATCTGAGCGGACTTGAGCAATTGCAAAACTGCACAATTTGATGCATTTTTCATTAATAGAACTCAGATCAGTTCCCTAATACCTAAAGAGCTTAATATTTAGGACCAATTGACAAAAAGGTCCGGTAATGAAATGGCACTCGACAGAGAGACGTTGTAGGTTAAGTGCACAAACGCGTACAAGATGATGAATAAGTTAATTTCAGTTTCTGATTTCGACTGAAAACTAAAGGGTGTAGAACTTTAACTTACCATTGATTTGAAACTTAGGACCGATCTGCTTTTCCTCGTCGATCTCCATTGCTGAGAGGCCATTGGATTTCGACATTTCCCTAATCAGAAATAGATCGAATCTGTTCTTCCTCTCTAACGAAGAAAACGTAGGGTTCTGTGCGGCAGGAAAAAAGAGGATGGACCTGATTAGTGGGTCCACCGGGAAACAGAGTTGATTAACGAGTTCTGGGGAGATACGTGCGAGCTGGGCTTTCTTCTTGGGCCCGATAATGGAAAAGGCCGATTCTTATTTTGGAAGAAAGGTGGCCTTGGAGAGGTATAGGTTCCTGGATTATTAGTTGAAGTTTTCGGCCCAAAAGGACCAGTTGGGCTGGGGAGTAAAGGTAGCTGAAGCTTCAACTGTACCAAACCCATATTGGAACAATGTTCCGCATCTCAGATAGTAGCAATATACGTGAGAAATTCGTGAATAATTTGTGTTTTATTCGTTTTTTTGACGTTTTCGAATCGAATTCCGAATAAAATGCAAAAAAATGTATAATAAGTTTTATTTGTGAATAAAACGCGAATCACGAATTATTCACGAAAAAATGCAAAAAAAACGCAAACTTTTTATTATTTAAAAAAAAAATTGGGGGCACTTTTTTTCTGGATTTTTTTTTTTGCTTTCTTGTTGTACCAAATCATTCCCGAACTATATTCAAATCATGAACTTTTGATTCTGCCGAACCGAACCCGAACTATTTATTTGTCACTGTGCTACCCACCAGCGATGCAAAGTTGATACCAACACTTATAGAGAGTGATGTGTTTAAGATGGAAAGTGTTCTTAAAGCGGTATATTTTTTTTTTGTATTTCTTTGTAAGAATTTTTGCACAACTAATTATTTAACGTTTTGAAAAATAATTACCATATTTTAAAATTTTAATTTTTTGCAATAAAGATTTTTCTTCCGAGACGAAATCTTAAAAAAACTTCTTGTAATTTACAATTTACAAATTATTGATCGGTTTCTTTTATGGCATTATGAGAGTAGGTTCGATGGGCATCGGACCTACTTTGGTTCGATGAGTTTAATCACCGTCGATTTGCTTTAAGATTCGTGCGGAACGCTTTAAATTCGTGTGTGTATGTTTCAATTTCGTGCGCACAAATCTTAAATTAGTTCGGACGGTCATCATGCTCGTGGAACCTAAAAGTAGATCCGATGGGCATCGGACCTACTCCGTTCTCTATCCCAAGACATTGTTATTAACATTACAATACGCATCAAGATTCGTGCTGATTATGGGCACACTATTCTTGATATGGATCGAACGGTTCCGACCAAGAATCAGACTGTGCCACTCCTGACGGTATGCGTCTCCTTCAGTAGTACCGTTCCGTAGTAGAAAGGGGTGCTAATCTAGTTTTTATTTTTATTTTTTTCCTTAAAATCAAAATTTTAAACTTTAAATATTCACAAACTTTTTTAAATTGGATTTCCAACCGAAATAATTATGAAAAATGTTATTGAATTTTTCAACAATAAATCTGACAAGTAATTAATGTAATAATACCAGTATCACACAAAAGAGCAAGCAGATATATTAATTAAATAAAATCCGCGTAATTAACAGAAAGCCAATTGATGATAAAACACAGAGATAATTAATATATACTTATACTATGCAGTAATATCCTTCATGAGGTCAGATTTGTTGTCCTCATCAGAAATTGCCACAGGCGATGTTGGCTTGGCCGAGCGATTGAATGCGGGTTTTTGCTCGGGGGCGGCATCGACAAATGCCACCTGTTCAGACTCAGAGACAGAGAAGTTCTCGGGAAGCACAAACACGCTCTGAGATGCTCTCCTCTGGTGACGACTTGGTCTCTGCGACATCTCTCTCTTAGTCTCTTGCTTGCTTCTCTTTTTAATTTACAAATGGGTACTGGACTGGTATATGATTGGAAATGGAACTGAGAATCTGAGATACAAAGTGGAATCAGCTTGGAGTCTCTTGATTTATAGCACAGCACAGGGGGTGAATCAGTGTAGATCTTCTGTGCCAATTTTGCTTTTCTAATTCATGTCATGAGTCAATCAGGAAATGTTAATGGCTTAGCATGCATTATTGCACACAGAAGTCAGCAGAAAGACAGAGCAAGGGAAATTTAGAATGGGTAAAAGATGAAGTGCAAATTAAAGCTGGTACATTGGGGGTAAGATTTAATGGGGGTTAGCAATAATTAATTTGGAGTAGAGCCATTAGAACATGGGGTGCACGTGGGAGATTTATTTTGTTAGTAATTGATGCATATATAATTGTTTTGGTGGATGGATGGATGTGTGATGGTTCGGTGAAGAGATATTTACAAAGGGCCGGGGTTTGTTGTACACGACAGCCATCGCACATGTTAAATCATGCATGAATGGTGTTAGCTCGGATCGGATATAACTAGTGACATGACATTACAATATGACATGGCAATTGCCAAATTCATTCCGCATAAATTATACCTCGGCTCTTATAAACTAAGGGCAATTTTAATTTTATTTACCTGAAAACTTTTTCAGTTCTTTGTTAAAATATAATAAATCCCTTAATATTCATCTTTTCCAATTTATCCATATAGTTAAATACCCATTGTCTGAATTTGCTTTTTCTCATTAATTATACTCTTTTTCTTTCTCATTTCAAAATAATGTAAAAAAATCATTAGTAGCTGCCTTTACATTTTTGTAAGAGATCATTTAGATAATAAGTCATAATTCTTTCCAAACCATCATGGTCATTTCTAGACTGGTATGAGACATGTAAAAAATTATTTTACATTTTGTTAGCTACTGTCATTTTTTTTAACTCGGATGAGAATTTTCTTGTATGATGGGAAAATAGAGAATTGATTCTAGGAGTAAATAAAAAATATGATTAAGAGTTAAGAGATATATTAGATATAATAAAGAGTGTAAGGGTAAATAGGAAATCAAAGAAGTTTTGAAGGGTATATGGAAAATTAACCCTTTATTATTTTAATCACAAATTTAACTATGGTTAATTTCAGAATTATTGTGTACTGGGTAAAAAGGAAAGAGTTTTAAGAGTTCAAAGACAAATTAGATATATTTAAGTGTTAGAGAAGTCAGTAAGGATATACAAAATCGTAAAAAATACTTGTTCAACAAATTAGATATATTTCAAATATTTGTTCAATTAGAGAAGTCAGTAATGGTATACGAAAAATTAACCCTTTTACTAATTGAACAAGTATTTGAAATGTTGGAAAGGATCTGGTATTTATAAGGCGGAGCCACATTGGGCAGAGTATGCCGATATTTTTATTAATATCCAAAGTTTAATACAAATTATTATTTATACCCAGAATTTCATTTGATTTCGAAAAATACCCAAGCCGGCCAGAAAATGGCCGGCTTAGGGGTAGGAGTAAGCCGGCCATTTTCTGGCCGGCTTACTAGGTTTTTTTTTTTTTTTTTTTTAAAGAGACTATGAAGGACAAAATAATAAAATCTAACACTGAAAATTTAAATTTCTTATTTAAATTATTTGTTAGATTACTTCTTTTGATTTATAATTAGCATATTTATACTAAAATACACTAGATTACTGAAAATTATGTTGAATTACACTATATTACAATAAATTATGTTGAATTACACTAAATTACGTTAAATTATGCTAAATTACAATAACTTTGCTAATTACGCTAAAGTAGACCGATTATGTGCCATCTTTCATGAATTAAAAAAAATAGTAAAAATTGGTATTGTACAAGTTCATTATGTAACTAATTTACTGAGCTACTTGGATTGAATAATAGAAATGAAAATCTTAATCGGAAACTTCAACTCAAGTTTTGAGGCTCTTCCCTTTATTTTTTGGCGATTCTGAATTTCAGAAAACAGCATAGCTGTCACGGACTCATGCACATTTTTGCAAGCTTTCTGAAAAGTGGTCATTTGCTAAAATCGGACACTCGAGCGTCGTTTTATGACCGTTTGAAGTTTCGCCATCGTTTTTCGTCTTTTCAGTGAAGATATCGTCCCTATTCATATGTAATTTAGCGTAATTTACCGTATTTTAGCGTAATGTAATGTAATTTAGTGTAATTTAACTTAATATAGTGTAATTCAACTTAATATAGTGTATTTTAGTATAAATATGCTAATTATATATCAAAAGAAGTAATCTATCAAAAATTAAAAAAAAAAATTTAATTTCAGTGTTAGATTTTATTATTTTGCCCTTCATAGTCTCTAAAAAAAAAAAAAAAAAACCGAGTAAAATAATAATGGCCGGCTTGGGTATTTTTCAAATTTAGATGGGATTCTGGATATAAATAATAATTTGTATTAAACTTTGGATATTAATAAAAATATCGGCAGAGTATGCATTTGCCACCTCCGAATTTTGAAAATTAAGGTTTTGGTATTGAAAATTAAATCTAGATCTATATGTATGTGGTCTCTTGCTTGCCTCATAATTCAACTTTTACCTACCCCATAAAGTAACTTGGCATTGTCCGTTATTCTTTTTGCACAGGCCAGTCCAGTCTTCAATTTTTGCATATACTAACACTTGTTTGGATAGAGAGTGGAGCGGTGTTTTAATATTCGGATCTCATGCGGTATTCGGAAGGCCATTGCATACCGCATATACGGTATGCGACCGAATATGTGGATTCTTATTCGGATTTATATATGTGGATTTTTTTATTAAATATTTAATCCCACAATACTTAAATACAATAAGGCAGCATGTAGAGAGGTTATAAAATATTTCTGAGTAGGACGCTTGAAGATAACACCTACCTGGCGGGTCTGGAACTCATTTAATGGGTTATGGGTTCGGGTCCGGAACTCTTTTAATGGGTTTAATTTTTAAAGCATGGATTCAATATTATGTCCGAATAGCTATTTTCTATTTGGCCGGACACTGAATAGGAATGAACGGCCGTATATTCACCGAATATAACTGAATTTTAAAACACTGGAGTAGAGGAAGGGAGGAATGGAAAGAAAATATTATTTTTTCCTCAAATCGTGTTTGGTTGATAAATTTATCGGAGGTAAAAGGTTTAACCTTGCATAACTATAATCAATAGAACCGATTTTCCTCCTGATTTGAGATGTAACAGATGGAAAGAAATTTTGTTACAAATATTTTCAAAAAAAAATGACACAAATGACCAACCATATAATTCTCATCCGAGTTTATTTGTCACAGACCTACAACAACCATTGAATTTCTCATTAACCTTCTAAATTTTTATTAACCAAACGAGAAATAAGACAGAAAGGGAAGTTAAATTTATTTTCCCTCATTCATCAAAACATGAAGAAGTTAAATATATTAATTTTCTTTTATATTCATTCTATTTCCTTCTATTATTCACCTTCCTTCCCTTCCTCTACTCTCCATCCAAACAAGATGTAAGTTTTTGCTACATAACTAAGTAGCTGAATGTCTACAATAATTAAATATGCTATGATGATAACTCAAAAATTTCATAATTAAATATTTTTACCTATAGAGGTCTATTTAGTGACATAGCGGATAAATAACATGTATTTTAGAGAAAGTAGCAGACAAGTATTAAGTATTTTAATTCAACTTCATAATTAAATTATTATCTTTTTTTTTTTAATTCAACTTAAACATCATGACATAAACTAATTATTATTTTTTCTATTAAAAAATAACCTAAGCATCACGTCATAAACTATCTATATTTTTCTATTTAGAAGCAAAAACAATGTGGGCCATAAAAAAATTGACCATTATTTTTTTTTTCAATTTGAGCCTTGAAATAAAAGCCTATGTAGCATAGCGTGCGCTATTTGCGTTACACGCTACGTGCTATAGCGGACCGCTATCACTGCTATAGCGGTCGTAGCTAAAATGGCATACTTTTATCTCATAGTTTAGCGTTTGAGGTCCGAAAACACTATAGCGCCGCTATTTAGAATATTGATAATGTGCATTTTAAGGTATTCAAAAAACGAGTATGAAATATCAAGACAACTGTCAAAATGAGTCTTAACTCAAGTAGACATGTGTGTTTCGGCACAATAAGCAAATACGTGCTGACACAATAAACATGTGTGCATTTGAAGATGCATGAAAGTTTTATGGCAGTTTTTAGATGGTGAATTTTTAAGAGTTATCTGCTTGAAAAGAACAGAGAGAGTACAAATATTATTTTCTGATATTTTATTAATAGGAAAAACAAAATAAAAATAACGACACAAAGAGACAAATTTCCAAAATCTCGAAATATAGAAAAACTGTTATGGTTTATAACGTCCAGATATTTTAAAAACCTTAACCCAATCCATCCTGCCAAAACAAAATCCAGACTGTTATAATCTATATAACGTCCAGACCACAGGAAAAAAAAGATTAGGACCGAGCAGATCGTAACCTATTGGAGACCTCGTAGATTAGAACCGAGCAGATCGTAATATGTTGTTTGGATTACCATGGACGTTATAAATTATAACGGTTTTTCTATATTTCAAAATTTCACGAACTTTTTTTCATTTTGTCATTTTTTTTTCTATTAATTAAAAAATCGGTCCTATTTCCAGTGGTTTTTGTATCCTTGTTTATCAAGTGGGCTTCAAATTCTACTCCATTTTAAACGCTATTTTTGGACTCTTTCGTATCTTGTCAAATAATCTCGAAACAGCACAAAAAAATTTGATGACTTATTGTTGTGTATTTTTGGACTCTTTCGTATCCTGTCAAATATTCTCCACATGTGACTTATTGGCCGCACATGGCTTTAGTCAGGGAACTGTTCAACATCCTAAATAATTTTATTTTTAGATATTAAAAAAAATTATCGATTGATTTTTTTTCTATCCACGGATGGAACCGAAAAGTATTAGTGGAAAGAATTAAGAGCATCTACATTTTTAAAACGGTTAGAGTTTCTAAATAACTATTAAATGCTTTTAAAAAATTATAGACTCTGGAGTTTCTAAATATTTGCATTCATGAAACTAATTTTAGAGTTTCTAATAAGCTACATCATCAGTAAATTAAAATTGATAAGCCACATCAGTAATAAATTAATTTTAGAGTTTCTGAATGTACTGAAATTATTGTTGTCTCATTAGTTTTTGAAAATTGTAGCGTATTTTAATTACGAAAATAAAAAGTTTTGTTCTACATCTTGTAATTTTAGACTGGGTGTTTTTGAATTCATCAAGTTCTTTTGTGAACTCAACTCTAAAATCTGTCGAATTGACTTTAAATGACAAATTTGTTAAAACCCATCTACCTTACAAGCGATGTGTCTGCATTCAGAAAAAAGAATTAAACTTTCAAATTAATTTAGTATAAAGTCAAGCAATCAAAATTAAAATGTTTATAACTTAATTTTAATGCATTTATTTTTTGAACGTTTTTAGATCACTTGACTCTATACAAAATTAATTTCAAAATTTAAAATTTTCACATGTAGACGAATCACTTGTAAAGTAAATGAATCTCAACGGTTCGGATTCACTGTTTGAAGCCAATCTCATGGTTATTTTTCCAAATCCCAAGTGAGTATTTTGCACAAAGGCACCTTGTTTGTCCGTATTTTGCAGAAGTATTCTAAACTGAAGAAATTCAAAACCATGGTCCATGAGGAGTTCATATTTTCTATTATTTCGCCTTCTTTGTTATCGTCAGAAGTTCATATTTTCTCATGCTCACTTTCTCCATTCAGGAGAGAATATATGATTGTATTTTTACATAATTAATAAGAATCAATTCTCGTAAAATAAGTCAAAAATCTAATTGTAAATTCGAGTTGTATGCGAGTTATAGCAATAAATTTTTTTTTTTTAATGAAAAGTAGAGGTCTAGTCTACTAGTTTCTTTCAAACTCCTATTTATGAGAACAGCTTGGGTCCGATGTCCATCGGACTCAAAGTGAGTTCGATGACTGTCCGATCTGTTTTAAGATTCGCACCCGCAACTTTCGCATATGCTTTAAAATTCGTGCGCATGAATCTTAAAAGCAGATCGGACGGTCCCGAAACCCATCGGACCCAAGCTGCTCCCCCTGTTTATATTACATAGATTTTTTCTACTTTGTGAGTTTCGAACTCATGACTTCTCACATGAGAGTTTTGTGTATTTATCACTAGATCAAATACTGACTCTACGTGAGAGCAATAATTAAATAATAACAGACAATTCAGTTTGAATCGACCATTAAAATAAGAATAGAATCAAAGTAAGAACTATCGAGCTTAGAGCGATGACAGATGCATGCGTTGAAAGCAAAGAACAAAAGAGAAGGGCCGTCAATTAAAAGTTAGTCCTTAATTTTTTGAAAAATTGAAAAAAGGTCCAACAATAATAGCCTTCAAAATTAATACGGTTTCTGAATATTTTATTATAACAAAATACCCAACAACAATCTAACAGGTAAAAAAAAAAATCAATACACTAGAGTTTTGTCCACTGTATTCATGTTTTTATCTCTTATTAGTTTACTCTAATTTTTTACCCTTAGGAGTACAGGTGACAACGGTATGGATAATATCCGATTCGTATTCGAAAAATTAGATGTGGATATCTGATATCCGAATATCCGTGTGGATATGAATACTGATATGGTTTTACGTTTCAATTATCCGTATCTAAAAAATAGTAGATATATATCAAATATTTTAATATATATTATGAAAAAATATTGTTATTCACTATTAAAATTAGATAAATATTATGAACTTTAGTATTTTTTAATATTATTTTAATAAATATCCGTATCTGTATCCGTATCCGTATCTGAAAAATTAAAAAAGAATATAGAGATGATTTTACCACTATCTGCTCCATATTCGCTCTATTTTCACCCCCTACTTAGGAGCATCAATTTTCGATCAGACTTAAATCCGATTCGATCATAACTTATCGAATGACTAAATGAGTCAGGACACTGGTATATAAAATTTTAACTCGTCTTGGGTTGCATCGAACCTGATCGAACCCGATCGACTTTTTGTTTATTTTGTTGAATTTAGTTTGAAATTAGCTTTAACTAAGTTTATTACTCCTTATTATGATTAATTATATATGAGATTAAGTTGCATAAATAAAATTTTATCAACATAAAATTGCATAAATTAATAAGAAATGAAAAAAAAATAATAAAGTTAAAAGAATTTGGTCGAGTTGATTTGTGAATCGTTGAGTTGGGTTGTGTAGAATTGGATTGAGTCGGATCCATCTAAAATAAGTAATAAAATAACGTCAGCTTGAACCCGATCCGATCCAACCCGACCCATTAACACCCCTCCCCCATATTGTTTGAGATGTAGTATTATTATAGGATCATATGAAATGTTAAAAACTTTTATAGTATTAAATTAAAACTATGATGAAAGCTAGCTAATACTATAATTTTAAGAGCAACACTTCTTTGAGTTACACATGCAAGTTCAGGTTTTTGTGCATTATAAAAATTTAAAGTTTGTTCTCAAGCTCATTGTTCCCTTTTAGACTTCCGTATTCTTATTTTTTGGCTTGTTCAACAAGTTTGGAAAGGAGGAATAGAGAAAAATAGATGTTCTATTCACGTCGAACAAAAAAAGAAATGAGTGAAATTGGAGAATTGAGAAAAATGAAATTGAGTTTGAATTTTTACAATTAAACTCGTTTTTTTACATTTTGATCCACCTCTATTCTTCTATGAGTTAATTTCTTGTTCCATAGGAAATGTGAGATAGAGCAATTGACATTTTTCAAGAGATGGAATTGGTTTGTTTACAAGTATTATTCCACTCTTCCACTATCAACCGAACACAACTGGAATAGTGAAGAATTGAAACTTATTCCGAATTCCACTTTTCCTCACTTTCCTTCTATTCCAATAGATTGCCGAACGGATCTAAAATTGTTTGTACTTTTTTTTCTTATCACTCACCCCTCTCTTTATACTTTTTTCCCCTCCATTCTATCTTGTTAATATTTTTGATGATCCGTGAGAAATCTTACAAATTTAAACTACGAGCGTCTTGTACTTAATTTTCTCTTTCAAATGAGATCCATATTGAAATATTTTTTTTAGAACAGTTATTAGGTTTACAGATTTGAAATCAACAATTTACAAAGTTGTTTAGCAAGATTTACAGACTTGACAGATCAATTAATTAGTTGTGCAGTAGCTAGATTACTTGTTAGATTTACAAACTTGAAAATCATCACTTTATAGAGTTGTGTAGCAAGGTTTACATACTAGAAAGCTTGGATTTAAATAATTGAATGAAGCAGCTAGTGCTAGATCTAAAAAGATAAAATTCATAGATTACTGGTTACATTTACGGACTTGAAATCAACATCTTACAGAGTCGTGTAGCAATGTTTACAGACTTGAAAGATTAATTAATTAGTTGTGCAGTAGCTAGAGTACTTGTTGAGTTTACATAATTGAAATCAACACTTTACAGAGTTGTGTAGCAATATGACCAATATTTACAGACTTGAAAGCATAGATTTAAATAATTGGATGCAATAACTAATGTTATATCTGAAACGATAAAAAAAATAGATTACTCGTTAGTTTTACAAATTTAAAATCAGCACTTTATAGACTTGTGGAGTGATGTTTACAGACTTGAAGCTTGAATTTATTAAGTTAGATGTAGCAGCTA
Source organism: Carex parvula (assembly GCA_025461045.1). Lineage (NCBI taxonomy): Eukaryota > Viridiplantae > Streptophyta > Magnoliopsida > Poales > Cyperaceae > Carex > Carex parvula. The sequence continues at coordinate 259,373 of JAJGRW010000552.1, read as the reverse complement.
GATCCAGATCTTAAAAATAAAAGTCTTAGATTACTTGTTAAGTTTACGGACTTGAAATCAACACCTTACAAATCCGTGGAGTAAGGTTTACATACTTGAAAGCTTATATTTAAAAAGTTGGATGCAAAAAACGCTAGTGACCTTTTTGAAGGTGGTCCCGATCAAGAGTCGGTAGTCAGGAGATTTGATCGGAGATTGAGTCGAGGGGGAACTTGAAATCAATAGAGAGTTGTGTACATAAATTTACATACTTAAAGCTTGAATTTAAAGATATTCTAGAAGGTGGTCCAACACTAATGACCGTTTAAAAAGTGAAAAAAGAATAATTTGAGGAAGGAGATTGAGTCTGGGGGCAATTAACAGGTCTCAAAAATTAAATATAATAGAAGCTGGTAGCACACTGATAAGTTTCAAAAAGCAATATTTATTAACTCTTACAATGTGAATTAAAATATGAATTGATTGAAAAACAAATTTTGGATTCTTTTTGTCGAAATGTATAGATTGTTGAATTAGAACAAGTTAGGATATGAATTGTATAGAATCTTTTTTTTTTGAGTTTTTTTTGTTAATATTGGCTAGAATTTAGGAGGGGGGGGGGGGGGGGGGGGGGGGGGGTTGGGGGTGGGTGGGTTCTGAATATATATACTTTGTTGCATGTAACAGGACAAAAGATTGATCTGAATTTATCTACTTAATTTGGCTAGAAGTCTATTGCATTAAAAAACTTTTATTATTTAACGATTCAAAATTAATCTTTCATTTTTTAAAATTTGTCCTACAAATAATGAGACAAATTATAAAGTAACAATTTAAATAGATACTACAAGGCTACAAGCCTCAAATGTGCTATTTTAGGTGCATATTGCACGGCATGATCCAAGTGCACTCGTCAAGCTTTTCTCACGCTCAAACCTTATTGGTTGATCTCCCTCCCCACGGATCGGTCTCGATCCAACGGCTCAATTCCACCCGATCCACCAAACAAACACTCTCTCTCTCTCGAGATCTCGATGTACTTCGTGTCCGTTCCACTAGTCTTCTCTAAAAAACACACCAAGACAGAGAAGAGAGAAAATTGGAGGAGAGGGAGAAGGAGAGAGAGAGAGAGATGGACGGAGCCAAGGTGAAGAAAGGAGCCGGAGGGAGGAAAGGTGGTGGGCCCAAGAAGAAGCCGGTGACCCGATCCGTTAAAGCCGGGCTACAGTTCCCTGTCGGTCGTATCGGTCGCTACCTTAAAAAGGGTCGCTATAGCGAGCGCGTCGGAAGTGGCGCTCCGGTGTACCTCGCCGCCGTGCTGGAGTACCTGGCCGCTGAGGTATATTTCTCACTTAGCCCGTGTAATTGGTTTAGTTTATTTTTCTTCTTTTGAGAATTAATTTATCAGGAAAGCCCTCGAGGTTTTAGTAAATTCGTGAAACAGCTTATGTGTTCAGTTGACAGTACTGTATGTATCATCTATTCAGGCGGAAAAAAAAAAGGAGACTGAGATTAGGAAATAGATCTGTGGTTTCACAGTTTCATGGCTAAAAGATGCTAATGCATGTCTCTATATTAGTTTTGTTCTAAGCATGTGATTCTGTTGTACTCATGATGTTAAAAAACAGGCCAGTTAGGCAATACTGAGTGAGTAAATAGGTCAGGTAATTTAGATTTTGGAGAAATGGGTTAGCAATAGAAAGATAGGGAGTAGTGAGAGAGATTTCAAATACCAGAGAAGATAGGGAGGGCACTATATTACTATTTTTTGTCATGATAATGGCTTTCCTTCCAGACTAATTGTTCTGTTATATAGAACCATAGCTTCCTTGATGAATTTGTTTGAAACTTTCAACCAATTAACCATCTAAAAATAAACAGATAACTTTCCTCGATGAATTTGTCTAACCCCTTCAATTTAATTGATCAAGCTTATGTTGCTAGCAACAAGGCTGCAAATTAGATTCATAACCATAACAGATCTGGCCAGATATTAATCAAATTTTGCTCAATTTTCTATTTATTAACTGACTCGGACTTGATGTAAATTAATGTTACACTTGGGACTCAGTTATGAAGTTTTAAGTGGCATCCAAATTGGTCATGCTTTTGCTTTTGATTTTGCACTTCTACTAATCCTCATTCTTAAACCTTATTCTCGTTATAGACTTAAAGTACATTACTGGATTAGGGTACATAAAGCTGCATTTATTTATCTAGTGTTATTGCCGAAACACGGGACTGAGCCTTGTACATACCAACATTGCAAAGGTTTTTATTGCACAATCCTCCTGAAGATTGAAGGTATTTAATACATTAATACTTGACAGGTACTGGAGTTGGCAGGAAATGCAGCTCGTGATAACAAGAAGAACCGCATTATACCTCGCCACGTCTTACTTGCCATCAGAAATGACGAAGAGTTAGGAAAGCTTTTAAAAGGTGTCACAATTGCTCACGGTGGGGTGCTACCAAATATAAACCCTGTGCTTTTGCCGAAGAAATCTGGGAGCAAGGAAACCGCTACCCCCAAATCCCCAAAGGAGTCAAAATCTCCTTCCAAAGCTACTACCAAATCCCCCAAGAAGGCCTAAACCTAAGGTTAGAGTTCAGTCGTGGGCCCGTCCTCATCAATGTTTGTAAGCATTAAATTTGTGGAGTGTTGTTTAGGTTGTTTCAAGGGGTAAATGTTGAAGTAGAGAAGGGGAACATTTGACTGCTTAACATTTTTTTTTCTCTCTTCCTGTGTTCTAATTTGGAAGTTTATTGTAATATGGTATGTGTTCGTTGTTTAGATTCTTGTTGGTGTTAGTGAAGTTACTTTTGTTAGTTTTAATTTACAATAACTTTGATGTTCTTTTAGTGTTCCTGGGATCTTCTGTGGTCGTACAGGTTAGGTAGTTTACAGTGGACATTTATTGCGGGTGTGGGAACCCAACAGTTCAATATAGAGTTGCCTTGTATTGCTAGTGCATGTTATATGCAGTCCTGCTACTGGAAGTCTGATTCTTGTAGGTTTTTTATTCGTGGGTATAGATGTTGAATGTTTTCTGACTCTTTTATAACTTTGATCGAGTCAACCATAAATCGTTCGTTTGGTTTCTGTTTGTCTTTGATATGCCTTTTTCCTCTTTGATTTTGAATGTATGAAATCTCTCTCTGATTCTTTTTTGGTGCTAAATGTACACTATCAGTTTCTTACAAAAATTTACAGTAACACTCTGGTGAGCGGCTTCTGCTATGCAAGTTGCAATCTTGGCAGGTAATACCAGCAAACTATACCAGGTTTGGTTGTGCTTGAGACCTTAAAATTATTTTGTGCGTTGTTGAAATTGTTTTAAATTTCTCTCAAATTATTATACTTTTAACTAAAATATAGTGTTATTTTCTTTTCAAAGTCTATTGTAGAGAAGATGCTGTCATCAATTTTTCTTCTTACTACTTGAATTATTTTTCCGGCGACATTTGACATTCAAATTCAAATAAAGATTGATCGCCTATTATAATATAGCTTCAAATTCTAATTTTGAAACTGCATGGATTTGTAGTAGAAGATTTACTGAAATATAATATATAAGATGTACTTGCTTTCCAACAAAATTGTTTCTGCAGTAACATTTAATTCCGAATAAATGATAGATTGGCTGCGGTTCAAAAATAAAGTTTACACAGTGTACCAGTTTCTTTATCTTTGTATTATTTCAAATTATTTTTATACACATCATAAATTTCTTTCTGTTAAGCAATTAATGTAGATTCATCTTTTTTCCAACGTACTATTTGGAGTATATCTTTCGAGCAACACTTGCCCTTTATATTAAAAAAGATTTGAGTAACTCTTAAAACATTTGATATAATCATTAAGCAATAAATTTGTAAATATTATCTAGATAATTATACTTTTAACTAAACTTTTTTTATTTATTGTATCAATACGATATACATTTATCTTTAATCACTCATACCTTAAAATTAATTCGGATAAAGTTGTAACAGAAATACTGCATTTTGTATGTGAAAAACTTGGATTTGATCTGCAAAATCATGCTAGTAGGTACTGTGTTTCAGTGTCATGCCAACAGATCTAATGCACAAGCACAATTCTCTCTGAATGAGCTTCAGTTATCAACTGCTAACAAACATGAGTTTCCTATCACTTTCAAGCTAATGCGTTGAGGGGTCAATTATATAAAATTTTACAACATTCTTAATATTTTACTCTAAACTGTATAGAAAATTACGTATTAAGTATAGAAATTTTGAAAATAAATAAGAGTCAATTGTAAACTATATAGAAAATTATGGATCCGTCCCAGCGCCACAATATTGTAAGAATTTCAGATGATTAAACATGTGGAAGTAGATCCTTAAACTTCCACATTCCTTCGTAAGTTAGTATCAGGTAATTAATACAAACAAAATGAAAAGAAATAACACAATAAGGAATTTACTAACTTGAAAACTCAGATTCCCATGTTGGAGTTATCTACTAAGAAGGCAGGAAGCATGAACAGAACAGTAATGTAAAAAAGAGAAAAAAAGGAAAAGAAATACCAGAAACTCATTAAACCCGACTAAAACAGATGCTGATATCTGCGCAACCCGTGCTGTCTGACCTAACCATGGAAAGTGACTCCGCATCGAAGGACGATTTCATCCTCTCAAATTTCGCACGCATGTAAAACATTCCCCCCTTTACCCCCCTATCCTCACAATCTGGTATCACACCGGTACCACATGTCACGTGCTTAATCACTTCAAGAAACTCAAGATTCGTCGCCTCACTGATCAGTCGCAATGCATCACCTACGGATCGACCGTTGGCATGTTCGGTCCACTTCCACTCCTCCCAGATCGACATGCTGGTATATTTCTTGACACATGTCAGAAAGAAGTGCAGCGGTTCCTTGGCTATGGTTTTCATGAAGAAGTCAGTGCTTGAGGCCAGTTCAAGCACAACAAGAGGCGGTGACGTAGGCTCCATTTGGATCACCAAATGGAGATGTCCCTGTTCAGTTTTCTTCCCGAATAATGTACAGATCACCAGTTCAGTATGGGAGTGTTGGTGCTTCTTGCCGGTACGTAAGAAGAGTGAACCAATTTTCATTGCACACGCCGGCAGGAGGAAGGGGTTCTTCAGTTTCTTGTGCCGGGTAACAGAAGGAGACATGCATGAAGGAAACATATGACATGCCAAGAAGCATTGCGGGTCGGGTTGGTTCTCTTCTTGGTTGAAGACGTGGCGCTTCTTACCTCCATAGTGGATACATTCCATGGTTGGATTGGTTTGTAAAGGTTTGGAAGGTACTTAATAGGTGATTTTATTTTATATCGTCACTAAATGCTCCTTGTGTTGTTGGTTTTAAGGAGAGAAACTTGTTTTGAGTTTGAAAATAGTTTCCAACTTTCCATAATTTTTGAATTATTGCATTTATCGGAGGGGATTAATAATTAATATATTTAGTTATATACTCGCAAATCATGTTCTTGTTAGAATAAATCACAACCAGGTTGCCATTTCCTTACTAGCATCCTGCTCAAAATGGCATTAAAAGTTCTTAAATTCTGATCTCTCTGTTTTTTTTTGCTCTTAAGCACGAGAGAAAAGCGGAGCTTGGAAACATGAAATTGAACACATTTATAATTTTAATAATGAAATTCTTTCAAACCACATTTAATTGATTATAATGATACATGAAACTAAGATACTACTATACTGAGTTGGGCTATGGTGAGTTGCGAAGTTAGATTTTTATTTTACTTCATGCTTATATCTCTGTTTTTAAAGTCCAAACAGTTGATCTGAACTGCTCAACATGATCTCCATATTAAAATGTGCTTAGGAATCAAATTTTACATTTTTTGAGATTTTTTAACTATTTTTTTAGATGGGTAGAAAATCGCGGTATTTGAATGGATTATGAACAGTGATTTAATAAATTCTAAACAAATATTAATAAATTTCCAAAAAATGTAAAATTTGATCTCCTAGCACATTTCAATATGTAGACCATGTTGAGCGATCAATTCTTTTTGAACTTTTAAAAGTAGAAAATATGAATGTGAAATAAAACAAAACTCTTCCTTCGCAACTCACCATAGCCCATCTCCTATTATACCAAACCTTAAAAAAAAAGATACCATTATACTAACACCTGCGTACTATACCAATCAATGATGTATAGTACGCAGGGGCGGACCCACATTCATCTGGGGGTGGAAAGTTTTCGAAAAATTTGACATTTGCCTCCTCTGAAATGGATTTGCCTTTCCTGCCCCTGACAGAAATCATGCGTCCGTCCCTGCCTCCGATGTCGATACAAATTAAATACATCTACGTAATTTTACACATTTTTTTGAAGTGCTTGAGAGGATACCCATTATAATCCATCTATCTTGTACTTCTCGAAATAAATACTAAGGCCTACGGATAATGTAATTAGAATAAATAAATAAATAAATAAATACTAGACAGTTGACACTTGACACCCACTTGGTAAATACCAAAGTTGGCCCGAATTGTCAGGAATTGGGCCCAAGGTACGAAGGCTTTTGTTTTGACACTCGTCTTTACAAATTTTTCTTTATAATTTTTTTTTTGTTGACATTCTTAATTTTATAATCTATTGATGATGCCCCAATGGTTAAGGCTGCAAACGAACCAAACCGAATCGAACTTACCTCCAGTTTGACTTTGGTTTGAATTAATTTCGAACTAAGTTTGTTTGAATTAATTTCGAACGAACTCAATTTCTAATCGAAACTTTTACGAACTCAATTTCGAACTTTTACGAACTTTGTTACGACTTACGAGTTATGATTTATGGCTGGGTCATAGTTCGAAATTACAGCACTTCAATAAAAACTCAGGCATTCTGAATTCTAATTACATAGTACACTAAAGTTTATATCAAAGTTCATTACAAATACCAAAATTCATATCAAAAATAAAACATTAAAGTTCATTATCAGCGAAAATTCACGGTTCACGTTTGAGTTAATTTCGAACTAAGTTTGGTTCGCGAATCTATTTCTAACGAACTAGGTCCAGTTTGAGTTTGGTTTGAGTTAATTTCGAACGAACTCAATTTCGAATCAAATTTTTTACAAACTTTTTCGAATCAAACTCGAATCGAATTACGAATTACGAAATATTTGTGCAGCCCTACCTATGGTAGAGGTGAAAACGGAGCGAATATGGAGCGGATAGGGGTAAAATCATATTCATATTTTTTTTAATTTTCTGGATACGGATAAGGATCGGATATCAGTTAGATACATATATAAATACGAATTGAATCGGATATTTATTAAAATAATATTATAAAGTTTATAATATTTATCTAATTTTAATGGTGAATAACAATATTTTTTCATAATATATATTAAAATATATGATATATATCTACTATTCAGATACAAATAATTAAAATGTAAAACCATATCGGTATCCATATCTACATAGATATTCGGATATCAGATATCCACATCTAATTTTTTGAATACAGATCAGATATTATCCATATCGTTTTCACCCCTACCCTATGGCCTACAGGTATAACCTGATATGTAAGTTGGCAGCTGGAATTCCCTAATTACAACTTTCTTTCTTCTTTTTTTGCGCTTAATAACGCCTGCATTAATATTTCTTTCTCAAAAGAAATAGGATCATATTTCTTTCTTAATGCGACTAATCTTACAAAAGAAAAAGAGAAAAATTATATTCCACCTGGCATCATGTAATTAGCCATTAAGTTGTGAAAATGGATAAAAGAGAAAAAAGTAGGTGGTGAAAATGTAGTGCTTGTTTCTCACGCACTGCTACTAATGCCTGGAAGTTGAAGGATGAAAATGGTTTTCACCAATAAAATACTGACACATCAGCTATTAGTATAAAGCATTGCGTGCTAAAAACAATAACTTAAAAATGCACCGGACGGTGATCAAACCGCGTTGGGACTAAGACCTAATTTGATAAAGCGGCGCAGAACGTAAAACTATAGTGTCTTTTACTGACATGTGGGACTAATAGAAGATTTTGTAGGTCCCTTGTGTCAGTAGCATCGACACAAAATTTTAGTAATTCTTAGATAATACACAGCGAATTCGATCTCGTTGGGACCTGAGACTGAGAGAAGCGATCTAGTTTCGATCGAAGAGAAGAAAAGAAAGAGGTCGATACCGGCTATTGCTACAAAATCTGAATTCGTATCCACTGAGCTAACTCAAATTTTGAATTTCGATCTAGACCGTTAGATCTAAATCGCACAAATATTAAAGATTCCCGTGCATAAAATGTGCGGGCCAGACTGGCCCGAATTCTGATCGGACGGTTCGGAGCTAAACTCAAACGGTGCGTTAATGCAGAGAAGAGGGGGACTCACAAAATCTGTGTAAGAATCGATCAAACTGTTACAGCTTGTGTTCGCAAATCAGACTTAAAATAAATAAAATTATTTAGACCGTTTCAATCGACGTGCCATCTCACGACCCCTTTACATCCCTTGTACGGTACACTCATTTTTTCCTTCTCTCCGATTCAATCAATCTTTGCTCCCCTTTTCTTCGGTCGATCCGTAGATCGATCGATCGATCTGTAGTTTGACTTGGGTTTGATCTGGAGTTTCAGCTCAGGAGCGAGGGATTGTTATTAGATCGAGGGTTGTCGTGCATCTTTTGATTTAGTAATTGATTTGCGATGGCGGCACCACCTGCGCGTGCTAGAGCGGATTATGATTACCTCATAAAACTCCTCCTGATCGGTGACAGCGGTATGGATTGTGAATTATTTTGTTGTCTAATGCCTATTTTTTTCGATTTTGACTCTCATTGAAGGAATTTTGTACGATTGGGTAGCTTATGGTGGAATCCTGTTAGAATTTTAGGATAATTGCGCTTGTTCTAATCATCAAATTTGAGGAATCTCATTTTTGGATTAATCTATTTGAATCATGCCAATTAAAAAATTAATTCCTCTTGTACATTTTTGTTATCAGTTCGTGATAACAATCAGTACATTGTTATCAGTTCGTGATAATTAATTCCTCTATTTGATTGACTACTAGAACGGTTTTCTTCTTAGGCCCAATCAGTACATTGGTAAAACTATTAGGTCAAGAAATGACCACCTCTTAATGCTTAGGCGGGGAGATTGTGCGACCTGAGCCTATTCACTAGACAGAATTGAGGACCTTGTGGCATATTGGATTTGAGTTTATTTGAGAGCAATCTGTACATTTAAAACCATATTAGTGGATTTGACAAGTTGAATAAGTTGATTTGGGGAATAATTTCTAATTTAGTATGCTAGATTCATGTTGAACTGAATAAATACTTGTGCTTCTGTTTGACTTCAAGGTGTGGGTAAGAGTTGTCTTCTCTTGCGATTCTCCGATGGATCCTTCACCACCAGCTTCATCACCACTATCGGGTGTGTAGTTTCTAATCAATTCTTTCTAGTAATATTTTTTTCTTTTTTGTCGGTGTTTATTTAAAATGATTTTTTTTTTTTTGTAGAATTGATTTCAAGATTAGAACAATTGAGCTGGATGGCAAGCGCATCAAGCTTCAAATTTGGGACACGGCTGGCCAGGAACGTTTCAGAACTATTACTACCGGTACTTGTTCCTCTTCTATGTTAATATATTCACTTTTTTATTTTCTAGTCTTTAATGCAAGTATGTGAGAACCGGTAAAAGGAACTAAATACAAAACTTAGGCATGATTAGTTCTGGTCCTTTGACCCAGGCATGCCTGTAGCAACACAGTATTATTCTACTAGTCTATACTAGTACCAATTTTGGTTTCAGCCTGTTATGTTCAATTTGGTAGCAATACTTATATCTTGTATGGGTCGTAGGTCATATCTACAGACTGTAGTGCAACATTTAAATTGGTATGTTCAAATTAGATGTTGGCTAACTAAGAATTTTTTTTCATTGCAGCCTACTACAGAGGTGCCATGGGAATTTTGCTTGTTTATGATGTGACTGACGAGTCGTCTTTCAACAGTGCTGCTTTCTCTTGATAATATCTTTATATTTTTGGATTTTACACCCTATTTATTTGCATTTTTCTGAAGAAATAGTTTGTTAATTGAAGCTATGTAACTATGTAGACATTCGAAACTGGATTAGGAACATTGAACAACATGCTTCTGACAATGTCAACAAAATCCTGGTCGGCAACAAAGCTGACATGGACGAAAGCAAAAGGGTGAGTTTCATTTGTTTGGTTTATTTATTTTGTTCTGAGACGTTTTTTAGGATTATTGATTATATTTTTTTTATTCTGGTTATTATTATTATTTTTTTTGAAATGCAGGCTGTTCCAACTGCTAAGGGGCAAGCTCTTGCTGACGAGTATGGCATTAAATTTTTTGAAACTGTAAGCAATTTACTTAAACATACATATATTTTGAATTGTAACAGGTATTATTTACTTGATCTGTAACTGTTTCATATGAGCACCAAGTGTGAAGAAGCACTGAACAGAAATACAACAATAGAGACCAACTTTCAACGGGTCCTTATAATTCAGCAGTTCTACCCTGTTTTTCTTTTCCATTTATTATATTGAGTTGTTTCATATTTTTTTTGTATGCAGAGTGCAAAGACAAATTTAAATGTGGAGCAGGTGTTCTTTTCTATAGCTAGAGATATCAAGCAGAGGCTGGCTGATTCGGATGCTAAACCTGAGGTATGACCTTTTATTTTTGTCTCTCTTGTCAGGCTGTATGATTTGAGCTGGGTCAAATCTGGTTTTAGATTCAAGTAAATAAATTTGTTTCTGTGCAAGTTATAATCTTGGATCTCAATTTGATCAGGCTGAGGTTGCTTGAGGTGTTCGGTATTATTCCAGTTAGGTCATAGTCAGGCTTAAGTCTTCGCAATATTTTCGTGGTATTAGGTCTAGTCAGATCCCCTCCCCCCACTCGCGCGCGCGCTCTCTCTCCCTCTCTGAAATCTTTGCAGATGCTGCAAAGTGGTGAGAGGGACTTGAACCCTTGACCTTTGGTATTCAACAGTCCTAGAACTGTTTCCTAGCCAACTGTGCTACCGCCCCATTCTTTTCTCTCTCTCTATTGTAGTGCACACCCATCCAGGGAGAAACCGTGTTTTTGATGCTGCGACCTGTTAATTTCTGCTGAATTTCCGTGTAAACTAGGTTTTAATCCCTCTTTACATTTGTATACGGTTAAATTGATTTGCTTTAGAGATAATAAGGTCTGAATGAAAGGGTTGTGTAAATTTCAATTTTTGTAAGGTCTATGGTAGATAGTCTGAAGTATAATACTAGGAAATGGTGATTTTTCATATCTTTCATATTTTTCATGTGCTTTCAGGAAAAGACCATTAAGATTAATAAACCAGACCAAGGGGCAGCTGAGACTACAGCTGCGACAAGATCGGCTTGCTGTGGTTCTTAAGAAAGAGAAAAGAACCGAGCGATGATTGGATATGATGGTTAAAATGTGACACACTATTTGTTGTTCTAATTTGCATGCTATAGGGAAATCACATTCCTTGTACTGAATCTTATTATGACTATACGTTTCTTGTGCTTGTAGTTTTTACACTAAACTCCGATTCTTTTGCAACAACTACTTTTGGTTTTTATGTGATGTAGTAGTTTTTGCAATTGGTGAATCTCCTTTAGTATTTGTGTTTTCTTTTGCCATTCAGGATTCACCAGTGACAGCAGTGTTTTTGGGTAAGCATGCACTGCTTTTTTATCTTTCCCTTTTATTTTTGCTTTTGGTCTTTCAATCAGTGCTGTTTTGTAGTAAACTTCAGGTGAGGTGAATTCATTTTCGTGCGTTTTGGTCCTTTTGTAGTTTGCGCACATGCAATTCTAATTGTTCATCTTGAAGTGTCAACATAAAAATATATGCTGTGTCAATTACGACCTACTAATACTATAGAAATGGAACACCCCTACTTTTCAATTTCATTTTCTCAATATCTTGATAATTTACAAAACAAACTAAAAAAATTACATATTTCAAATATAAATACACAGCTAGTGAAGTAGATACAGATCAACTATTAGAATTTATTATTTGAAATTCATTTGTTCAACGCTTCATTTGATGTCAGCATTTAATTTTTCTAAGCTTTTCTTTTGATATATAGACCAGTTAAGTTGAAGTAGTTAAATCAATGAACTGCCTACGGGCTTGTATAAAAAAATCTCTATCATTAAATGCTTGGATTGAATGCAATTAGTCTAGGTGATAATGTACTTTTAAATGTTTAATGCATCCGGACTTTAAAATTTTGATTCTTTCTAGCAATTTAATTACATTTCACATATGACTTGACATCCTTTGGTGTTGACATTGTCTATCCTCATAATTCAACGAAGAGAACAAAATCATAAGAAAAATAAACTCTCTAGAGGGTGCTGATTCAACCTTGGTTGGTTCAACACTGACAAAATGTTCAATTATAGCTAGCATATATTGATCTCATAACCGGAAAGCAGTACTATTCAAGTATTAGTTGACCGGCTATAGAGACTAATTCATCAAAGAGGAGGGTTCAAATGCCTCCATTTTTCATGCCTCCACCATGCCTCTATTTTTAAAAACTTTAATAACTCAAAATTTAAAACTTAAAAGTCAAAATAAAATCATTGGATATGATCTACATCATTTTATCTATACGTGTGTAAAAAATTATGACATTTCAATTTGGTTTTGGTTGTCATCAAGAGCTTGTAAAAAACGTACTAATGGGGATAATTTCTAGACGTTGATTTTTGAACTTATTGATTCACATAAAAATAAAATCGAAATGTGATAATATTTTATGAGCACGTAGATAAAATAATGTAGATCATATCCAATGGTTTTATTTGACTTTTAAGTTTTAAATTTTGAGTTATTAAAGTTTTTAAAAATGGAGGCATGGTGGAGGCAAAAAAAATGAAGGCATTTGAACCCTCCTCTTCATCAAATCATGAGCTCTAGAGGAAAATATATTCTACATTTGTTTTTGTGAGCAAGCAACAAAGGGATTAATCTACCCAACTACTAATATCCTTAAAGAGATTTTTAGTCAGATTTCGAACTTGCTACCTCCTATATGAACCTAGCTTTAATCACTTGACCAAAGACTAGTGATTAATATATTCAACATTTATTAGAGTATGTTTGGTTGGGTTGAGAATAGACTATTTTTCGAGAGGCTATTCGGTGTTTGGTTGGGTTGAAATAGCTAGAATAAGAAATCCAATTTTTTTGTCTTATTAGAATAAATTACTCCTAAGAGTTTTGAAATTTGACTATTTTAATAAGACAAACGACATCTATTATTGATTTGACTATTCTAACTATTCCAGTGGTGAATGATAACCTTCGTAATTACTATCTTCATTTTGTGAAGAGAATGTGCAATTGAATATATAATAAACATTTTTTTTTCAGCATTTCAAGGTAGTTGCCAAGTCTTGTAAACATGTAATTTTCCCTTTAATTTTTTGGTTTTCAAATTTGTTAGGTCAATACTTTTTTTTAAAAATAAAAACTCTCGTTTATTTCAATATTTATTTAAAAATATATTTTGTAAAAATAACATTTGTGTCATAAAAAAATTTTGAGATCAATCATCATCTATACTAAATTAACGGTTGAGATCATTATTCATTAATTGAGCTTTTCTGTTTTCTGGTATCTTCATTTTGTAACAAGAAAACTTAAACCAATTATGAAATTCACCTTTATATTAATTATTTTGAAAAAAAGAAATCTATAGAGCCACCACAACTGACCTTCTAGATATATTAATGTGCCCATATAATTTTTTTTTTGATATTTTCATAATTTTTCCATAAAAATACCATAATATTCAATATGCCATCAAAAATAACATTTCTTTTCTTGTCCCCTTTTTAATTATTTAACATTATATATAATTATTTCAAAATTGAATTAACCATTACGTCCTTTAAATTTAAATGGAGGTGTCTTGTACTTCTATCTTCTTCCTCCCCTTGTATTGCAACTTAAAAGAAAACACACACATTGTAGTGGAGGAATGGGATATATATATATATATATATATGAGGAGGGATCCACTTACAACAAATTTGAGTTACAACAAAGTTACAACATTCATTTTTTTCATTTTCAAAGTCCAAATCGTCGATCCAACCGTTCAACATGATCATCTAAATAAAATGTACTTGCAGATCAAATTTTATATTTTTTTGAATTTTTTTACTATTTATTAAGATGGGTACAAAATTCAATGGTCTAAGTATGGCTATTTTTTGTAAAATACTTAATAAATAGTAAAAAAATTCAAAAAAATGTAAAATTTGATCTGCAAGTACATTTTATTGTGGAGATCATGTTGAACGGTTGGATCGACGATTTGGACTTTGAAAATGAAAAAAATGAATGTTGTAACTTTGTTGTAACTCAAATTTGTTGTAAGTGGATCCCTCCTCTATATATATATATATATATATAATTATGTCATGACCAGAGTAGAACTAGGGTGGACTTAAGTTCACCAATTTTTTTTGTGAACTCAATTCTAAAATCTATCAGATTGGTTTCAAATAAATACTTGTAGCATGAGCTACAAAAATCTGTTGTCAATTCACATAATGAACTTCCTTTTACATTGATTCGAAAGGGAGATTGAAAGGTTTTAGAAGAGGAATTTAATTACCCCCCTCTACAAATTCTCAAATTCGCAAAAAATATATATATAAATTTGGACGTATAATTAATTTGAAGCTAGCTAGCTAGCTATTCATGAGTCAAACCATGCAAACATTTAAAAAAAATAGTAGGTTCAAAGTTGACAACTTTAATTTATAATTAGTCTCTAGCATGCATGAATTCATTGTAAATTAATACGCTCGAGGTCATTGACCTTCTCTACAACCACACAAATACAAAAGAAAAATTAATAAAGAGAAATGAAAAAATATATATATATATATATGAGGAGGGTTCAAATGCCTTCATTTTTCATGCCTCCACCATGCCTCCATATTTTAAAACTTTAATAACTCAAAATTTAAAACTTAAAAGTCACAATAAAACCGTTGGAAATGATCTACATCATCTTATCTATGTGCTCATAAAAAATTATCACATTTCGATTTTGTTTTTATGTGAATCAATAAGTTGAAAAATCAACGTCTAGAAATTATCCACATTAGTATGTTTTTTACAAGCTCTTGATGACAACCAAAATAAAATTGAAATATCATAATTTTTTACACGTGTATAGATAAAATGATGTAGACCATATCCAACGGTTTTATTTTTACTTTTAAGTTTTCAATTTTGAGTTATTAAAGTTTTAAAATATGAAGGCATGGTGGAGGCATGAAAAATGCATGGTGGCATTTGAACCCTCCTCTATATATATATATATATAGCCACCACTAGCATAGCACCTGAAATTAAACTGGTTGTGGTGTAACTGTTGGTGAGCGGGTTATTCTATGAACCTGTACCTTATTGGTATGGTTATTAAAATAGTGTATAGACTATTGGGAGAGTGAAAATATATATTGTTTGATAAAATTATATTTCTTACAATGAAATGATGATGAATCTTATAAAAATATCCGAGGGTTAATTAAGAAACAATATTCTTTTATATGTAATGTTGCATAAATTAAATTACTGCTTTAAGCCGAATAATACGGTTAAAAAGAAATTATTACATAAACCCCCTAAAAAAACATGTTATTGCATCTAACACGGTAATTTTAAGGAACTATATATACACCCCATGCAGTTCTTCTATCCCCTATTAATATTAGGCTCTTCAAATTGCATCATGCATGCATGGATCCTGATCCTTATGTAATGTAATAGTAGCATTTTTTTCAATGAAGTTCAGAACAGCCACATGCATGCAGTTCCATGCAAAATGCAATGCCGTGCATTAGCAGAAACTAACATTTAAGTACTTAATTTCTGATTAATTAGAAAAGATAAACATACCTCTTTTTACTATGCAACATTGGTTCTGGCACGAAATCAGCACAATATTCTTCTAAAGGTGTGTAAATTTACCAGCCATCTGGCCTTGTATAATTTTAAAAAATACATAGCTGAATATATATTATCTAAGAAATGAATCTGACAAAGTGCTTTAATGCCTCAGCCAACATTCTAACAAAATCTCCATCGAAAAGAACACACACAGAAACATTTCTGAGCCATTAGTAACATATGCATATAAATTTCTGAGCAATAAATGATCATCTTTTTCTTTTTTCTTTTACTTGTAAAATTTCAGGTGGTGAAATATGGATCATCCAATGTTATTATAAGTATTACAATTGACTCAAAGTAATTGCAGTATACTTGGTTCCCATTCAAGTATCAAAATAAAAGCCATACCAGAATAAATTTGATCATGGGCACATCTATGATCAAATAATATATATATATATGTATGTTAATCCTACTAGGTCCCATACCAGACTAAGAAATAGTTAACAGTGGACTTGTCATACAATTCAAACCATTTTTTACTTAACCCTAGCTGCCGAGCAATACCAGAAATGACAAGGTCGGAAAACTAGGCAAATTAATCAGATGTCAAATTGATCAGTGCCAGGTTTGAGGTTATCTCCTTCATTTTCTGTGAAGTGTAGAAACACATAAAAATAATAAACAAAAGAGCGTAGGGCATAAAGGGGATTCGACACGCTATTCCATATTATCCTTTCCAAGGCTAATCCGCTATGCGACATATTGGTCCGAGTAGCGGAATTAATTGACTATTCAACATGCTATTCCACAGCATAGCTTACTAATCCGAGTAGCGGAATTGACTGTTCCACATGCTATTCCACACAGCATAGCTTAATTACTAATCTGAGTAGCGGAATTGACTATTCAACATGCTATTCCACAGCATAGCTCACTAATCAGAGTAGCAGAATTGACTATTCAACATGCTATTCCACAGCATAGTTTACTAATCCGAGTAGCGGAGTTGACTATTCAACATGCTATTCCACAACATAGCTTACTAATCCGAGTAGCGGAATTGACTATTCAACACGTTTCAACTGGAATAGCGTACTAATCTGCTATTCCAAGCTGTAACTGAGTTGCCAAACAGCTCCAGAATTTTCTTATTGATATGTACATATTTATATTTTCTTAAAGAAATTTTCTTTCTAGGCATCAACATAAGACTATAACAACTATATATTTATTTGAACTTACAATGAACTGTATGTATATGTTTAATATAAATGGTGACGATTCTTTGTTTATTTACGATAAAACATATATATATTTGATGAAAAATTAATGTTGAATTTAATTAAACCCTTATTCAATAATACAAAAGGAATAACACCTGACGCGTACATAGGGACCTAGTTAGTGCATGTCATATACAGTAGTTTCGTATTAATTATGAGATATTAAAAATTGCATTGATATTGTTTTCAATTTTTCTGATTAACCAAGATTAGATTTCAACTAAAATATGATAAAATAAGAAATATAAATATATTATTTGACAAGTAAAAAAATGAAAAACATATTATTAACAAGATAAAAGGTACAGTGTAAAACCTCAGCCAATCAGTAAAATCTAATGGCCTACCAAAAAAATGCAAAAATATAGGGAACAAAACTGAAAACTGTATAAGAATGCATGACAATCAACAAGAGCAAGAGCCTAGAATAAATAAAAGAAATTATATTTGCAAAAAAGAAAAAGAGTCAGGACAGATCAAAGAAAACAATCCACCATACTAGAAACCTTATGTACAACATTCTGAGTACCGGGCGGTGCCAGGTTTAAATCCAAGCACAGTGTCGAATTGTCTTCCTCTACCTTCTTTTCTTCGATTTCTTGCTGCTCAAGTCCATCAGCAATGGCTCGGTGGCGCCTCATGTGCCCACCTAACGCTTGCCCTATTGTGAACTTGAGCCCACAAATCGGGCACCCGTGGACCCGTGGTTTTGTGGGACCAACACGCACCTCGGTGCAATGGTCTTCTAACATCCTCGGCTTCTTGTGGCTTGCGCGGTGGCCTCCGAGCGCTTGAAAGGAGGGAAATTTCCGGTTGCATGTTTTGCACTCGAACATCCTGTTGGATGACGGTGTCTGCATCTGGATCTGCTGTGATGGCCGTTCTACGATCTTGAAGCTGTCGCAGCTGCTGTTGCTGCTACTGCTATGGTGGTTGTACCCGTCTTGTGAAATTGACATGAGAAAACGGGCTAGGTTAATATCGACCTCTATTTCTTCGTCTCCGAGTCTGAATCTCTTCATCTTCACAGAAAGTATGTGTAGAGGTTTGTTTTAGGGGAGCTAGCTAGTGAATTAGGTTTGAGGTATGTATATGTATTTGGGTGGGTATGAAATTATATAAAAAATAGAGATATATATATATATAGAGAGAGAGAGTCAATTGGTTGAATCCATGTCCATTACATGTAAATGGTTTGGTCCATTACCAAACAAAATGTATACAATATTGCCTAATTAATTGAGATGCTGCCAACTTGGAAGTGTATAGCACAACTTGAAAGTTATTTACTGGGTTCAATTCCTTTTTGTAAAATAAGTTTTTGATACATCCTGGAATAATTAGAGTCTCCATTTTGTTAGAACTGGAGAGATCGATGTAGACCACAATTAAACGGCAGTTAGTCAGTCAGTTAGTTTAAGCCTTGCTTGAGCTGGCATTTGTGACTAGCAATTAAGTCTGCTTACTAGAAGCAAAAAAAATTGAACTGTTGAATTTTGAATTTGGCAACTTTTCCTTGTCCTTCTAGATTTAATTAGCACCTTCAGTTTTTTTTTTTTCCTCTTTCCAAATTTAAATTTTAAACGGCAAGTCTAACATGTTGAAGAAAGAAGCATACTAGAAAGAGAAGTCAAGGAGTCATATAGCAACTGGTGTTATTCTTACTTTTCTGGTTTTCTGCTTAACTGGTTAGTTGCTATTAAATGCGTATGCTTCTAGTAGGTGGTGATATATGTTGAATAAAACTGAAAGAATCCAAGATGTTCAGACTGACTAGTGTGGGTGACCAGTTGCCGACATTTTTATTAATATCCAAAGTTAATTAGAAATTATTATTTATGCCCAGAATCCCGCAGATTCGCCAAAAATGTCCAAACCGGCCATAAAATGGCCGGCTTACTCAAATTTTTTTTTTTTTGAGACACTATGAAGAATATTGAAATCTAATACTGAAAATTCGAATTTTTTGTTTAAATTATTTGTTAGATTACTTCTTTTGATTTATAATTACCATATTTATACTAAAATACACTAGATTACTTCAGATTATGTTGAATTACACTAAATTAATGAAATCTATGAAGAGCAAGATAATGAAATCTAACACTGAAAAATTGAATTTTTTGTTTAAATTATTTGTTAGATTACTTCTTTTGATGTATAATTAGCATATTTATACTAAAATACGCTAAATTACTTGAAATTATGTTGAATTACACTATATTACGTTAAATTACGCTAATTACATTACATTACGCTAAAATACGCTAAATTACGGTAAATTACATATGAATAGGGACGATATCTTCACTGGAAAGGCGAAAAACGATGACGAAACTTCAAACGGCCATAAAACGGCGCTCGAGTGTCCGATTTCAGCAAATGACCACTTTTCGGAAAGCTTGCGAAAATACGCATGCGTCCGTGCCAGATTCCAAAATTCAGAATTGCCAAAAAACAAAGGGAAGACCCTCAAAACTTGAGTTGAAGTTTCCGATTAAGATTTTCATTTCTATTATTCAATCCAAGTAGCTCAGTAAATTAGTTACATAATGAACTTGTAGAATACCAATTTTTACTATTTTTCGAATTTTTTTACTATTTTTATGATTCATGAAATATGACACAAAATCTGTCTACTTTAGCGTAATTTTGCGTAGTTTAGCGTAATTTACCGTATTTCAGCATAATTAGCGAAGTTATTGTAATTTAACGTAATTTAGTGTTATTCAACATAATTTATTATAATATAGTGTAATTCAACATAATTTCAAGTATAAATATGCTAATTATAAATCAAAAGAAGTAATCTAACAAATAATTTAAATAAAACATTCAAATTTTCAGCGTTAGATTTCATTATTTTGCTCTTTATAATGTCTTCAAAAAAAAAAAAAAATTTGAGTAAGCCGGCCATTTTATGGCCGGTTTGGGCATTTTTGGCAAATCTGCGGGATTCTGGGCATAAATAATAATTTCTAATTAACTTTGGATATTATATCGGGACCAGTTGTATACACTTAATTTCATGCAAATCCTCTCCATTTTATATAAATTTGACATATCTGGTTTGGCTTCATGCAGCGCATCAGTCAGTACTTCTTCATTTTTATGTATTGATTGTGCGCTGTGTGAAGTCAAAATAGCTTTGTCAATATCTTAACCCTCCGATATTCTATTAAAAGTTGTTTTTTTCTAAAAAAGGAAATGGAGATGATCATGACAATTTTGTTTCCTTTCAAATGTTCCGATCCTCTCCAGTCTATATATATTGTAATAGTAAATTTTGGACTAGCTAATGGATAGGTGTTTAGGTTTATTTGTTGCTGATGATATATGTGTGTCAGCGTGCATGAAACCAATGTCATCTGTATTTTGTGGTTTATAGATACTTAAGACTAAGAGTATGTGTAAAGAATGTAGAAAAGTTGTATATCTTCTAGAAAGAGATTATTTGAGCTAGAACTTCTAATTTTTACCTGCATATATTGACACACATATATATAAAAAAACGATATATATATCTACTTAATTTCTAAGTTTCTAGTACACACGTTTTAATTTCTTTTTGACCTAACACAAATCTAGGTAGCGCATGTAAAGGTAATTTTTTCATAAATAACCCTGGAAATTCACGTAAAGACATATATATATAGAGAGAGAGAGTGTGTGGCTAATATCAAAACGTTTGTTCCTAGCCCCCGGTGCAACCAAGTTGTTGGGTTTTCAAAGTCTAAACGGTCGATCCGAACCATTCAACATGTTCTCTATATTGAAATGTGCTTGGAGACTAAATTTTACATTTTTTGGAATTTTTTTACTATTTATTAAGCCAATTTGAAAGTTGCTGATCACATGGTCCAGAATTTAGTTGCACTGTTTTTACTGTTCATCCGGATCAGTAATTTTCAAAGTGGCTTAATAAATAGTAAACAAATTTAAAAAAATGTAAAATTTAGTCTCTAAGCACATTTCAATATAGAGAACATGTTGAACGGTTCGGATCGACCGTTTGGACTTTGAAAATCCGAAAACAACTTGGTTGCACCAGGGGCTAGGAACAAACGTTTTAATATTAGCCACACTCTCTCTATATATATATACAAACTGAAAATATTAAGACGAAAAAAGAAATTTGAACTCTCTTTTAAATTACCTAATCAGTTTATAATGTCAGTAGAGGTTAAAAATTAAGACTATATATATATTGATAGAAATTAATTAGAAAGAATCAAGTTCAAAACCTACCTACCTAAGCACAGTTTCATATATTATAATTTTTGTTAGCTGATCTTGCATGCATGCTTTGGAAACAAAGCCAGAGGTCAAGTATATTAGCTCTTAATTAATTACAGTTCCTATACGTATGTATACAGTTACAAGCATAGTGACAAATAAATTACTCGGGTTCGATTCGGCGATGTCAAAAATTCGTGATTCGTGATTCGGAAATAATTCGGGTATAATTCGCGAATTATTCAGAATTATTCGGAATTATTCGGATCAGAAATCTCAGTTCTACTAGGGAGCAAAAAAAAGAAAAAAAAACAAAACAAAAGGTTTTGGGAAAAGTTCGGGAAAAATACATGAATAATTCGTAAAATTTGAGAAAATTCGTAAAATTCACGAATTATTCGCGAATAATTCGGTTAAAGTTTGGTCAACCGAATAATTCGGTGTTCGGTTTGATATCACAAAAAAAACGAATTATTAAAAAATTTTATGACTATGGTTACAAGTTATTCACAAGCTTCTCAAGATTAAAATTTACTCAAGTTGTAAAGCAAAGAATTGGAACAAAATAACAAGTACATTAATTAATATAATTAATTAATGATAATAATTTGCACATTGCCTACAAAACCGAAAGCGTATCCCCTGCATTAACTCAAAAAGGAATCTTTTGAGTTAATGAATCTAAACTGTCTGATTTTAAACGGAGCTAATCCGGCTTCTGACTATAACTAAGGAGGATTTTCAATGTTCGTGAGGATTTAGTTTGCACGAATCTTAAGACAGATCGGATGATCGAAATTCATTAACTCAAAAGATTCCCTTTTGAGTTAATGCAGAGGATACGAATTCTACAAAACCTAGCTACACATATTATATTAGAGAATATAATAATCATGTGATCATGTGATCAAGTTTGCATCAAAATTATGTCATTACCACTTAATAATCATGTGATCAAGTTTTGGCCCAAATTTTGTAAAGTTGTTCACTTTTGGACTTATGTTGCCAAAAGTCTTGGTCATGATGCAACTTGGACCAAAAATTCATCAAAATTAAGTTGTATAGGATCCAATATATGCAAAAAGGAGTGCCCATGTGATTCATGACATAATGTCTTTTGGCTACTAAAGGCCTCCAACATTGCATCTCCAATAATAATACATTGAACAACATCTTTGTGCATACATAATCATGAAATATAAATTCTTAAAAAAATTTCGTCCAAAATTATAAGAAAGTATTTATACATAAAAATAAATTGAATCTGTATGACTTAATACAAATCACTGAAAATCATTTTCGTTAAAAAAAAATTATTGCATCATATATGAATTTACAATGGCTCTGATACCAAATGATAGAAATTTAACAAAATCATAACGTGTTTTGCAATTAGAACACAAGCAATTCTGAATCCGTAAATCCAAAATAAAATAGCAAACTGATTTAAAACTTACAGTTTTGGAGTGACGACATCATTAAGAGGAAGCGTAAATACTGATCATCAACGGTTTTCCTCAGACGTGATGATGGAGACCTTAGGCTAATTATAAATCAAAAGAAGTAATCTAACAAATAATTTAAACAAAAAATTCGAATTTTCAGTGTTAGATTTCATTATCTTGCTCTTCATAGTGTCTCTAAAAAAAAAAAAAAAAATCGGCCATAAAATGGCCGACTTTTGGGAGAGAAAACCGGCCATTTTATGGCCGGTTTGGACATTTTTAGCGAAACCCCAGAATTCTGGGCTTAATAATTAATTTCTATTAAACTTTGGATATTAATAAAAATGTCGGCTCATGGTTCATGCTCTCCTAGCAAATAATATAATTTGTTTTAAAGAATATTCATCTAGTATATATTTCTGAATAATAGTTTTATTGGACTAGAGTTGAGCTTCAAGTCAAACCCTATAGTGTTTAATTAAACCTACTATCATCATTGCTCTTTATTATTTGTCAATAATGTTTAATTATATTTAATGCAGTTGAGAACTATTTAAATGGCTGTTCAAAAGTAATATCCTTGGGCTGACCCACATTTAGTTTTTTTTTTCTTCCACAAGGAAAAACCCTAAGATACATATATGTAATTTTGAAAGGTCATGCAAGCATCTCTTTATTGAACCTCTTAACATTGTCACATCACTTGTAATAAAATTGTAAATAACTGATGTAAAAGTGTACTTATTAATTAATTTAGAAAGATTGATAAATTAGCAATTTATCTGCAAGTGTAATATAAATATATAGAGGAGCTGGAGGCATGTATTTTCTGTCTCATATTCTTTATCTCTGTTTTTAATGTCAAAATAGTTGATCTGAACTCTCAACATGATCTTCATCAATGATGTAAATAACAATATGCGCTCATCGGCCGCCAAATGACTAATAAGCCAAAACGAACGTTTTTTACAACACTGATCTTCATATTAAAATGTGCTTGGAGACCAAACTTTTGATTATTTTTTTGGAAATTTGTACTACTTTTTGAGATAGGTACAAATTCACTGTTTCTGGACCATAAAAAAACAATGATTTTGTATATATTTTAAAAAATAGTAAAAAATTTGGTGTCCAAGTACATTAATATGGAGATCATGTTGAGCGGTTCGAATCGACTGTTGGAAAACATTATGTATTTTAATCCTCATAATTTTTTACAACTTCTTTTAAGTGATAAAATATTTTCATCTCTGCAATTGCAAAATATTGTTTAATTTACCATGTTAATGGGTCTCACAGTTGAATGGAGATCAGATGAATATAGTATGAAATTAATTGATGAATAATTGCTAAAATTGGTTTTATAAGTCGAATAATTGCTAAATTGTTACATGATAAACAGAGATTTTTTTTTATAATTATAATAATAAAAATACTCTCATACAATTTTGATACAATCCTGCTCCAATGTAAAATTTTGTTCATTAATCTGACAAATTTAGCAATCTCTGAACAAAACAAAGAGCTACAGTGATCCTAATTTCTATCCACCTTTCTTTCATAAATGCATTTATAAAGAAACATATTCATATTAAATGAATTAATGACAGAATATGTAGCATACTAAGTAGCAAAAATATATATAACTTCAAAATCAAACAGTATTTTCCAATTTCATTTTTGTGTGAAAAAATAGTTATGGAATGAGGCACCAAATTCATTCAAGAAAAGTATCAAAACTACAAGTTTTTACAAGAAAAATGGCTGCTATTATTGTATTACTAAAAGACCAGAATATATCATACCAAACTGGTACCTACCTCCCTGTACCTAACCTAGCCGAAAAAATGTTCAACGCATACCAGTCCCCAAAAGCTAAATCAACTAAACAAGCTAACAACCTTGTTATACAGAACAACAAAAGAAAAAAAGTTACAATAATAAAAGAAAACAATTGAAAATGCAAAATGACAGAGAACACCCTGTAACAGTTAACCAAAAATACTGGCATGATTGACAACCCAACATCTGGTATTCATATGGTTTTGTTAATTTGGTTTTCTCTAAACCAAATTTATTTTGGATAAAATAGTTTAGGTTGTTCGGTTTATTTGACTCGATTGCATTAAAAGTTGTGTTAGTTCAGTTTTTTAATTGACGATTTGATTATGATAATTAAAAATAAATAAAAAGAACAAACTAAATAAATTGAAATTTTAGTTAATATTTGCCAATATTGTAATATGCATACACTGCAATATAAATTATCAAGTTCGTACTTATATTATAAGTTGAAATTTTCATATTAATTCGATATAACAGTTAATCGGAATAAAGTTGGATTTATTTGACTTTGTTTTCATTTGACTAATTGTATTATTATCGGTTTGAATTTTATAGTTACGCAAACTAAATTTACATTGGGTTCATTTGTCAACAAACCCAACCACAAGACGCAACAGGAGAATTTGCAGAAGGTGCAACCGTGCAAGGCTCAGTTACCAGATTTTCCAAATTTCAAATTAAACCTTAAACAATTCGCTATTTAAAACATGGTGAATCACAATTAAAATTGTTGTGTATGCCTTTCATCTCATCATATATTTTTATTAGACTTGATTTAGCATGATGTCAGGATAGTAGCTATGTTTGGCAGACTATATTAAATAGAAAAAATTTAGTATTTTAGTATAGGAAAAATTTATAGCAACATTTTTTAAGATTTATGTTGCTATAAATTATGTTATGTGTACCTGATATATTATGAAGTTAAGAAATACAATTAAGCTTCCTCATAAAATTTTGTCTCTTATTTCTGGCCTCTCTTCCATAAAAACCCTAACAAAAAGAAACTAAATAAACATACTAAATAAAAGAAATCAGTGATTCTGGGCGTCTTAATCTGTTACCATTTGTATCTGGTACCAACTGTTAAGCTCCATGGCTATCTCTATCATCAGCTGACTTGGTTATTTTACCCCTCCATACAATGAAACAGATAGCATCTGTATTTTGGCTGACATTTTTGTTGTTGTAGAGCAAAGTATGGCATCAGCACAAGTCATTATATCCTGTGCTGTTGTCAGTATCTGTTGCTGAATGCTGCATGTATGGACATGTACTGTCTCACTTGCTTGTCTACAGAGATGACATATGTTTTTTTTAAATGGTTGGAGAATAATGTGAAGAAAAAATCAAAAGAAAATTCATTACTCGTTTTCCTAGAAAAATTATTATACCAAACATGTTCAAAGTTCACTCTTGAAACAGTGTTAAATTCAGCGGCTCTTTTAAAAAAAAATAAGAAAAAAGAAAAGTAAACATGTGGATCAATTTTTTTCTGACTGTTTTTTATGCCAATCCGGCCTGTTTATTTTACTACATCACTGAGGGCCTCTTTGCTGATTTTTGGGCCGAAATAGGCTTTGGACAGGACCATGGGCTTCGGAAGATTGCACGAACGGTGTATCATTTCAATTCCTTTGATGATTTCAGATGTGGATACCGTGTGTCAAATCAGAGACATGTGGGTCCAACACAATAAATGCAGTGAGAAAACTGACTCGCCACATCAAATCTTGTTGTTACGCCGGACCTGGTTGCCATTTGCCATATGTTTTCTTTGTTTTATGGACTATGATTGCCATGTTTTCTTTGTTTTATGGACTATGTGTCAAATGAGTCAGGGCTATAAACGAGCTGGCTCGGGCCGAGCTGGGCCTTGGCTCAGCTCATTAATTCTGGCCCGAGCCTGAACCGAGCGAGCCGGATCTAGGGGTTCCGAGCTAAAAGTCTTGGCTCAGCTTGTGACAAGCCAGCTCGAGCTAGCTCGCGAGTTGACGAGCTGGCTCGTTGGGCTTTATTGGGTTGTTATTATACAAATTCAAAATAAAAAATAAAAAAGCTCATTCAAAAAATTTAAGAAATCGTCCAGCAGGCACATCTTCAAGCAACTGAAGCCCATATTATTTCTTCCCAAACCGAAAATACATCAATTTTGCATAATTGCGCCTTTGAAAATGAGACTGGACTTAAAATTATACGGGGCTAAACCCTAAATCCACTGTAGCTTAACGAGCCGAGCTGACCCCTAGCTCAGCTCGTTTATTTTGGCCCGAGCCTGAACCGAGCTGGCTCGTTAACAGCTCGGTCCACTACCGAGCGAGCTGTTAGCGAGCGAGCTAGAGACGAGTCACAAGCGAGCCACGAGCCGCGAGCTTTTTTGACAGCCCTAGCTCTCACAACCTTTTAGCAGATCTGTCCCTAAGATTATTCATATTTGTTAAAATTTATGGATGTTTCATGTATGTTTGCTTCACTGATTGTATCACATTAAATATTTATGCAAAAACGAAAACATTGAATGACATATGTGAAAAAGTACCTTCCCTCCTCTTGACCATCGTCCGATAGAAAGTCTAACGCTTCTTTCCTTCCATCGTTTCGCTTCATCGACGAAGACCGCCGAATTCCGATTTGCTCCTCTCACCTCAAATGGTAAATTTCTCAAATTCTGTTCTATTAGTTTTTCAAGCTCTCTCTTTGACCCTTATAGTCTGCCTTCGTTTATTGAAGGGATCCTATCTCGATCAAATTTATGCATTTTTTTAGATGATATTTAGATAGTTTTACTATTTGTTGGAATTGAACTTTACACCGGATCAGATATAATAAAAAAACCTTGTCATTTTGCTTGAAAGGAAAATACTCCAAATCTGTAGGAATTGAATAAAAATCCGCTCTAATCTGTTGGGATATGATACAAGTTGATTGATTCCAGTAATTCATTTGACTCTAGCTTACTGGAGCTTTTTGTGTATTGTAGGCAGCCCTGCCTTCGGTAAAAAACATCCTAGTGCTAGATTCAGAAGGGAAGCGGGTGGCAGTAAAGTATTACACTGATGATTGGCCTTCTCTCTCTTCAAAATTAGCTTTTGAGAAATCTGTCTTTACTAAGACTATGAAAATAAATGCTCGAAATGAAGGTAGCACACCCTTCTCTCGAATTATGTATTATAAAATAAACCGGTCTTCAATTTATCAATTAAGGGTAAGTTGCGCATTAACTTGGATCAATTGAGAGTAATTTTAGGCAAATTGGGTCTCAATTTATAGCGTAATTAAGCCTATTACGGAATTGCTACTTTGCACCAAGGCCTGGTACCAAATATTTTGTGGCACTAATGTTGGTGTACAACTTAAAATTATAATTGGGTGTGTTTTTGAGTACCAATAATGGGCCATTCTCGATATGGCAATATCTGATGCATCTTTTGTATGTATGTCTGTATGTGTGCATATACACATGTGCAGCTGATATAGTGATGTTTGACGGGCACATAGTGGTCTTCAAGTTCATTCAAGATCTTCATTTCTTTGTCACCGGAGGAGATGATGAAAATGAGCTCATTTTAGCGTCAGTTCTTCAAGGTTTCTTCGATGCTGTTGGCACCATCCTCAGGTCTGTTTTCCTCCTAGTAAATTTTACGTTGGACTCCAATAGCCAAGAATATCAGTAACTGGATACATACATTTAAAATATTGCAGTGGTATATTCCAATACCTTGTACAATGAAGATATTATTATGTAAATCCTTACTGATATGTGCCACTAGTATGGAAATTGACTGGTAATTTACTTACCTGGAGTCCTTCTGGCTGGTACCTGATATTTGAGGTTCGTTGATGCTATGAAAATGAGAAAGTCATGTGGAACCAGGGTAGCATACCTGAGTGGCATGTTACTATTGTGTCTGTTTATACTGGTTCATTACTTTGATACTTTTTATTTCAGGTAATTTACTGATGGATTGATTATTTCTTTTGGATCTGATACAGAAACAATGTCGAGAAAAGGACAGCACTTGAAAACCTTGATCTGATCTACTTATGCCTTGATGAAGTCGTAGATGGCGGGTAACTCTATGATTTCTCTTTTTATATTTCAGAACTATCTTTGTACCAATTTTTGGCGCTTATGCTTTTTTAGGTTGTTAAGGAATGGCTTAAAGTACATAAGGTGGTTGTAAAATAACTTATTAAGGTGCTTTTAAGATTGTAAAATATATTGACCTGTTTTCTTTTTCTTAATTATGGACTAGTTTGCCTTTTCTCAATTCTTTTCTTTTGTTTCCTTCTGAGTATTATTTTTTCTCTCAGGATGATTCTAGAAACAGATGCTAGTGTGATAGCAGATAAAGTCTCCTCTGCCAGTGGTCTTGATTCTGGGGCCCCGTTCTCTGAGCAGGTACCTTAATTTCCATCCATATATTGGTACTGTTTTAAGTTCAATTTTACATAATTGATTTGCTAATCTAATACTTTGCTTGAATTATTATTTTATAGACTCTATCTCAGGCCTTTGCTGTTGCAAGAGAGCACTTTGCAAGATCTCTTCTCAAGTAAGTTTAGAGACATCTGGGTCAAAGATTATTTGCAATTGATGACTAGACCATACATTTTTTACTGGTTCTTTCCTTCCATTTCCTTTCGTTTGCTATCATGTGGAGTGGTTGGAGTTCAGATTAAATTCCTCCCGCTTTTCCTTAAATACTATAGGTAAATTTTGGGTTCTTGTCAAGTTTCATTCCTAAGAATTTTTTTAATATGCTCAGCTGGCAGGCCGAAGAAAGCCTTAGTGTGATTATGCTTTTAGACAAATTTGTCAACCTTACAATTGAAGAATTAAATATCATATCTGTTCCCAAATAATATTTGTTATCCTTGTGAATTCTATAGATGTTGTGTTGCAATTCAATTGGTGCGTTCGAAATATTGTTTTTATTTATTTGATTATATTGTCCATGGTGTATTTTAATTCTCTTTTGGTTCAAAGATCCAATCATCCATTAAAACAATGAGTGGTTGATTCTCTTTTGGGCCGAAATTGAACAAGTTGATCTAACTTGTGGTAAATTCGGACTCAATCATCCGTTAAAACAATGAGTGAACATAGTTTTTGTATACTTCCTCAGATTCTCTATCAATTATGCCGTGGTAATTTTATGGTTGTATCTCTGAAATATTCTTATACCTGCTCATTGAGCTGACCTGTTATGTTTTGTAATTCATTTCATAATATTATGGGCTTCAGTTGTTTGTTCCTAAACAAGAGGCGCTCCAGGGTAAACAAAAATATGATTCTAGTGAATACTAGCTATTTTTTTTCATCAGTGGGTTAGAGCATCTCCAACCCAGCAATCCGTAAAATATTAAAAACAGCTGTAAAGTACTATTTAAAAATTAAGTTCTTTTTAGTTTTTTAACCCCTCCATTTCAGAAATTGGATCGAAGCCAATAAGAAAGAGAACAAAGAAGTCAGAGCCAATAGAAAAAAAAGAGAGTACCAATATGTCCAAAAAAAATCGTTTGCTTTATAAGCAAATTTGTTTTTTTAAAAATTAGTCTACAATCCAACAATTATATTAGTAATTGATACATCAGATTAGCAATTTAAAAAAAATCACCATTGTAGATGCTCTTGAGGGCTTAAGGCACTAAAGTTACATGGAAGAAATAGTGAAAAGATTTCAGACTTCTGCAAATATTTTGAAACATTGCGACACCCCCGAATGGAAGAAATAATAGAAACTTCGAATAGATTATGATGGGGACAGAATAGTGCAATGTGCAGTATCACTAGCTAGTTGTCCTTGTATATGATTTTAATTACGAAGGAAGAGTAAAAGAGTAAACCAATAAAATCAACGAATGAAGGGAATAATTTTAAGAAATAAACAACTTTATTCAAGCATGATTTTAAAGTTGATCGGTACAATGATCCCATCAAGAAACACAAGTCTACAACTAAATGGGGTCACCAAATTAAACCTAATACTTAATTTAATTTTATGTAATAATGTAGATAAAATATGGTGATGCTTAAGAAAAATCCAGAGGTAAATTCCACCGACATTTTTATTAATACCCTCAAAAAAAGAAAATAGCAAATCTGCCCTCAATCCTAAATTTTTATTAAAAATACCTGGATCGCCCCACAGTGGGGCGGTCCGCTCCCTACACCAAACCGCCCCATACGGGGGCGGTCTGCTATAAAACATGTATAAAAGTCACTTTTCTCTCTCCTGCCCACTCACAATTCATTCCAACTAAGCTGAAAGAGAAAGAGGAAGAAGAGAAAGGCGATTTTGTGGCGATTTCAGGTAACAGTAGAGGTAGATTTAATTTTTTAATTCGTTTTTTAATTAATTTTTTATTTAGTTTTTTTAATTAATTTTTTAATTCGATTTCAGGTAACAGTAGAGGTAGATTTAATTTTTTAATTAATTTTTAATTTGATTTTTTAATTAATTTTTTAATTAGTTTTTTTAATTAATTTTTTAACAGTAGCTCTCAAAAGAAGAAATGTTAGTTGCACTGTATGTGGGCGGAAAGCTTGTCCGGGGTGTGGAGGGAGCACAGTACACGAAAGAGGCAGCCTATGGCTTTGAGGTTAATGAAAATACCTCATTTCTGGAACTTAAGCAAATGATGTACGAAAAGACTGGTGTAAACCCCAACCGGTATGACGTAGACTTAGTTACTCGGATTAACATAATAAGGGGGGTAGACCTTACTATACCAGGTATCCAATAACATATGAGAGGTTATGGAGGGGTATTTACAATACTTTTGAGTCACAGGGTACCCCGGTAATGGACTTATATTCAGGAGAGTTCCGCGTCAATCCGGGGTTGGAACTTCTAGGAAAAATACAGGTTATGACAACCCGGGGCCCCGTCACTCGAGTTATGACAACTCGGGTTATGACAACCCGGGGCCCCGCTACTCGAGTTATGACAACTCGGGTTATGACAACCCGGGGCCCCGCCACTCGAGTTATGAACCGTACGTATCACCCGTTTATGACAATTATGTACTTGATTATACCACTGATTGTAACATGGACGATTATACCACCGAGCTACCACCATCACCATGAAACCGTAATCCAAGCCAGATTTTCATCTGTACCACCATCAATACCTATACTTTTACCCGTTGTTATCCTGAGTGATATTGACATTGATGGTGAATGGATCGATGCCATACCAGAAAAGGAAATTGACACGGGTGATGATTGGGACGGGGATTGAGATTATGATCACTTATCAGATGTTGATGGAGATTATTTACCTAGGGAAGACATATTTCCGATTAGAGGTTGGACAGATATGCATCTGTGCCCCACATTCAACGATACCACTGGTTTTGAAGAAGCAGACATAAGTTGGTTTGGGAAGCGTGTCGTATACAATTCGGAGCTTGCTCTGCAGCAGGTTTATACCAACTTAGATGAACTTGTGAAGAAAATCAATGAAGTTCATGTTCACGGCAACTGGGAGTGCAGAGTACAAAAAAGGGACCGAAAAAGGTTAGTTGTTGTTTGTAAAGACGCACCGCGTTGCGAGTTCCGTCTTTTTGCAACCCCTGTGGGTAAGGGAGAGGCATGGATTATTAAGAAGTGTGAACCACCTCATACATGCAAGTCTGCGTCGTTAAGGACAAACCATGCACAACTTACGGCTTCACTTATTGCCGATGTAATTGAGACGGACGTTAAGGAGGACCCATCGATGAGCATTAAGGAGGTCGCTAGACATGTCAGACGCGTTTACCAACATGTCACCCCAAAATACAACAGGTTGTGGAGAGGGCGTGAACTTGCGATCTGCCGAATGTTCGGTAGTTGGCAGGGTTCATACAACTTGCTTGCACCATTGCTCCAGGCCATAGCAAGTACAAATCCCGGCACAAAGTATGAATGTTGGAATCTGAGCATACCCGATGTCGATGGCGCGTTGCAATTCAAGGCCATAGCATGGGCTTTTGGTCCATGTATTCAAGCTGTGCCATACATTAGACCGGTCATCAGTATAGATGTATGCTTCATGTCTGGCCGTTACGAGGGGAGACTGTTGATAGCATGTGCATATGATGCTGAAAACCAGTTGTTGCCTTTGGCCTTTGCAATTGTTGAGAAGGAGGATGGTGAAAATTGAGGATTTTTCATGAGCTTTATACGAAGAGAAGTAGTTGGGAACATGTACTTTTGTGTTATATCAGACCAGCATAAAGGAATCAAATATATTTTTGATCGCAGAGATTTCGGGTGGTCGACAGCGGACGGCGACTGTGTGCACAGGCTGTGTATGCAACACGTTGCAGACAACCTAAACAAGAATACCGGATACGACAAATGGGTTGCAGATACATTCAAAATTGGTTGCAGGAGGAAGAAGCCGAGAAGGGTGGAAGAGATGTTCAGAGAGTTTGCCAAGGTATGTATATTTTTATTTTTGGTATTTAACATATTGTAGATAAAAATTTCTAAATTATTTACTTATATTTTCTTATCTAAAATTTTATTTTTGTGTAGTACCATCCAAAGGCAAATGCGTACTTACTCAAGGTGGGCAAAAATAATCTCAGACTGCAAGAGCCACCAGCATATGAGAAAATATTTCAAGCCTGTGATGGAGGTTACCGATGGGGAATTATGACCACAAATGGGTCTGAGTCCTTGAATAATGTTTTCAAGCAGAGTCGGATGTTGCCCGTGGCAGCAATTGTAGAGGACACCTTCTACAAGTTAAATGCATGGTTTGTTGAACGGCGTGTTAAAGCCCTCGAATTACTGGCCAGGAATCAAACGTTTTCAACAAGGGTGGAGGGGAAACTAAGTAAACATAGGGAGAAAGGTTCAGTTATGAACGTTGTCCCATACAGGGATCGCAACTTGGAATTCGAAGTGCACGTTCCAGGTGAGTACGTTCCAACCAGCCGTAGACCGGATGAGACTATGGAGTTTGTGAAAAGGATGTTCAAGTATGTTGTTATTTTTGGACCTAACAATACTGTAACATGTACATGCCAAGGAATCCAATTAGCTCACCTACCTTGTTCTCATGTTATGGCGGTGTGCCGAGTGAGAAAACTTCTGTGAGGATGATTTTGTCACCGACATTGTATCGTAACAAGTACCTTGCGAGTACTTGAGGTGCATCTTTCCATCCTTATCCGAACTAGCATGCGTAGCCGGCCTATGTTGGGGATAGAATCATGCCCACAAAGGGGTGGATCAGGTTAAAGAGAAGGCCCCACAAGCGTGCTGTAATGACCACGGACCAGATGCAAGGTAGGCGAATGAGACATCAGGCTCGCCGTTCAACTTCTGACAGCAACAAGCAGGTACATTTGATTTTATATTTTACAATTTCAATATCATACCATGTTTGGTGAACTGAAATGCAATGCAGATGCCATAAACAAAGCCAATGAAAGAGAAAATGCTAGAGTTGTTGCTGAGGCAACCGGTAGTAGCCAGCGCACTCATGAAAGCTCAGGAACCGGTAGTAGCCATGGAGAGACATCCGGTAGTATCGCATAACCATCTGCAAGCGGACCCAGAACTCGTCGACTTAGTTTGTTCGGACGTCGTCGCTGATTACCAAGTTACTTGAGATGCATGTTGTGAACTATTTTATTTAGATGTATGTTGTCAACTATTTTAATTGGTAGTTTGTGAACTATTTAATTTAGAGTTTGTGAAATTATTTTATATCCTTCTTTTTGTTATTTTCAGAACTTAATTACATATACACAAATTGACAACATAAAATATAAACAAACACAAAATTGATAAAATAAAGACTGCATGGAATAAAGTCTACAACATAAATTCTTAATAAGCAGTACTACTTCTTACAACGAGCCTTGAAAGTATATGGAACAAAGTCATCATCGGATTTTGCCGGATTTGGATCAGTCACAACAGACGAAAGGGTAACCTTACCAGTATAAGTACACGGAACAAACTCATCGTCCGATGCTGGAGGCTCTGGATCAATCTTCTTCTTTTTTCGAAAATTACCGTAGGGATTTTCCACAAAGTCATCGTCCGAAATTTCATGGCTAAGAAATTCCGATTTTATGAATGATCGACATGTCTGTGTATCAGGACATAGTTGACACTTGTTCTTTTTTCCCTTATTTTTACCACGATCATTAATTGACCCTCCTCTCGCTAGACCATGATAGGACGACCTACCTCGGTTGCTCTCTTTCTCTCTACCTCGATTGTTACTGTCCATCATTCTCGTCCAAAAAAATGAATTTCAAAAATGAATTAAAAAGACAAATTAAACTAATAAATTAAAAAAAATTGTGAAAGCTACCTCTATTGTTATCTGAAATCGCCACAGAATCGCATTTCTCTTCTTCATCTTCTTCCTCTTTCTTTCAGCTAAGTTAGAATAAATTGTGAGTGGGCATGAGAGAGAAAAGTGACTTTTTATACATGTTTTATAGCATACCGTCCCCGTATGGGACGGTTTGGTGTAGGCAGCAAACTGCCCCACTGGGGGGCGGTTTGGTTTGAATAGTGGACCGCCCCTGTTCGGGTATTTTTAATAAAAATTTGAGATTGAGGACAGATTTGCTATTTTTTTTTTTTTTAGGGTATTAATAAAAATGTCGGTAAATTCCAATGTAACCCATTAGGTTGTTTATGAAGGAGAGAATTGAAGCTCACATTCCACTTGCCAGGCAGGATGCATAAAGATTTTATAATGGGAATTAGGTACGCTAGCTGATTTTAAAGTTGATCGGTACAATGATCCCATCAAGAAACACAAGTCTACAACTAAATGGGGTCACCAAATTAAACCTAATACTAAATTTATTTTTATGTAATAATGTAGATAAAATATGGTGATGCTTAAGAAAAATCCAGAGGTAAATTCCAATGTAACCCATTAGGTTGTTTATGAAGGGGAGACACATCCCACTTGCCAGACAGGATGCATAAAGATTTTATAATAGGAATTAGGTACGCTAGCTGTTCCGAATTTCTCTTTCAAGTAACAGCATCAGTGGCCTAGCTAGCTAGCTTTTGGGAAACTTCGTACCTGCTACTGCTAGCTAGATGAACATATATATGTCCTTAATTATCCACGCGGAGACTCTGGTCAATTACGCTTTTGTTGACCTTGACCTTGACCTTGACCTCCAGGTTCCAACTGCACAAATTCTTTGAAAAACTAACTAGCTTTGTCTCCTCATTAAGCAAATCACGCAGCAATGGGTCCCACTCGTCAGCAGACTCCTTAATTAGATCTCAATTACCTAGTCAATTCATTTTCTATATATAAAAATCGGAATTGAATTTAATTTGTCCAAAGGATTTTGGACTTAAACCGTCCGATCTGTACGTATTTAAATTTGTGCGAATTAATAAAACTTAATAAATTTAAATAACTCTAGGAATCTAAACTGTAATGTGAATCAGACAATTTGGATCCAACTTTAAAGAAGACTTTATCCAAATTGTGAGCAAGACTTTATCCAAATTTTAATGTCCTATAATTAATATGTTATTTTCTTGAAGTAACCAAGAAGTTGCTTGGTTTCTTGCCCTGGAAGATGTATATCTATCGCACCTATATATATAAGATCCTTGTAACATGCATGCATGTATACCTCCAAACAAACCACACTCAATCTCAATGGGAGCATCCAACAAACATACAAGGGAAGAAGCAAATCTAATACTCTCACTAGCACTCCCTCATGAACAAAACAATAAAATCAAAAGAAGAAGGAAGACAAAAATTCCAGGAGTATTTGAATGCAAAACATGCGATCGCCAATTTCCGTCATTCCAAGCCCTCGGGGGACACATGACGAGCCACCTCAGGCCGAAAGTTCGGTTTGATGGGCTCGGCATGGTAATCACAACGAAATTTAAGGAGCGAAAGAGGCATCTATGTAACTTGTGTGGAAAGGAGTTCATGTTAGGTCAGGCATTGGGCGGACACAAACGTCTGCACCGAACTCCTGCGGTAGTAACCGAGCAGTTGTTGCATGACCGGCGCCGTGAGGCTAGTATTGATTTAAATATGCCTCCTTTGGACATGAACACCTGAATGACATAGTGGGTTGTACTTTTATAGGTACTTTTATTTGTATATATAGTTGCTGCATTTATACTACATGTTATATATGTATGATATGAGTTCTGATAGCGTTTTAAGCTGTATGTAAAGTATGATAAGAAGTATTGAAGATTTAATACCAAGGGGTTCTGGAACCAATTTTGACTGACCAAATAATTAATAGAGTTATCATTCAATTAAATAATGTGTGAAGTATTCGGCTTAGGGCTGCACAAAAAATTCGTAGTTCGTAACTCGATTCGAGTTTGATTCGAAAAAGTTCGTAAAAAATTCGTTCGAAATTGAGTTCGTTTGAAATTAATTCAAACCAAACTTAGTTCGAAATTAATTCAAATCAAACTCAAACTGGACCTAGTTCGTTCGAAATAGGTTCGCAAACCAAATTTAGTTCGAAATTAATAACTCAAACGAACTGTTAATTTCCGCTGATAATGAACGTACTTTAATGTTTTATTTAGGATAATATTTGAGTTTGTAATAATTCTAAGACTTTGGTGATTGTTCTGTACTTCTATTGATATTTAAATTGTACATATCCGATCTGAACAATGTTCACATCTGGCTTCAAATCCTGAGTCACCAGAATTTCACTCAGGCTTGCCGTGAAGCTATTCAACACAAGTTGGGCCACCAAAAACCACAATATTACTACGATCTTTGTATGGTAAATACGAATTCCTGGCACACTACAACATTCACACCATCAGCGACCGGCCAAATCAGTCGCTGAAGGGTATTTCGCCGGTCGCTGATGGGTGCACCGGTCGCTGATGACCAAAATCGGTAGCAGACGACTTGGACGCAGATGTTTCGTCGTTGATGACCACCTAGCTGATGTCACCGGTCGCTGATGCTTCCGGCGCCGGTCGCTGATGACCACTTTAGCGACCGATTGGTTCTGTCGCTGATGCTGCGTGCTGACGTGGCACAAGATCATCAGAGACCGATTGGCCGGTCTCTGATGGTTCAAAATCGGTAGCAGAAGGTTTTTTTTTTTATATTTTATTTGTTATTTTTTTTTTCCAATTGGTACGAAATGTATCAAACAAATATAAACCCGTTATGTTCATTTATTTTTCTCCAGCCCCAATTGGTATGAAACGTACCAAATAATTCACAAGCAATTCACAAACAATTCACAAGCAATTCAAACTAGCAATTCACAAACAATTCACAAGCAATTCAAATTAACTTAAATACATCATTTATAGTGCTGTTAGTTTTAATACCAAGGGTGCATGACTTGAAGCCAGCAGTACAATACAGAAAATAATACTCCCACGTGCGAAAGAACTTTTCGTCGAATTCCAATGCAAGAATTTCCCTGAAACGATATAATTGGGACTTGTAAGAATTTTTCAATCGAGATAAAAAAACACATGCACTGCACATACAAACCAAAGATTGTAAAGGCCAACTTAACTTCCATCAGAACATTGGAATGGAACATATCAAGTATGATACTGCAATAACTCAAAAAAAGAA
The DNA here is from genome assembly GCA_025461045.1 of Carex parvula. NCBI lineage: Eukaryota > Viridiplantae > Streptophyta > Magnoliopsida > Poales > Cyperaceae > Carex > Carex parvula. The sequence goes on along the minus strand of JAJGRW010000552.1, from coordinate 221,017 downwards.
TTCCGTATGCTAGAGTTTTTGACAACAGTTGTAAACATATCAAGTATAAACTGTATTTTCTTATTACTTTCAATCCATGAGAAAAAAAATGCTAGGGTTTTTGACAGCAATTGTAAACATGCATGTAGATAAACAACCATCACCATCCAATAGGACTTGGCATTTCCAAATCCAAAATTATAAATTGTGAGATATGAAGTGAAGGGTAATATGAGTCTACCTTAATCTCGAGGAAGTGGACTTGGCATTTCAATTCCTTTATGAAGTCAGAGCTTAACCTATACTTATCATACCTCTCATCTGGAATTGTTGTAAACTGCACTCCAAAGAAAAAAAAAGTTAACTGTTCAACTTCACTCTTTTTCAGGTGACAACAAAACTAACTAGTACACAGTAGATCAAGCACCATTGCAGTCCAGTCCATTATTTGTGATTTTCTAGTTGAGGTAATCAGATAGTTCATCAAAATACCAGAATAAATGTTTCATACAATGTATCTTCGATATAAATATTTAGTTTTGATGATTTAGCGCATCAATCCAATGAGCTTTATGTCTGATAAGGAGATGCAGAATTAAAAAGTATTTGAGCTATTATTGATGCACTTGATTAATTCATCAATTGATCTTTCAATGTACTTGATTAACTCGAATCGAATACACTGGTTAACTCTTTTGGTACATAAAAGAAACCTATTGTACAGGAAAAAAACCTGGTACAATTTTCAACTCCTTGGTACAAAAAAGAACTTTCATACATAAAAGAATTCTCTACTATCGAACCTTGTACAGATGTTTTACTCAGTTTTTTTTTTTTTGCATTGATTCCTGCTTTGCTCTAGGACAGTATAGACTGATACCATTATAGAAAAACAAGACATATACACAAATAAATGTGACATAGATTCCACAAAATTAAAACTTGATAGAGAATCGATGAATATACCTACTGAATGATGGAATTGCATGAAAGCACCTTCCTACTCACGTAGATCTCCCACCATCGCCTCTCTGTAAACCCCTCGTCCCTCTCCCGTACTCTCCCTTTTCAAAAATACTGAAAAAGAAATATCAATACTAGATAAAACAGAGATCCACATACAAAATGCAAGATCTAGAACAAAAAACTACCTGAATCCATTTGCTCGTCACAGCGGGGTCGGGTGGCCGGGGATCGGGCAGAAGCAGCGGTGTCGGCCGGCTAGAGAGAGAGACAAACAGAGAGAGAGACAGAGAGTGAGAGAGAGGAGAGGTCGGGGTGGCCAGGGGTCGGGCGGCAGCGGGGTCGGGGGTGGCCGGCAGCAGGGCTCTTTTTTTTTTTTCTCTAAACCCTAAAACGCGGGAGAGAGAAGAAAGACTTTGGCGGGGAGGCGGGGATTTTTTAGGGATACCCTTCAGCGACCGGGCCAAATCGGTCTCTGAAGACTGTGGGCGCCGGTCGCTGAAGGGTTCGTCTCCGAAGCACTTTATTTTTATTTTTTTAATTTACTTTTTTTGGATCTTCAGCGACCGGCGTCCTAAATGGTCGCTGATGCCGGTCGCTGAAGCCCCGTTTTGTTGTAGTGGCATAATTTTGAATGAATCAAAAAAAAAACTGATTCAAATATGATGAAGTTGAGACAGCAGCTTCCGGATTAGTAAACATAGCAGATAATAGGTCAAGTACTGAAGTTCGGTCTTATTGCGCCTTGGGGAACTCTCTTTGCGTAGATGTACGAGTAAGTAGTTCTTCCTTGAGTTTCTTGAGTTGATGTAAGAATTAGATAGAGTTTGATGTCAAAAGAAGGAAGAGAAAGATGTAGAATAAACAACTTTGAATACTTTGGATATTTGAAAACTTTGGTGATGTTGCTCCTGTTGGCTATTTGAAAAATTTTGGATTATGTGATTGTACTAAACTTTGATTGATTATACTGAACTTTGGTGTTTTATATAAATTTTGGTATTTGTAATTACCTTTGATATAAACTTTGGTGTACTATGTAATTAGAATTCAGAATGCCTGAGTTTTTATTGAAGTACTGTAATTTTAAACTATGGCCCAGTCATAAGTCATAACTCTTAAGTCGTAACAAAGTTCGTAAAAGTTCAAAATTGAGTTCATAAACAATTCGATTCGAAATTGAATTCGTTCGAAATTAATTCAAACCAAACTCAACTGGGGGTAAGTTCGATTCGGTTCGGTTCGTTTGCAGCCCTAATTCGGCTGATTTAAATGATTTATTATGGATCTATTTAGTTCAACAGTAACAATGATGATATCGACAGAGGTAGCATACAATCTATTTGGACATTGCAAAGTTTTCTATGTTTGCCTCAAAGTAAATATTGTGTATACAAATTTCTCTACTCCTTGAATATCATCAATATATACCGAAATTTTTATTTATAACATTTTAAAAAAATAAATTAATAAAATAACCATTGTTTCTGGTCAATTGCATATCTAACACGGCCGCAGAACACCGGAGCGGACCCATTTGGGGGAGGCCGCAGAATACCGGAGCGGACCCCCATATGGGTCCGCAGAATGCCGAAGCAGACCCGGGTCCGCACTATGCCGGAGCGGACCCTTTTTTTTTTCTGATTCTGAAGTTGATTATGATTTTGTTTTGGAAATTTTTATAAAAAATGTAACGTTTGTACTGGAAGTTGTGTGTAATTACTTATGTTTGAAATGTCGTTTAATCTGAAATTGTTGTTCGTCGTTTGTTTGATCAAAAGAAACTGTCCTTGCACTTGAACCTCATTCTTGTGCGGTCACTGTGCGTATGTTTTACCTCTTTGTTGCAAAGGATGTGAAACCTGGCAATTGCGCTCTTCATTTCCTCTTTTGAGTCATATGTTTGTCCCTCGGACAATTCATTCTCATACTCTGCCCTACTTCCAAACAAACCCGAATTGGCTTCCATAAATCCTGATGTGTCGTTGAAAGCATGAATCGGGTGCTGAAACCCGCGATCCATCTTGAATTTCCTTAATATTCCGAGCACAGGCCCGGTATCTTCCTGGTCAGAATAATCGCTCATACCCTCAGGATCAATATGACCCCAATTTTCCTCTGCCTCTAGTATTTCCGGATCCACTTCTTCATTAGATTCATCCGGATTACAAGTTTGACCCCAATGAGCGGTCCGACTAGATGAAGGCTGGTTAGTCTGGGATGGGGCCCGACGGGAGGGTCGGTCTCTCTGAACTGGGGCCCGACTACTGGACGGTTGGTCAATTTGGACAGGGGATGGACTAGAGCCGGATGAGTTACCCCGACTACGACCCTGGATTAACCTCTGAACTGGGTTCGAACACCGGGCTCTGGTAACCTCCACATATAGGTCAATTATCTTGTATGCACCCCCAGAAAAACTCATGGTTTGGTTATACAATACCTGCCAGACTCCCTCATTCTGAATTGGAAATAGTTGGAACCAGGTTTGTGCCGAACTAGTCGGCATGCTAATTTTGGCATCAATTTTAAGGTCATACTGACCCTGATCCAACCCCAAATTCTGACATATACTTGATTTAAGTCCCAAATAATCCGTACCTGGCAATACCGGGATCACAGTAACAGGTCCAATACTGTAGTAAACCCCATTAGGACCTGTTAATACATCCCCACCAGTGTAGATGGATACCATAAGAGCCATTTTTTCAATTCAATACAGAAGAAACCTACAATTAAAAATTAACTAAATTAATTATTTTAAATTAATTATTCTAATTAAATTATTCTAATTAAATTATTCTAATTAAATTATTCTAATTTAATTATTCTAATTAAATTATTCTAATTTAATTATTCTAATTTAATTATTGCTAAATTAATTATTCTAATTAAATTATTAATCTACTGAAATAAAAATAAAAAATTTAAAAGAAGAGAGAAAAAACTTACAGATAACTCAGGAGAGAATGTGTGAGAGTGTGAAATGAAATTTCGCTGTCATTTTCGGAATATAAAGAACAGGGTCCGCTCCGGCATAGTGCAGACCCGGGTCCGCTCCGGCATTCTGCGGACCCATATGGGGGTCCGCTCCGGCATTCTGCGGCCTCCCCCAAATGGGTCCGCTCTGGCATTCTGCGGCCGTGTTAGATATGGAATTGACCAGAAACAATAGTTATTTTATTAATTTATTTTTTTAAAATGTTATAAATAAAAATTTCGGCAATATATATAAGGTAGACTTGTAACTGCTTAATTTCTGAGCAAGGTCATAATTTCTTTTTTCTTTGCCTCAAAGTATGTGTTTCCCTAACGGGATAACTTGGTGACTAAGCACTTCATTAGTGCATCTGATCAATCTGTCTCTATCAAATTTTGTTGGTTAATTAGGTAAGCAATTACACAGGTTAAGGTTATCCCTAGCTTTTTTATCAAGCTTCACAGAATTAGTGCTTTCGTTGTCATTTGAAGCGGCCTCGGTGTTTACACAATCAATGACATGTAGGCTGTAGGTATTAAAACTAATTCTAATTCTTCTATTATTTAATGTGAACAACTTAATTGACTTGACTCAGAAAGACGGAATAAAATAATATTATACAGAATCACAGGAAATTAAAGAAAAGATCCCTACAGGAGCTACACCCTGGATTTGAACTAGATATATATATATATATAGGATCTGGCTGATTGCCAATGAGATCTAGCTGAAATATAGAGGAAATATATAAGTATATATATATAGGATCTGGCTGTTTAGAGGTACTAGTATTTGGAATTGTCGACTTTGGTAAGAACAATTATATATGAATGGTTAATTTTGTTATGAAATTGGTGGGGTTTCCCGACCACTTTTATAAAATGAAAAAGATTGAATTCCTGTACTAAAAAAATATTTGACAGCATATGGCGAACAATTAAGCAATTAAGTCGTTGCACGTAGGCCCTCTATGCTACATGTAGCGTTTTAGCCATATTATATATATATGAGGAGGGTTCAGATGCCTCCATTTTTCATGCCTCCACCATGCCTCCATTTTTAAAAACTTTAATAACTCAAAATTTAAAACTAAAAAATCAAAATAAAACCGTTGGATATGATCTACATCATTTTATCTATGTGCTCATAAAAAATTATCACATTTTGATTTTGTTTTTATTAGAATCAATAAGTTGAAAAATCAACGTCTAGAAATTATCCACATTGGTACATTTTTTACAAGCTCTTGATGACAACCAAAACAAAATTGAAATGTCATAATTTTTTACACGTGCATAAATAAAATGATGTAGATCATATCCAACGGTTTTATTTTGATTTTTTAGTTTTAAATTTTGAGTTATTAAAGTTTTAAAATGGAGGCATGGTGGAGGCATTTGAACCCTCCACTATATATATATATATATAGAGTGATGCTATGGTGCTTTGGGAAGTAAAAAATGTGTTTTACTTCCTGCTCATATATTTATTTTCAAAATTTAAATAGTCAATCCGAACTTCTCAACATGATCATCATATTGAAATGTGCTTGGAGATCAAATTTTACATTTTTTTGAAAATTTTTTACTATTTTTTTAGAATGTTTGAAAATCATTGTTTTTCTAAATTTTTTATTATTATTTTATTTAATGAAAAGCTGTGATTTTCAAAAAATCTAAGCAAATAGTAAAAAAATGTAAACTTTGGTCTCGAAGCACATTTTAATATGAAGATCATGTTAGAAGGTTCGAATCGACTGTTTGAACTTTGAAAATGGAGATATGAGCGGGAAGTAAAACATCATCTTTACTTCTCAAAACATGATAGCCTCTCTATATATATATAAATTTAATTATAACTTATTGTTCTTAATTTGAATAATTAAACTTATAACTATATTGTTTTTTCTTCTTTTGAGACAGAAATTAATATTGACGACTTAAAATATTCACAAAGATATTTAAAAAAAAATGTTACTCGGATTTCAAGCACGGAGCCAGTAATGAATTAATAATAGAGGATCATATGAATTGTATTGGAGATGGGTGTAAATTGTAGGAGTTGATTACCAATATAGTGGTGGTGGTAGGAGATGTAAGAAAGATTATTTTCTGGAATAGCAGTAAGAATAGAGAGGGATAAACTAGAATAGAAAGGAGAAGCTTATTTCTAGAATAATGATTTTTTTTATAAGCAAAATAATGAGAATAAGAACATAATTACTGAAATAGACGTAGTCTAATTCCAACGCTACATACCATAAAAGATTTTATAAAAAAGAGAATTTATTGTGTGTTTGATTATATTGACATGACGCTTATTTATAAGCTTGACTATGATTAATCTTAAATAACGTCCCCTCCTCTCATATTTTTTTAATTTCGCTCTTCTCATCCCTTTTAGTTCTCACCTCCGGCATAGTGATACCCCCTTTCTCGTCTCTATCTCCTCGTGCGGAGAGGAGAATGAGAGAGAGGGGAGGGAGCCGATTGAAGTTGGGAGTCCGGTATCGTCGGAGCTTGAAGCGTAGAGTCTTTACCATCATCTCAATCGAAGCGTGGCCGTGAGCAAATCTGGCCAACGGAGCACAACGGTTATCGGACGAAGCAGATCCGGTCGTGGAGAGAGATGAGAAAAGAAGTAATATGAAGTTTAAGAGTGTAAATAAGTAGAATTAGTTTATTGTAGTAGTTTATGTATTTTTATGATATTAAATGAGTTTAGATCTAGGTATAAGAGTTATTTCACTTGTTATAATATGTTTTTTATTAATGAAATCGTTACTAGGCATTTAAAACCACTAACTTAAAAAAACATAAATAACTCCACTAAGCATCTCCTACTTACCACCACTATATTGTTAATTAACTCCTACAATTTACATCCACTATTATCTCCAATACAATTCATATGATCCTCTATTAATTATTGATCTCATTCAATAATAAATTAATAATCCAATTTAAATAAAATGAAATAGGCAACTCAAAATCCAATATAACTTATCTTTTTAGAGAAAAAATATTTATCCTATGAGTGAGTCTATGGTACTATGCATAGCACGGAGTAGTCTATACTACAGAGCCATATTTTCCTTTTGAAAATCTTAATGGTCGATCTGAACCGTTTTCAACGTGATCTCCACATGAATATGTACTTGGAGACTAAATTTTATATTTTTTTCTAATTTTTTTTCTATATTTTAAGATAGGTAGAGAATCACTTGATCTGAAAATTCTGGACCATCCAAAAATAGTGATTTTCTACCTATCTAAAAATATAGTAAAAAAATTCTAAAAAATAAAAAATTTAGTCCACAAGTATATTCTCACATGGAAATCATGTTGAACGGCTCGGATCGACCATTAGAATTTTGAAAACGAAAATATTGATCCGTAGTACGGACCAATCCGTGCTATACATAGTACCATAGACTCGCTCTTTATCCTATTATATATTTGAATTGTTAACATAGCCGACTTATTAAGTAGCTCTTGTAATACTGTGGCTAATCTTTAATCCTGAATTCAGTAAATTAATTTGTGGAAAATTTAGGAGCTTCCTCTGTATTGAAGTTGCTTCGTCAAGTCATCACCGAAAAAAGACACGTCAATACATCCTATAAATAAAAACCAAAATTATTGGAACATTTTCCGAATTATATATCCATAATTTTTTCTTTTCTTTTGTACCTAAGAAATGTATATATATTAATATGCATTAAAAACAAACTATTTCTTAATTTAATTTATATATCTGAATCATTCAACGAGCCCTCTAAATCATTTCAAATTTATGAAATTATAAGATAATATTCTTCTCTAAATTAATTCCAAAATTTTATGAAAAAAAATAATGCTAGTAATTAGAAGTCATAGATCGAACAGAACATCAGCTACACTTAGGGGTGTTCAAACGGTCGGTTCGGTTGAAACCGATCTAAAATAATCAAACCAAATTTTTCTTCATTTTCCAAAAATAGAACCGAACCGAACCGATTAAACTTATAAACTGATTAAGAACCGAACCGAACAAACCGAAGTAAATTTTGGTTCCTATTGGTGCTATTATTAACGAAAATTACACATGTTCATACACATGTTGTTCAATTTCATACAAAATATGTAGATGTTCTAAAATATTTAAATTAAAATGAAAGAAAGGAAGCATTGATTGAACCAAACAAAATATAAATCATATTTGAACTAATATAATTCGGTTGGTTCGGTTTAGTCGGTTTTGAAAACTGTAAACCGAACCGATCCATTTAAACCGAAAACCGAATCATTTAAACTGAAATTTTTCGGTTCGGTTGAAAACCGAACAAACCAAACCGTTTGAAAACCGAACAAACCAAACTGAAATTAGACAAATACAGATCGGATATCAGCGGATACAGATACGGATATGAATCGGATCGGATATTTATTAAAATAATATTAAAAAATACCAAAGTTTATAATATTTATCTAATTTTAATGGTGAATAATAATATTTTTTCATAATATATATTAAAATATATGATATATCTACTATTCGGATACGGATAATTAAAATATAAAACTATATCAGTATCCATCTCTACACAGATATTCGAATATTACATATCTACATCTAATTTTTCAAATACGGATCCGATATTATCCATACCATTTCACCCCTAACCGAAACCCTTTCTTTGCTCAAATAAAGAAAATAAAATAAAAATGGTTTCTTTGCTCAAATAAAGAAAATAAAATAAAAATGGGTCATTGCATGGAGATATCGTTCTCTCGCTTTAGAAGGTAACTAGGATGCTTTCATGGTAGGATGGCCCCACGAAACTACCTTATTTTATTCGCCGATCGATAAGATATAATCTCCTGTGATTTCTGTAGTTGGCCTCTAAATATAACAAGTGATATAGTGCCGTTTCTACACTTCGTTACATATTTGACTGCACAGGAACCGTTACAATTAAAACACCTTAAAACAAACGAACCTTCTTCCCAGCCCGGTCAACACTCGCTTAACTTGACCAACACGGAGAGCACCGTAACAGGTGACGTGTTCAGTTAGTCAACCGTGTCGCATTCAATTACCAACAACTGTTCTTGCCTGCTACAGCCGGGCAAATGTTACAAAAAAACAAAAAAAGGCTGCTTATTGCTAAAAGACAAATTAACACGCTCTCACACAGAGACTTGCTCGCCAAGTAATTTCCTTCGCTTGCACTCGATACCATCCTTCACACCAAGACATAGATACACTATAAATAGCATGGGTTGCTTCTACAGTTCTAATAATATATCTCAGATATAAACCTTTCGTTCGTATATACAAGCAGCTTAATTATCTATCTGATCAGATGGGAGTACCAACAAGCCAAGCAAAGAGAGAAAACATAACAGCAACAAATCTCTTGCTGTCTCTTTCAATTTCAAACAAGATAAATATGAAGAGCAACAACAGAAGGAAGAAGAAGAACAATGGGGTGTTTGAATGCAAGACATGCAGCCGCGAGTTTACGTCGTTCCAGGCTCTAGGAGGACACTGTACCAGCCACCTTCGGCCGAAGCTACAACACATCAATGTTGTAAAAATTGGTGAGAAATATAAGGAACCAACGAAGCATACGTGTGGCTTTTGCGGTAAGGAGTTTCCGATGGGTCAAGCTTTAGGCGGCCATATGCGGATGCATAGAGTTTCACCGGTTACATCTGCACCGCTGGATCAAATCCCACACGAGGAAGATCAGTTTGATTTGAGTATGCTTCCAACAATGAAATATGAAAAATCAGGTTTCTATATTGATGGAGATGTGATTAGTGAAGGTTTTCAAGGCCGTTTGCTCAACCTGTTTGTGTAGAGAAATAGGTAGCTGTGCATATTTAGCAAGTCCTGTTCATATTTGGACTAACTTTTAGGTACTGGATAGGAAATATCAGCTTTGTTCTTTTTAATTTGAAGTATTTGTTTATAAAATTTGGAGTCTTTTCTTTATGAATATTAGCTTTCTTCGTTTTAATGTTGAGTCTTTGTTTCTGTGGATACAACAATGTAAAATATGGTCAAGAACAAGTCCTTTGGAATTGATGTAATAAATCCGGATGGAGGCTTGCAACCTTACTAAAAAAAAAAATTAAAAAATTTGACAAACAAAACAAAATAAATTTTTAATAAAGATTGGAGTTCTAGCAAACCAATTATTTAATATTAATAAAAAATTATCTCATCCGAATTTTGAATCTGTCAGAGCATCTATATTTCTGGTACTATTAGAGTTTATAATCTAATGTGGTAGTTTCTAATTCAGTTTCAGAGATATGAGAGAGTTTCTTATTTAGAACTATGCAGTAAAGTTTCTTATTAAGAAACTGTTTACAAACTCCATGCTAATCAAATGATTGACTCAAATTATATCTGCTTTTTAATTTATTGTTGACGTGGCTTAATAGAAACTCTAAAATTAATTTCAGAGATGTGAGAGTTAGAAATTTTGGAGACCTTAATTTCTAAAGAAAAATTAACAGTTATTTAGAAACTCATTTGAGTTGTTTGGATGTAGATGCATGCTCTCTAATAATACAAAATAACTAGGCCAAAAAGCGATGATTCTCATACTAAAAGCATCTCTATTCCAACAAACGTTTAGCAATTAATTTGGACCACATCACTGAATTTAGCAATTAAAGGGATTCATAATTTCTAAATCACACTCCATCTCAAAAATTTAATTAGAGTTGCTTATTTAGAGTTGTTTTTAAAACAAACTTGTTAATTAAAAATTTTGGTACATCTCAGCAATTATATTAGCAACTAACACATTATATTAGCAATTTAAAAGAAATCACCGTTGTAGATGCTCTAAAGAGTTGTTTTTAAAGCAAACTTGCTAATTTAAAAACTGTGGTACATCCTAGCAATTATATTAGCAATTAACACATCAAATTAGTAATTTAAAAGAAATCAGCATCGTAGATGCTCTAACAATACAAAATAAGTGCACATCTAAGTCAGTATACAGATCAGATCACTGATCGAAGGCAGACATACCGATCTATAGACAGCTAAGGTACGTACCGCCTTCATTTAGAAATTTTGGTTATCTATTACGTACTAAAGGGTAAGCTATTGAGAGCATCTCCATTCCAGCAAATGTTTAGCAATTAATTTGAGCCACGTCATTGAGTTTAGCAATTAAAGGGATTTATAATTTTTAAATAACTCCATCCCAGAAATTTAATTAGAGTTGCTTATTTAAAGCAAACTTGCTAATTCAAAAACTGTGGTACATCCTAGCAATTATATTAGCAATTAACACATCAGATTAGCAATTTAAAAGAAATCACCATTGTAGATGCTCTAAAGAGTTGCTTTTAAAGCAAACTTGCTTATTTTAAAAACTATGATACATCGCAGCAATTATATTAGCAATTAACACATCAGATTAGCAATTTAAAAGAAATCACAGTTGTAGATGCTCTGACAAGCGTTGTATTTATGAGAAGAAAGGTCCCCTATCCTAGTGAATGCGTGATGTGTTATCAGCAAAAGGAGAAAACTCCACATGGTTTCTATATATGTCAATTATTATTCTACTGTATATTTCTTTTCTGCTTATTTTTTTTTTAGAAAGAAATCAGAGTCAGGCCCTCATTTGCATATTTAAGGTAGTGTTTATACGAGTGGTATTTCTTTTTTGCTTATCTTTTCATTTTGTTATTATTTGTATGCAGTGTTATCAAAATCGGACCGGACTGCCGGTTAAACTGAAAAAAACTGGACCCGGTCATTAGTCCGGTTTGATTCTCCTGAAGAATCACTTATGCAATTGGACTGATAAAAAACGGTTTCGTCCAGTTTTATCAAAAAGTTGCTGAACCATTTCGAGCAAAAACACGGTTAAGAAGAAATTTATTTGGGGGTTTCAGATTAGAAGTAGTTTTGGTTGGAGGAAATAGATCGGAAAAAAAAAAGAAAAAAAAAAAGAGAGAGAACAAGGAGATGGGGAAAAGAAGAAAAAGACTATGACGTTGGGACCCATGAATTTCAAGGTTGAAGAAATCTGAGAAATCCCAATCAGAATCAGAGGAAAGTGGGCCCAAATGCATCGTGAATTGTTGAGGAAGTCATTAGTTTTCATATATTACAAAAATAACATATTAATTCTTCTTATTTTATAGAGGAGGTTTCAAATGCACCATTATATTTGTGCTCCAATATGTTTCACATTCTTTATCTTTATTTTCAAAGTCCGAACAGTCGATCTGAACCGCTCAACATGATCTTCATAATAAAATATGCTTGGATACCAAATTTTATATTTTTTAGAATTTTTTTACTATTTTTTAGATAGGTACAGAATCACATTTTTAAGGAGATTCTGGACCATCCGATAAAGTGATATTGTACCTATCTAAAAAAATAGTAAAAAAATTCTAAAAAATATAAAATTTGGTCTCCAAACATATTTTATTATGAAGATCATGTTGAACGGTTCGGATCGACTGTTCGAACTTTGAAAATAGAGATAAAGGATGTGGAGCATATTGGAGCACAAAAATTATAGTGCATTTGAACCCTCCTCTATTTTATATTAAGCATGAGTTTTTTTTATTGCAAAAAAAATTATGTTGCGTTTTTTATAAACATGTTTATTATTACCACGTAACAATTAACATTTTGTGTAACAATTAATATTTTGTGTAAGAATGAAATTTACAATTTAACTCTATATAGGTCTATTTAGTTTTTAAGTTTTATGTTGTTGTATCGTATTTAAAAGTGAATTATATGAATATAGTATTGATTTAAAAATTTAAAAATCAATAATAAATATGATATTGGCTTTAAATATTGTGCTGACAGGATCTGATATAAAATGACAATCTAAATAAAAGTAATTTTAAAAATTGTTCTTTTGATGATTTATATAGTAAATTAAAAAAAAAAACTGGTGTACACCAATCTAATTTAGAGAAAAATATATAAATATTATAATTTGGATTATTTTTGTAATGAATTTTGTTAAAATTAAGTTGTATGCACATGACATTATTATACTTAACATTGCAATAAGATAAGAGATAAGAATTCAATATCATACACAACTGTTTTAAAAAACTAGCGGTTGAATCGATTGATCCACCGGTCCGACCAGTAAACCATTGGTTCAAAGTTTTACCGAGTCAATGTCCGGTCCAGTTCTGATAACCTTGACAATTTATATATATATGCGATCCAGTTAATTCCACATCTGAATGATGAAATTAAATTTGGAACTGAATTTTCTCTACATGTGGGTAAGAAAATTATGGTTTATTCATCCATCCATTTATAATTTGGATAGTTAGTTATAATTAGCATGGAGAATATTTGAATTTTGAAAATACACAACTCATATTTTAATCATAGCCGTTCATATCATGATGGATCATGTTGGCAGAAAATTTGATTCCATTAAATTTACCGGTAATATGGATTTTTAATGCTTGCGCTATGCTATAAAAGAACAATTAACGCCATTTCTTTGGAGTGCGCATCCTCTGAGATATCTCATATTTTGCATGACTGACGTGTCCGGTGTCTATTCGGGGTGGTGCAGGAGCCAGTATTATTTAAGCGTTAAGATTCATGCATAACGTATTTGAACAGTTGAGATTTTTCAAAATGTCACGCAAAATATGAGATATCTCAGAGGATGATGCGAATTCATTCCGTTAATTTGATTTTATCCTGCGTTAACTACATATATTAGTATTTTTTAATTTCAATTAATTAATACGAGGTACAATTAATCTTTGCATTTTAATATTACTTTTTTGTGGGTATATAGTTAATTAGGTGGAAATTAAAACAGGTGGACAAATGTTTTACGCCCATTCTTATGAATTTTTCAAAATGGCATTTAGTCAACATGCTTTATTCACATTAAGGATCTAAAATAAAGAGATCCAGGAATAATATTTTCCATTTTTTAAATGATTATATAGTTTATCATTCAGCACTGTTACTATAAATATGAGATTCATAAAAAAGAATTTTTTTTTTTATAAACCATAATTAATTTTTTTTTATTTATGAAACCAACGGGATTACTTCTTTTTTTACAAAAATCATAAGAACCGAAATGACATTTCAGTTCGGTCCCCTTTTTGAATTTTCTGTGGTACTGATTTCACAAGTTTTCATATGAGCCGCCACAGAAAATCCAAAAAGAGAACCGGACCAAACTGACATTTCAGTTCTTATAGTTTTTGTTAAAAAAAAAAATAATCATGTTAGTTCCGTAAAAATATTTTTTTTAATTATGGTTTATAAAAAAAATTCCATAAAAAATGACAATGGCGTTCCAACCACATTTGTGTAGATTGATTGCTCTTGGTCAAATTTGGCCACAATTAATTAACCCTTGATTAATTAAAAAACCTTCTCAATTTTTTTTTTTTGTTGGTAATTCGAACCTTCTAGAATTTCAACCCCATCTCATCACGCAGTTCGCCACATAATTCAACATCGGAAACAACTAACTCCTAGCCATTTTTGGTTGCTTGAAAAAAATAAAATTGGCAGTTGATAGTCGGTACATCAAATTAGACAGATTCAACATCAAACGGTCACTAATTAATTAATAAGAGAAGCTGCTAGGATAAGCTTCCGTTTATAGTTTTGAACCGACACGTTTCTTGGTTGACTTTTCTTCTTTTTTTATTTTAATTTAATTTCCATCGTGCAGTTTTAACGCGTTTTTTTTCTTACGGGCTGCATGCATCATGCATGCCTGCCATTGCCATCGTTGAATTAATTAACACTAATTCCTTGATATGTATTTTATCTCAAAATATTTTTAAAATAAAGGAAATATTTTCCTTGCTATACTTATCTTCCGAACAATTACACAAAAATAAAAAAATAATATTAAACACTTATTTGTTGCTGTACGGAAGCTTTTATTAACTTATTACCCAAGCTCATCAGGCGCCTCCTTAATTAATTACTTACCGTGTAAGTCACAATTTGCGGCTAAGACTTGTATATAATGTAAACAGCTCAACATGCATGTACAGGTGGCAGCATCATCTATATAAGATTGGTAAGGCTCGTTCCATACAACTTTTTTAGCTTGCACAACAATTTACCAGAAAGCAGAAGGAAAAAAAAAAGAAGCAAAGAAGAAGAGAAGAAGAAGAAGAAGACTAGGGAATGGTACAACCGGTTAAGGGAGAGGCGCCAATCGACATTGCAACTAACTTGTCGCTCTCGTGTGATTATTCGATGAGTGATCAGAAGAAAAATAGCAAACCGGCAGAGGGGATCTTCGCGTGCAAAACATGCAACAAAGAGTTTGCATCGTTTCAGGCATTGGGAGGACATCGAACAAGTCATAACCGGCAAAAATCTAGAGCTCAAGGTGCCGATATGAAGACGAAACCAAGGGCGCATGAGTGCGTGATTTGTGGCATGGAGTTTCCTATGGGACAGGCTCTAGGAGGGCACATGCGCCGGCATCGACCCACAACTGATTCTTCTTCATCAGAAACAGTGAAATCTGATCATTTTGAGCTGTTGGATTGTAACCATCCTCATCCAAGTAATAGCTTGCAATTGCTTCAGTTGTTTCCAGATCACTAATTTTTTTTTTTTTTGACATTTTCCATATATTTATTTGTGCATATCGGTTGATTTGGATTCTTTTTATATAATTCTCATGTATAAAACACAGTACAGGATTCATTCGTTGCTTGTTTGTTAAGTTTTTTAGATTTGATTATTTATGTGATGTAAACACCAGGAGTACAAATTTTATAGTTTATTGACAGGACCAAGATAAGTGATGCAGAGATGTGCATATTTGGAACAATTAAAACAAAACAATTGTTTGTTCAATTACTGATGAATTTATGCCCATTTTGAAACATATTCTGACTTGTTCTTGACTTCTCCCTTTTCTGTGGGGATTTTTTTTTCTGATTGCTTATTGGGGAATCGAACTAAATTTTCATGCTCTTATATTAAACGCATACTAAGAATCTGCTTTTAATCTAATAGCAAAGACACATAATTCTCATATAAGAGGTTATAGATTTGAAATCCGCAATAGTGGAGAAATTATCTGTAATATACACAGAAATTTGAAAGTATATATATTGAGCGGCTTGACCCCAAGGCCCCAACCCATGATTTCAAAAAAAAAAAAATATATATATATATATAGCTGGGCTATGGTGAGTTGTGAAGTAAGAAGTCATTTTTACTTCACGCTCATATTTTATTTTGAAAATCTAAACAATCAATCCGAACCTCTCAACATGATCTCCATATTGAAATGTGCTTGGAGACCAAATTTTACAATTTTTGGAATTTTTTTACTATTTATTAAGCCAATTTTCACAGTGGATCAGCGATTTTCAAAGTGGCTTAATAAATAGTAAAAAAGTTCTAAAAAATGTAAAATTTAGTCTCCAAGCACATTTTAATATTTAGAACATGTTGAGCAGTTCGGATCAGTTGTTTGAATTTTCAAAATGAAAATATAGTGTGAAATAAAACGTTGTTTTACTTCACAACTCACCATAGTCTATCTATCTATCTCTATATATATATATATATATATATATATATATATATAGTGAGGCTATGGTGCTATGCATAGCACAGATGGTTAGTGTACTACGGCTTAATATGGTACTTTTTAAAATCCTAACGGTCGATCCGAACCGTTCAATGTAATAACCATATGAATATGTACTTGCAAATTAAATTTTATATTTTTTCGAATTTTTTTACTATTTTTTTAGATAGGTAGAATTTTGATGGTCCAGAATTTTCAGAAAACACTGATTTTTCTACCTATCTAAAAAAAATGTAAAAAAATAAAAAAAAATAAAAAATTTAGTTTGCAAGTACATATTCATATGGATATCACATTGAACGGTTCGAATCGACCGTTAGGATTTTAAAAAGTACCATATTGAGCCGTAGTACACTAGCCATCCGTGCTATGCACAGCACCATAGCCTCACTCATATATATATAGATACTTCCTTTTCTTGTAGTAAATTAATCATATGTAAATATATTTCTTCTAGACATCCCCTCCCCCTCCCCGCGTTGGGGTACAAACGGATCGGATATTATCCATCTGTATTCAGATTCATATTCGAATTTTTTTAGATTCGAATACGGATAATTTACAAATACGAATATGAACATCATTTATACAAATACGAATATGATTTCAGTTTCGAAAGCCAATTTACCACTATCTGATCCGCATTTGATCCTTTTGCACCCCTATCTCTCCCTCCTTCCCCCTCCCCTCCAACAATAACAACAAAAATCCAAAAAATTTAAAATAAAAGAAGAGGAGTAAATATTAAATAAAAATAGAGTAAATTAAGCATTATACATCTAAACGCAGAGATGAAAAAAGAAAAAAACTAAGCATTGCATTAATTAGAGGCCAAAAAAAAAAAGCATGTCTCATTCAGTCACACTAATCAACTTACAGATGAAATTGATTTTGAACTTTGATTTCTAAAATTTCCCTTTTAGCATAAGCTTAGACAAGAGGCCTACCCTTAATTAAGCTATTATTGTTAGCTATGTATTAAACCTTTTGCTTCCCTGAGTGCTACTACGAGTGATAGGAGGCAAGTAGGTGCTGCCATTGCTACCTTCTTTCCTTGGTTTTGAATTTCTTGGCATGCATCTGGAGTGCACTCTTTCAGTTTCCTTAGCCAACTCCATCTTCATTCCCCTATTTCAAAAGGTAAATATGGTCATTTCTTAATCAACATATTTCACAATTTTGCTTTGACATTTCAACGACAGGATAAGGTTAGAGCCCAAAAAAGATCAGGCCTTTAAGGTTAGGCGGCCTTTAACTTAGGCCCAACAATAAAACAGAGAAACAGAGAGAAAATTAAGGACATAATAAACCAACAATTGAACCAAAGAATGAACAGTATACCTCTCAGCATTGTAAGAAGAGCACCTCTTCAGTACAGCAGCAATCTGCTCATCTTCTTTTGCTTCCAGCAAACTCCCACTGAAATATTCCTTCTCTACCACCACCTTTGCACCTCCTGAAAGCCTACAACTACCTCCAATTGGACTGTGGGACCCTTTTGTCAGTCTCGCTCCGTGCTGTGGTACAACCGCCACACGTTGCCCCTTCACCGCTATCGACCCGCATGATATCAGATGCATCAGCACCGCTGATGTCTTTCCTCTTACGTTACTAGCCATAAGATACTGATCTCCCACAATCCGACCATTGTATCTTCTTACCAGTGTTTCAAGAGTTTCAGGACTCGACGTAGGTGGCGGTGAATACCCGTCCCGCATTAGCTCTATGGTTTTATTTTCGACCGTTAGATTTGCAGGTGGATATGTTATTTCTCTCCTTCTGTACCGCTTCTCCTCAGTTTGCGTCGATGCATCCGTGGATTGATTTACATTGGTAAAATTGTTGCCAGTTTTGTTGTCAGATTCCATTAACTTGGCTCTGTAGACGTTGTATTCCTTTAACTCGAGCGAACCCCGGTTTTTTTTCTGTGACCTCATCAATGGAGCAGAGAAATCAAAGTTGCCTTGGCTTGATTTTGAGGTTTCCAGAATCTTCCCTGTGCTGGAAGTGGAAGAGGCTGTGCCGACTGAATTCTCAGAGCATGAAACTGGGCCGATGTTCAAGAGCTCCGTTCCTTTGAGCACGTATTCGTTTCCATGGACTGGGTGTATGAAATCTTCTTCAGTTAGATCATGCCACACATAGCCATTTTTATAGCTCCTGATCAAAATCAAAATCAATACCCATTAGTTAACTCACTTGCTTTAAGTTTGCTTAAAATTGCACTTTAAAATAGACTGCCAATAGTAAGAGGTAGCAAATTCTGATTAAAAAGGACGCCTCTGAATTCAAACTCAACCCAAAATAATTAATTATTATGAACAAATTTATTAACCAAAATTCAACAGGATCACCTCAACCTACCCCTCAATCCAGTTTAATTAAAAAATATGCAACCGGTAATCTAAAACCAATTTTACTAGGAAGAACAAAATAATCCAAATATCCTATTCCAATTCAATACTCAAAACAGGTCTGAACCCGAAAACGGTTCGACCCAATCGGCTTATATGTCACCTCTAACCGCTTCACTTAATCTAATAAAACAGAAAATGAGAGATGAGATGTATGAGAACAAACCGTTTAGCTGACCAAGAAAATAGACCAGCAAATCCTCTGCCCCTAAGTGCATTTACCCGGTTTATCACATCTGTATTTAATGCACAACAAAATATTAATTACATACTAATTATTTGTATTTTTTTTTTCAAAAAAAAACAAAGATTATTTGGTGTTTCACAAGTTACCTTTAAGATAGAGACCATCAGAGGAGGAGAGAGGTACTTCCATGAAATGGGGGTGTTCCAAATGGCCATTTCTGGACAAATAATACACCACAGCAACGCTCTTCTCTGACAACTGGGGCCTTGAGTCTAGCCATTTCTTTTGTTGCCTCTCCTCTTCCCATTCTTTTGTTGCCTCTCCTCTTCCCTTAGAAGTAGTTACCATCGCCATTGTACTGTATATATTTTGTTAAAGCTTTGAAGGTATCAGATGGTGGGGGGAAGTAGATTATATTACTGTGAGTAGAAATGAACAGAGCAGGTTCAAGGGAATTGATCTGAAGTCAAACCAACATGTGAATCCCTCCCTGCATTTTACTTGATATTGTAAAAGACTGAAATTCTAATTTCCAGTAGTCAATGAAATTTTGGAAAGGTGAAATATAAAGGTTTCAATTTCATCTATGATGGTAGTGGTACCATAAAAAAGATCATACTCTTGAATATACAAGAGCCTTTATACTTCCGAAATTTTTAAAGTTACGACAGCGTAAAATCAAAATTAAATGAATACCACATTGTTGTGATTTTTTCAATCTTACCACCCACGCAGACCCAGTTCGAGCACCAAAATGGGTTGGTGCGCGAACTGGGTTGGCTCACCAACTGTTTTGAAATTTTTACTGCTCTTCGGTGCGTTTCACCCCGTTTGAGCACTAATTTTGCACCAATTGGTGAGCCAACCTAGTCCTCACACCAACCCAATTTGATGCGCGAACTGAGTCCGCATGGATGGTAGGATTAAAAATAGCTTGAGCAAGATGGTAATCATTTAATTTCTAATGTTTACTGTGGTAACTAAAAAAATTTCGGTTTATACTTGGTGTTTAATTGATTTATACTTTACATTACGGAAATAAAAATTATATAAACTGTATTTTTATTTATTCAAACAATTAATGTGTGTAAATTGAACTTTTTTATGATCATTTATAAAAGAATATTGCTGATTCAGTTATGAACAACATGCATGTTAAATATAAATATTTTTAGACTAGAATTGTCAATCGGTCGAGTCGAGTCACATTGGTATATTATTTTATTATTTTCTTTGACTCGACCCGGCCGGCTAGGTTAAAATTATTTTATAAATATTTTTTTCTTGTATTTAATTGTTTCATGTGATTAAGAATGCAATCAGATATACATTACGATATTACAGAACCATGGACAAATTAATTGGACTATTGTTAAACAAAAAAAGTGACTATTACTCTATTAGTATCTAACTCGGAAGAACCAGCTAAAATTAAAATTTAAGTATGAATATTTTATAATTCTACACGTACAATATATAGCACATCACTATTTGCGAGTGAAAAAAGTGACTATTAGTATCTAACTCGGAAGAACCAGCTAAAATTAAAATTTGAGTATGAATATTTTATAATTCTACAACATCAATATTTGCTAGTGAAAAAGACTCGTATGTCCATACAAAAATCTTCATTAGAAAGACAATGAATTTGTACAAGATCAATTAAGAAATTGATCATGATTTCATCAAAATATCCACCAATTTCATAAAAATAGAATATAAGAATTGAAGAAGAAAAATGCAGAGGATGAGCAACGGAAACAGAACGCTGTTTAGTTGACCATGTACAGTACAGTGCAGATATTGAACAGAGAGAAAGAAAGTTTAGTGGGAGAGTATTTCAAAAAGAAAAGAAAGAAAGAGAATCAGAAATCTGGGAAAAAGAGAGCATGGCCATGGCCGCTAGCTGCACGGGTAAAAGAAAGAATAAAGAAATGGAATAAGCCGTTGTACAAGGCCTAGATTTCGAAATTCGGGAAACATTGCAGCTACGTTCGTGCTGCTGCTTCTCCATTCTCCATTGTTTAATAATAAATTAAAATTAATTAGTAACAAGTAAGAACCAGTACTGGAAGCTAATTGGATGGTTTATTTTATCTTGTTCTTGACCTAGAAATTTGAAAACACCAGTGCTGTGCGGTGCGGTGTCCTCTCTGCCTCTGGTCGGTTAGTAGGATTCGACCAAAGCTAACAAGTCAATGGGAATTTGGGAACCTACCTTCACGTGAAAGAATTACGACTTATTACATTGTCAAAGCCATTGGTCCGGATCCTCTACTGATCGCTTAATGATGGATGCTTCGGTACATCCTTCCATTATATTAACGGTTGGATTAAATTTTGACGGTTAGAAACGATGGAATGGATTATACAAATTACAATAGACATGCAATTAGCTACTCGCTCATTGCATAGCACCTAAATATTATGCATATTTTTTTAAAATATGTACGATAAATTATACATAAAACATATGCATATTTTTTTAAAAGAAGTTTTCAAAACTTTGAATTAAATAATTATAAAATAAATTTAGTTGATAAAAAATATTAATATTACTTAGATTTATTGAGGGAGAATTTCATATACACCACTCAAAAACTGTGAAATTACGTATAATTCTATAAATACGTAATTTCACAGTTTTTTAGTGGTATATATGAAATTCTTCCATTTATTAATGTAGAGCCAAATCTTTAATTTATTGTCTAATCATATGAAATTATAAAAATAAAATAATATATTATTAAATATACAGTGAATCCGCTTATGCATGCGATTTTTATAGCGTAAGCATTATTCGAATTGCATTTTAAAAAATTGTCTTCATTAACAAGTTAATCTAATTAATGGATACATCAAGTAAAACAGTCATACTTTAAACCCTATACTGTAATGCGTGACAATTGGTGTTAAGATTTAATATTTTCTACATGAAGGGATCTACTAGAAAAAAAGAAAAAAGGAATACCTATTCTCCCATGCAATGTTTTAAAACGTGGTTTTGTCCATGCATACGGAAAGTTATTTTATACCGCATATGCAGTATGTGGCCACTGCGGATTTTAATACGGACTCATATATGTGAATTTTAAAATATTTTTGTTGGACCCTTAATGGTTTGGAAATATGGGTAAGAAATTTATCATATTAATTATTTGGAAATTGGGTGAGAATAATACTCTAAAATTTCAATTTTTTTAAAGTCGCTAATAATGAACAATGATTTTCGTGAAATAAAATTCTTGATAAAATTCTACATAAAATATTATGAATTTTGATATAAATAAACCCTAAAAACTCCAAAAAGGTGATTTTATATGAATTTTTAAACTTGTAGAGGCTATTATGGGCGCATATAATGGGGTACTCCAAACAGAAATTCTAATAAACTCTTAGGACAGCAGACTGCATACGCATGTGCGGGTGTATTTAAAAACATTGCTCCCATGTATCAGACTGAGTACAATAAGCATTGGCAAAATTCCAATTGGGTGATTGAAATTTGGTGTCTATTTACATGTGAATTCGTAAAGAGGAGGGTTCCAATATCTCATGTCTTTTATACCTCATCATATCTCATATTTTTATATTTTAGTTTTCAAAGTCCAAACTGTCGATCTGAACCTCTCAACATGACATTCATACTAAAATATGCTTGGGGAAGAAATTTTATAATTTTTGAAATTTTTTTACTATTTTTTTAGATAGATAAAAAATTATTGTTTTTGAACAGTCCAGAAATAGTGATTTTGTACCTCTTAAAAATAATAAAAGATTTCCAAAAATCATAAAACTTCATCCCAAGCAGTATAAATATCATGTTGAGTGGTTCGAATCAACGATTTAGACTTCAAAAATTAAGATATAAAATATAAAGTATTATAAAGTACGAAAGACACGAGATATTAGACACATTTATATATTTATTTTAAAATTGTTCTGCCTTTTTTTCTGATGGAGGCAACTCTCTAAAGTCAGGTGTGTATCACCTTGGGTACCGTACAAAATTGAATTAGTCATAGCCGAGTTATAAGAATTTCATATCTATTTAAAATGTAAGAAAAATCCACTTTAAATTCTTACAAATTTATATTGAACCGTTGAAATTTAACCTGATTCTAAGTTTCCTAAAACATTCCCCAACTTGCGTCCATCTATGGAGATTTTTTTTTTTTTTTATCCTTTTGAGTTGCTTTTTCGCCCTTTCTATCTCAGTTTTAGCGGGATCTGTATCCTCCGTATTACTGTACGGTGGAGCTCACAATTTTACAGTACATATTTTTTTTCAGCCGGGTCAAACTTAATCTGGTGTCTATTTAGACCGTCGAAGTCTCCTTAAAATTTGCGTCAAGTTAAAAGAATAGTCTGAATTATCTCATTCTACATAACGGTGGTTATGTAGTAATTCAGAGGATACAAATTCGTGTTAGTGCAGGTACGTTTATGAAAAACCTTTTGTCAGTACCATCTTGAAAATTAGAAAGCTACACAGCCTCTGTCATGGTTCATGGATTATGATAAAAAAGTAGTTATTAGATACATGTGCTCTCCCGATTTTTTTTATACGAAGTATTTTGAAAAAGGATCCGACTCTATTATTCTTCAAATGAGATAACGTGATCTTGTTATTTCTAATCTAACCATCTATCTGTATTGAGATTCGCATAATAAAAAAATTCAATGGTTAGATTTGAAATAATAGAGTCATGTTATTCCACTTAAAAAACAGCAGTTCAAAGTAAAATTATCATTTCTATTTTAAAAGTTATACATTCGAAAGTTCACACAACTGTCATAGTTGAAATGATATTATAACTATGATACATTCGAATCTAGCATGAACCTTAAAAGGCCCTACTAAACTTGATATCAAGAAAGTAAAAAAAAAACAGAGAGGAAAAGGTAGGATTCATTATTTTGTGAGGAACAAAAGTTGGTTCACCTGCTCAATTAAACCAAATGATGAAAGGGTTTAAGAAAAGAGATGTGTTGGCACTTGGCACTTGGCAGGTTGGCGCGGTCAGGGGCTGTAAAAAACGCGCCCCTGATTAAAGTTTGAATCAGAGCATGACACTGTATGTACTATCTGGTCCCTCAAATTTTGAAAAGTAGCGCTGAAATGATAACGAAAACATGTAAAGCCCAACCCCGGCGCACTATTTTGATTTTTGAAGCCGAATGCCAATAAATGACTCGTGATTTTGGAGCCAATAATGAATTCTTTAATAAGCTGATTTGGATACCAACAAGGCAATGAATGACTCGTGATTTTGTGAGCTGTATATCCACGCCAATCCATATGTTTATTTGATAATTTAGAAATGACAGTTTTAGCTGGACCCGGCCGAATTTATCTCACATAACCTAACTCGGTCCGGTCTGACATCTATTGGTCCAGTTAGTTTCAGTCAAGGGTTGGGCTGAGTTAGGTGCATGTCAAGCTTGTCAAGAAGTTGGCCTCATTTATAAATAAGCCTTTTCTTTTAACTTGCATCATCTTCCCTGTTCATGTTTGCAAATGCTGTGTTTTCTTTTTCCCGTTTGTTAAATGATTAGCACCAATTTTTGTTTCATTATTAACTAAAGAATTGGAAGTGGGGTATAGTATTTTTTTTTTTTTTAAATGAGGGGCAAACCATCAAAATTTATTAATTTCAAACCAGACATACCGTATAGGGATAAAAAAAAAGGATAAAAAAGTTACAAAGAAAAAAAATATAACATAATTATAGATGAAGTAAATGTGTCAAATATAACATATAAGTTTTGCGACCGCAATGGTTTTTTTTTTTTTTTAAAAAGGCATAAGCCCGTTCCATTATCATGAAACCATAATTACAACGTCATTGTTCAACAAAAAAGGCACTTTGTGTCAATTAGCCTGAATAACATAGCTCAAAATAACCAACTAAACAGCATAATACGCATAACAGCCAAGCTATATACCAAGCTTGCATTGAGGCTAAGTACCAAAAATATACTAAAGTGGCAGTTACTAAGTCGCACAGTAAGGGGCTAAGGATATATGCTAAATACAAAAATTGGAGTTTGTCGGACTTCACTGCTAACTGGGTGGCACTAGCGGCTGATAGACCACCATCTCCATAGGCATATACTGAGCAAGTGGTATTGCATCTTCAATAACCGGCATCCAGTCAGCAACCTCTTGCTGCACCTGTTCTGTGACATTTCCTGACCAATAACCAAGCAGAGATTTAATTAGAAAAATAAGTGTGCGAGCAGATTTAATTGGACAGTTGTTAAAACAACACTCATTACGATGCCTCCACATGGACCAGCATACTACACTAAGTACTAACAGGAACCCTGTTTTCTCAATTGTTGGCAATTGCATAGCAAAGGCAATTATATCTTCAAAAGTATGCAAAGTATGCATAAACTCTTGACTTTTATCTAGCCAGAACCAAACCTTCTGAGCCAGTGAACAAGTGAGAAATAAATGGTTAATTGTTTCAGTTTCAGTGCAGAATTGGCATGTTTGTTCTCCAGTCCAGCCTCTAATTGACAAATTATCCTTTGTGAGGATGGAGTTATGAGTGACTAACCACATAAACACTCTTATTTTTGGTGGAACAGATAGGGTCCACCAAATCAGTTCTGGTAATAAAGGTAAAACCCCCCTAAAATTTAGAAATTTATATAAGGAATGTGTATTGAACTTCCTGTATGGTCCCATCTCCATGCTAACTGATCCTGGGGTGAGGTAAAAGAAACTGAACTTATGATGTGCAGAATTTCAGCCCAATCCCTCAAGTCAAAACCTTCCAATGGTCGTCTAAATTGAATTCTCATCCCTTGAGAATCAATAACTTCACTAAAAAGGATGTGTTTATTGCTACATTTACGATATATTATAGGATACCTAGTAGCTATTGAACAATCTTTATACCAGCTATCAGTCCAAAATCTACAATTTGATTGACTACCTGGTACATACTGTACACTAATAGATCCAATATTTTCTAAACTACAAATACTTGTCCATAATGGGGATGAAGGAGGGTGGTTGTCTAGATATTTATGTATAATAATGCTTTGTGACCTAATCTGTTACAGGCGAAACACCATTGTTTGTTGCGACAGGATTTCGCTAAGTGACCTCGATCTCCACAGCTCATACAGATCGGACGGTGCGAGGTGGAGTGCAACCGAATCTCATCAATTTTTCTACGCACAATTGTGGATCTTGATTCAATTTTGCGCGTAGGATGTCGCTCACGCCAAACTGCGTTAGGCTGTTGCACAATACTACTATATGATCTAGGCAGGCTCTCATTTGGGCTCGAAACCGCCATTAATGGAGCTGTGGGAGCCCCATATTTCTTGCGAAAACTATTCATTAACAAGCCCAATTTACGTTGTTGGGCTTTCTCAATTAATGGCGAGGCCATCTCTCTCTCTTTTTTTGGATTTTTTTTGTTTATTTTCTATTTTTTTCTGTTTTTTCAATCGCTTTTTCAATCGCCTTTCTCTCTTTTTCTCTCATGGACCTAATTAGTTTTACTGTTCGCAACTGTTTTATTTGACAATTTAAGTTAGGGTTTAAATTAATTCGTTAAATTTTTGTCTATAACATTGAGTCTTACGATAAAGTAAATGTAAAGTAAATTAATTTGGAAAAATAATTTAGCATATTTCATCTTAATTCTATCTTATTCCACCTCTTATTGCATGATCAAATATGATCATTGACCCATGGTTGAAAATTATATCACTATCATATCATTATCGTCTGTGAACGTGGCATAGAATAGGGACAGTACGATGGACATCAGATCAAATTTAATCGTTCAGTTTGCATCAAAATACGCATAAACAGTTATAGAATTCGTGCAAATTAGATTCACAGAGATCTTAATAGGAATCTTAATACGATGAAACGGCTCTTTCACTGTGAATTCAGATCCCCCCGGTACCGTAATAGGAAATCTTACAATTAACTTGATCTGGACCGTTCTTTTTAACTTGGCACGAATCTTAAAGCCCAATAATACCGCCCCCTCCGTCAGCCCGAATTTCAAAGCGATTGAGAGTTAATCTCAAACCGTAAAGTGAAGGGAATCTTTTACAGTAATGGAGAGGATACTTCTCCATGACTGTGGCATATACACGTAATGAGATTCAGGCCGGGCAGTGAACAAGTGATACAGCATTTTATTAAGTTGTTGGATTTATTAGTAAAAACTACAAGGGAAGAAGTCCCTGTGGGCTGTGGCGCTATGGCTGCCACAATCCACCCCCGCCTTCAACCTCTCCATTCCACTCCGAAACCGGCGTCCTCCCGTCGCCTCCGTTGCGTACCCTTCTTCTCCCTCCGCTGCTTGCCCTCCTCCTCCGTCCCCTCTCCTGTCCCGTCGCCTACTTATTCCTTAGATAGACGCGGCGGCAAGATGGTGGCAGAGCTTGTTGGCGCATTTAATGACATAACAGAGCGCATGGGGTCCTTATCTAACACCTCTTCGTCTTCTCAACTACTCTTCAAGTCTCTCAAATTGTCAATTCCTTTACTTCAGGCGGCTGATTTCGCCCCTGACGGCCGGGACCGGCTGTCCCGGGCTCTCGCTGTTGCTACTCTCTTGGCTGATCTCCAGGTTTTTCCCTTTTTTTTTATTTCTTAATTTTTGGTGCTTAGAAACCAGTCCTTGCTGATTCTCGAACAAATGATCCTGAATTTGGATGTGTTAGTTTGGTTTTACTTAATGAGCTATTGTTGAGGGCCATCCTTTCATATTACTCATGGTTTGTTTCGCATGCTACGAGCTCCTGATTCTTTTTTGTTGTATTCTGAAAAGTTCAGTGTAATAATTCAACGGTTTGGTAGCAATATGTGGTTGTAGTCTCTTTTTTTTTAAACCTTGTTAGGAGCTAACAAGTAGTTACAGTAACTTATAGATAATATTACAACAGCCACATCTCTGGGTCCAACCAAACCATTCCCTTAAGGGGAGCAGCCACATCCTACGTCTATTAAGAAAAATAAGCCAGATAGAAGTAACCAAAAGGAAACAAAACACCAATAAGAAAGAAAAATGAAGCTGCACCCTCGCGCTATCCCCCTCAACAGTAACGCAGCCACAAGAACATTTCTTGAACACATCTTCTTGCCAGTAATGTTGGAGGCAGTTGCCGGTCGTCAAATATTATCGCGTTCCTCTGCTTCCATATCATCCACGAGACACAAATAAACCGAACCAGCCAATGTTTGTAGGTCATAATTCCCCTCCGCCGTGTTGCTTCCCATGATTGCTGCCAAATGTTGTGAACCGTTATTGCCGGTTTCATGAGCGAGACTCCAATGATTGTTGAGACCTCAAACCAAACAGCTACCGAGTATGGGCATAAGTAAAGTAAGTGCAATGTTGACTCAGAGGGGCAGGACCTGCATAGTACACAGTTTAGTGGCAAATTCATTCCTCTTCTTCTTAATGTCGCCCTCGTTAATAATTTATCGCAAAGTACTGAATAAGTGAAAATCTTGACTGTTGGGGGAATCTTTGATCGCCATGTTTGGCCGTGGGTGCACCTGATTTTGCCTCCTTCAGCCAGAATTTTGTATGCCGATTTTGCCGAGTATACCCCCGATTTTTCCCATCTCCACTGGATTGTGTCTTCAGTCTCTGAAAATGTTATCGATACCTCATCAGTCATTGCCCCCGGATCTATTGCTGGTCTCATTGGCCAAGCCTCCCTAAGTGAGCTATAGGGTTTCAATGCAGGTTGCACAGGCCGTGTTGCTCTCGGCCTACCTCCCCATGTGTCGTACCAGTAGGAAACACTGTCCCCATTGCCTATTATCCAAGTTGTGCTCCATGAAAACAATCTTTTGATTCGATTTAGTTGTGACCAGAAAAAAGACCCGGTTATGTTCCATATTTTGGGTTTGAGATGGTTAGTTCCCTTTCTTCTTAATTTGTTTACCGTGACCAACCATAAACTAGTCGGATCATAGTAGGCCTTCCACCACCAACGAAGCAACAGGGAGATATTCACCAGCTTCAGATTTGAAACACCTAAACCTCCATAATTCTTCGGTATACAGACCGTCTCAAAGACAGTTATATACAACTAATTATGGAGTAATGTTTCCAGTTTAGAGTGAGGCTATGGAAATATGCATATTATGGATCCATCCGTACTATGGATACATATCTCTATTTTTAGAGTTCAAACAGTCGATCCGAACTGTTAAACAATAATCTTCATATCAAAATATACATGTAGACCAAAATGCATTGTTACTGGTTCGGTATTTTCAAAAGTATAAACCATGTGTTTTCAAAAAAAGTAAACCATGTCATGTATAAAAAAAGAAAATAGCGAACCTTTAACAATTTAAAGTACTGTTTGTTAAAAATGTGAACCAACTGCTAGTAATATTAGAGAGAAAATATCCAGGACAGTTGTTAATTAGCAGGCCTAAAAAAAGCCAAAACAAGGGTCGCTGCTAGAGGTAGGGATGTCAATGGGCCAAGTTTGTGCGGTCCGGCCCTTCGTCCCAAATGTTAGGCCCGGCCTTGCCATAGGCCTGAAAATTGAGGCCCAGCCTGTTGCATTCTCGATTGGGTCTGGCTTTTTTTTAGATTTTTTTTTTACTATTTTTTTAGATAGGTAGAAAGTCGCTGCTTTTGGATGGTCTGGAATTTTCAAATCAAGTGATTTTGTACCTATCTAAAAAGATAACAAAAAGAATCTAAAAAATATAAAATTTGGTCTGCAAGTACATTTCCATATGAAGATCATGTTGAATGGTTCAGATCGACTGTTTGAACTTTAAAATGAAGTTCATAGCGCTGGCCGTTGTGTAATATGCATATTACCATAGCCTCACTCTCTAATTTATCAGTTCAGAACTGGTATATCAGTACTTGCATATTGTATGGGTCTAGCGCTCTCACTAACAGATGCAGGGCTTATAATAATTAAAGATGAGCTCCGTTTACATTCAACAGTACAGTATTGAAAAGCCAGATAATTACAGAAAGAAAGAGTAGAAGAATTTTTACTTGTACTTGCATGTACTGGCATGTGCTGCAAATTTAATCACAGGACCTGGAACCTTAATTTTAAGAAGTGAAACATGCAATACTCGCAACATATGAAATATCCCTTTACCCCTCTACCATATTACCAGAATGCTCACAGAGAGAGAAATATAGTACTGGGTGTAGTTCCACTTCTGGTGTATAGTTAAATGGTAGTACTTTTGCACTCTCACACATTTTCTGATATGTATGAGATATTTTGAAGTTTTTGAAGGTGCGCTACTAAATTTGATTGAATGGTGACAGATGGATGCAGAGGTAATATCAGCTGGGATACTGAGAGAAGCTCTAGAAGCGGGTTTGTTAAGCATGCATGATATAAAGACCTGTATTGGACCTGGGCCCGCTCAACTCTTACATGAGAGTCTACGCATGAGGAACGCCCCAATGAAGGTTGATGTCTTGGACAACGAGAGCGCAGCGGCTCTCAGGAAATTTTGCCTCACTTTCTATGACATCCGGGCCCTCGTTCTGGAACTGGCTCTGAAGCTCGACTTCATGCGAAATCTTGACTATTTGCCGAAATGCCACCAGATTGTTAAATCCCTCGAGGTCATCAAGATCTATGCTCCTCTCGCGCATGCTGTTGGGGCTGGCTCTCTCTCTCTAAAGTTGGAAGACCTCTCCTTCAGGTAATGTATCTATGCTTGTTAGGAGTATTATTTTTGTATATTGGAATAATTCCATGTAGTGCACTTATGAATCATAAAAGTTTCCTGTATATTACAGAAATTATAATAGTCGTCAATTAATTGCATAATTTCCTGAAGAGTACCAAAGTTATCCCTCTCTACTTCTGTCTCGTGTTGGAGATTATAAAGAAAAAGAATTTGTCTGGTGTTGGAGATTATAAAAGGAAAAATGTGAGAAAATAATGGTTCATTGGATGACACTGGAGTATTTGGTTTTGTTTGGTTTATATGTTGGTGGGGAGGGGGGGGGGGGGAGGGAATGTAGAAATGCATATTTGGACATGTTTTTGGGAAAAGCTGGATTGTTTAGGAACTTTTCTGGACAGAAAAGGTGTGAGAGATGAAAACCAAACTCTTGGCATCAGTCTTCTTTGGTAAAAGTTATGTAATATATTACAAACTATTAGTAAATAAAAAGTTTTAAAAATAGGTGAAACAAGGAAATATATTCTATTTAAAGGACAAAATAAATTTGATTTCCCCAACTATTACATGCATTTTTCCGTTATTTTTCAAAAAGCTTCGCTTGAAGTTTGACTGTCACTATATAATAAACAATAAACAATGTATTTTCAAGTTGAGTGAAAGAAATGTAAATTAATAAATAAAGAACTATCAAATTAATAAACAAAAGTAATAAGCAAGAAATTAGGTCTTCTTAAAGGGTAATATGGCTCAAATTAAAATTAAAATAGAGAACTCTATTGAAAAGAAAATAGATGAAATGCTGAAATAAAATCAATTTATCTTTTGTTAAAAAGCTCTCAAACAACAATTTCTGCAGGTTAAATATTTTTTTTCCGAAGTTATGTTCAAAATTACATTGTACATTCATACAACTTTGCAAGATTTCCTATTTATGGGAATGGCCATTGCGCAAACTCAACTCCTACTGAGTTCTAATCCCAAACTTGAAATGTCCCAAGCATCCAAACAATACTGTCTATGTTTTGTGTGATATGCATAATTTGGTATTAATACTGGCAGAAGTGTGAGTGAAGGTCTTAATTTGTTGTTGTTTATCAGCTAACAATTATTTATGTTCGAGTGTGCATGTACATGGCTTAAGGCTTTCTATTTGTTGGTACTGTTTGTTTGAATTGTTTTGCTTGGCAAATTATTTCAAGGTACTTGTTTCCATTCTCCTATGGCTTTGTTGACACATGGCTGGGAAGCCGCGAAAAGGAGAGTAAAAAGCTGCTTGAGTCATACAAGGAAGAGCTGGTGCATGCATTGAATGCAGACGAGGAGTTGCGGAATATGGTAAATGGCATATCAATTGAAAGTCGGTACAAGAGTCGCTTCAGTACCATGAAGAAGCTGCTAAAAGATGGCCGAAAACCGGAAGAGGTGAACGACATACTAGGGCTGAGAGTGATACTGGACACGAGCTCTGACAAGTGGGAGACACAGGCATGCTACCGGACCCACAACGTGATTCGGAGCATATGGAGAGAGATAGCGGAGAGGACGAAGGATTACATAACGAGGCCAAAGGGGAATGGGTACCGCAGTTTGCATGTGGCGGTGGATGTTGGAGAAGGGGCTGGGGGAGTATCTAGGCCATTGATGGAGGTTCAGATCCGGACAGCTGAGATGCACATCATGGCCATTGGCGGGGCTGCAGCGCACTCCATGTACAAGGGGGGCCTCACGGACCCTGAGGAGGCGAAGCGATTGAAAGCAATAATGGTGGCAGCAGCTGAGGTGGCAGCTGTGCGGCTGAGGGAGCTAGGGATGGGTTGCGGAGAGAGGAAGGGAATGTTTTGCCTGCTTGACAAAAACATGGATGGCAGGATAAGCATAGAGGAGCTTACAGAGGTGATTCACGATCTGGGTGCGGATAGCGAGGATGCAAAAGAGCTCATGCGTCTCCTTGATGCAAACTGCGACGGCTTTCTCAGCTCTGAAGAGTTTGATATATTTCAACAACAGGTGCACATGCATTCCATTTTTTTCCTCGACTTATATTGTCTCTCTTTCTCTCTCTTGAATCCTTTTTGTCTTCTTTTATTTGGAAAAAAAAAAAATGTTAGGTGGAAATAATGAGAAACATGGAGGATAGAGATGACAAGTACCGCAGCATTTTGAAAGAAAAACTTGAGACAATTGACAGCGCGGGCCTCATTCAAGTCTACCGAAATGAGCTTGACAATAAGCTTGTAATGTCTTAGGCGATATGTTTCAAGTTTGATATTCAATGCATGACCTTTTATGTATATATTATCCCTGCACCATGGCTGCTTATCCTTCAGGTGCAGTCCAAATAGTATTCAAAAGTTTAAAGGGGCAAAAAAGGAACAAACCAGATAAGCTGGTTCATTGAGCATTAATTTCAGTCTACTCACTGATTTTGGCCGAGGTTCAATGAGGAAACAAGCACAGGAAACGACTAAGGCTTAACTCCAGACTTGAAGTTGCTGGCACAGTATAGAATTCCTAATTGTACTTTATTTATGTTTGATATATTGTCAAGTGTCTTGAAAGTAAGTCCTATTGAATTCACTTGCTAAGAATTTTTTAATGATTGATAATAGATACAAAGAGAGTAGCTGGTTAAGAGTTTTTAATAAACAAGAAAGCTGATACTAAGGAGCTAGATGCTAAAAGGATGAAAATATGTTCTTTCTAATTAATTTATCAACCACCTACTACTAATTATTGGGTAATAGTATCCCAGTTCATTTTGCTTTTTTTTTTTCTTTCTAATGGTGATTTTTGTTTTGCGACTGGCTTCCAATTGGATTAAAAGTTTGCTGCGGGAATTTTCAAAGACAATGAATTTATCTCATTCCCACCAAGAAAAACAGAAGTGCCTTGAAAGGTCACAATTTGTGATAAGGCGAAAGAGAGGGACTGGAGCAGTTAGCTGTACTAATATATTATACTTACTATGATGCTTTATTTATTTGTATTGTTTGTTTCTGTTTTTCTTTATTCAGAGAGATTTAATGTGTGCTCAAAACATGTAATATTGTACCAGCAGGAAAAGGTGTGTTGCCTGCATTGTTGAGTGCAGGCAGATTGGTACTATAATAGGAAAAACTTGAGTAACTCAGTCCAATAACACAAATTTCTAAGCCACACTATTCGGACATGCACGGAAAATATATGGAACTATAGTTTTTTAAAGAAGTTCAGTTGTATTTTGCAATGTTCCTCGCATCCTTTTCAACAAGTCAGTAACAGAAAGACACCAACATAAGCAAGAGTTGTTATAAACCAACACTCTGTAGCCTAAAATTCAATATCTTCAACAAATTTTTTGACCTCACAGTAAAAACTAAAAACCTTCATTGAAACTTCACCTATGCAAAATACTAAGAACAATCTCAGATTTGAGTCTCCAAAAGCTGATTTTAATGATACAGCGCAGTGTGCAACCCGGATTGTGGCCACAAAGTTGGCACCTCAAGTGTGGTGTAAGAAGACCTTATCTACATTGAGAGGCCAAACAGTAAGCTTCCAAAGAAATGTCCTCCATCAGGCAAGCCAATGAACTGTTTCTTTTAGTACTCAGTGTTGTCTTGTAGCCTTATCTCCCACTGTTAGATTTCTTGAATTAAAAAAAGAAATGAATGAGATCCTGTTTCTAAATGCTTACAAGTTTGTGTTTCATGTCTGATCCAGACATTTGTAACCAGTAAATTACACAGTTTTATATTGAAAATAACCCGGATTGCGGCCACAAAGTTGGCACCTCAGCGCAGTGTGCGACCCGGATTGCTCTATGTTGTACTGGCTAAGTGAAATGTCAGAGAAAAAAAAGGAGCAAGCCTGCCTACAGCCTGCCCTTCCTCGTAGCTTGAATACACTACAGCTGCTGTTGAAGATCCCGGTTATCAGCATCACTGATACAACACAGGGTAATAACAGTGACAGAAAGGTTAAAGTGAATTAAATAATAGGAAGCATTTTCACTCTAAAGACTTCCTAAGTATGAATTTTGTATTGTGGGTAAGCAGTTCATATGAATTTTGTATTGTAGGTAAGAGTAGTTCATAATACAGGGGGTGACTGGAATCTGTAACTGTTTCATTAAGAGAAATAGGGATTCACAATTGGACTACTATTATTTTTTAGAAAGACAAATGCTGTTGTATTTTATGATATAACAGAGACAATCTGCATTTATGTGAAATGGATTTTTCTATCAAGTGACACCTTGATGGCTAATCTGCATTGTTCTCCCTGTCACTAATCGAATTCATGTTATCAGTTGAGGTCATTGCAACTATGCAACTTCCCTCTTTCCTTGTTTCTGGTTGGCCCCTTGGTGCCTTCATGTCTGGCATTTAAACGATGCTAAAATATTCAGTTTCTTATGACATACTTCCCATTGAAAGATTATTCGAAATTAAAGATTGCTGTTGACCTTTCTTTCTTCCAAGTCCATGCGAACTCGAGTACAGTATAATTTGCTCAAAAGGAAAATACGAACATATCGATTTTCCCATTTCCATCAGAATTTCACAAACTCAGAAGTTGAGACTCGAGAAAATTGTGACTTCCACAAACAAAATACGAACTAGTACAATCTTCACCATTGGTACAATACAATTTTGTTCCTTCTCAGAGAAAAGACAGCAAACACTGAAAATATTGAACCAACCATACTACCATACGTAACAAGAGCCCTTTGACCGACCATCAGGGCCCCTCAAAAGTATCACTACTCAATATCAACACAACTACCATACCAAAACAAAGAAGATCCTACAACAACATGAATAAAGAGCATATCAATGCTCGTGCATCACCAAAACAGAAACCCACCGAATGACACAGCTTAATCAACTTCCTCAATCTTGGGACCAGCACCACCGGGGCCACTTGAGGCTGGCCCATCCTCATCCATAGCTGCACCAGGTGCACCGCCCTGGTACATCTTAGCAATAATCGGATTGCAGATGCTCTCGAGCTCCTTCATCTTGTCTTCAAATTCCTCCGTCTCAGCCAGCTGGTTGCCATCGAGCCAACTGATCGCCTGATCAATTGCTTCCTCAACCTTCTTTTTGTCATCAGCCGGTAGCTTTGAAGAGATCTTATCATCTTTGATCGTGTTTCTCATGTTGTACGCATAGTTTTCTAGAGCATTCTTCGCCTCAACCTTCTTCTTGAGTTCTTCATCCTCTGCCTTGTACTTCTCAGCCTCTTGAACCATCTTCTCAATCTCCTCCTTGCTGAGTCGACCCTTGTCATTGGTAATTGTGATCTTGTTCTTCTGGCCGGTGGTCTTATCCTCAGCAGATACATTCAAAATACCATTGGCATCAATATCAAAGCACACAGTGATTTGGGGCACACCTCTCGGTGCCGGAGGTATGCCGGACAGCTCGAATTTGCCAAGAAGGTTGTTGTCTTTGGTGCGGGCCCTTTCACCTTCATAGACCTGGATCAGCACACCAGGCTGGTTGTCCGAGTAGGTGGAGAATACCTGCTCCTTTTTGGTGGGAATGGTGGTGTTCCGGGGAATCAAAACGGTCATGACACCACCAGCTGTCTCGAGGCCAAGAGACAATGGAGTGACATCAAGAAGCAGCAAGTCCTGAACTTTCTCATTACCTTCACCACTCAAAATGGCAGCTTGAACAGCAGCACCATATGCCACAGCCTCATCAGGGTTGATGCTCTTGCAGAGCTCCTTGCCGTTAAAGAAATCTTGAAGAAGCTGTTGCACTTTTGGGATTCGAGTAGACCCACCAACAAGCACAACATCATCGACACTGCTCTTGTCCATCTTGGCATCTCTCAAGCACTTCTCAACTGGCTCCATGCACTTCCGGAAGAGATCCATGTTGAGTTCCTCAAACCGTGCCCGAGTGATTGTGGAATAGAAATCAATTCCCTCATACAGAGAATCAATCTCAATGGTGGTCTGGGCAGTGGAAGAAAGGGTTCTTTTAGCTCGCTCACAAGCTGTTCTGAGACGCCTGAGAGCCCTGGGATTACCAGTGATATCCTTCTTGTTTTTGCGCTTGAACTCCTGCACAAAGTGGTTCACCATTCTGTTGTCGAAATCCTCACCTCCTAGGTGAGTATCACCGGCTGTTGCTTTCACCTCAAAGATTCCCTCCTCTATGGTGAGGAGAGAGACATCAAAGGTTCCACCACCAAGGTCAAAAATCAGAACATTTTTCTCTCCTGAGCTGGCAGCTTTCTTGTCAAGGCCATATGCAATGGCCGCTGCAGTCGGCTCATTTATAATACGCAGGACATTGAGGCCAGCAATTACACCGGCGTCCTTTGTAGCTTGGCGTTGGGAGTCGTTGAAGTAGGCAGGAACTGTAACGACTGCATTTTTTATTGTGGAGCCAAGATAGGCCTCAGCAATCTCCTTCATTTTGACGAGGACCATAGAGGAGATTTCTTCAGCTGAAAACTGCTTCTCTTCACCTTTGTATTGGACCACGATCATGGGCTTATCCCCTGGACCAGGGATCACCTTGAATGGCCAGTGCCTCATATCACTCTGGACTGACGGGTCAGAGAACCGACGCCCTATCAGACGCTTTGCATCTGCAATTTTTACAAAACAGATGAAGCAGATAAGTTAGAATATCTCTATAGATTCATTCCTTGGTATCAGGACTGAAGCGAGGATCTACTAAATAATCAAGTACAAAACAAATACAACAGCACTGTTATTAGAATCCCAAGTGTTTCCCAGAGCCAAGTTACATTTTGTTCATAAAAAGTACTATAACTCAAAATCAATATGCAAGTTGACACGATAGTTTTTATTATGCCTTACATTTTGTTTTGAAGAAATCATTATAAAATATCAATTGGCTGTTTACTAAACTAAATTTTGATTCAACAATGTTTCTGTGACGTTCTGGGTTCCAAGTGATTGCTTCACAGCAATTATTTCCCCAAAATAACTGAGGCTTAGCTCTGGTTAACATTTTTGCAGAAATTACCAATTTTCCCCATTAAACTCAATCCGGAAAACAATAGTGCTGCAAATTGGTAAACTCTTAATTGGGACAGACATTATTTTAGTTCGATAGTACCAGAAAACTACAAAATTGGCTTCCTGTATTATTCTAACATGCAGATACGACAACAAAATGTTACTTTGGTTAGATGCAATCCGCACATTTCACAGCAAAAAGAGTATCCACATATTCAAGCTAGTAAATAAAAACATACAGGCAAAATTTTATTAAGAGAAGGTGAGTGGTAGACAAACATGATTTCGAAAATTGAACTTACCGAAAACAGTGTTAGTAGGGTTCATGGCGACCTGATTCTTGGCTGCATCTCCGATCAGCCTCTCCGTATCTGTAAAGGCCACGTATGACGGAGTAGTACGGTTCCCTTGGTCATTCGCGATGATTTCGACCCGATCATGTTGCCACACACCAACGCACGAATAAGTGGTACCGAGATCAATTCCGATAGCCGGACCTTCGCCTTTTCCCGCCATTATCGATCAAAACTAACAAATCAGGACAGATATTTATGAAATTTCAGTAAGAGAACTAACAATAGAGAGAGGTTTTTGATAACTCTTTTCGAAACTTTCTTTTCAAATCTGAAAATAAGAGACGGGGGTCGAGAGGCTTTTATGGGCTTATTTGTTTGATTCCAGAAAGTTCGAAATCGCAAGATCTGAACCGTCCAACGGAGATAATGGGGCCAATGGTTGGTGGGGGATGGTTCGCGCGTGATCGATCAAGTTCTGGATGTATCGAGAGTCATTATTATTAGGGGCCTATTGTTTGATTCGAGAAAGTTCGAAATGGCGAGATCTGAACCGTCCAACTGTGAGAATCAGCGGTGGGAGATGGTTCTCGAGAGATCCAGCAAGTTCGAGAACTATCTGCCGCAGCTAGTGAGGAGTCAAAGTTGGAGAGGACCAGTCCATCTTTAATATGCGTGCAAAAGCAGATCGGACGGTCTGGCGGGCGTGCTGTGATTTTCAAACTAAAAGTAGAATTCACATCCAGTGCAGTACTGTAATAGGGAATCTTTTACAATTACTTGATCTCGACCGTCTTTTTAACTTGGCACGAATCTCAAAGCCAAATAATACTGCCCCCTCAGTCAGCCCGAATCCCAAACCGGCTGAGAGTTAATCTCAAACCGTAAATAGCT
This sequence comes from Carex parvula, assembly GCA_025461045.1. Lineage (NCBI taxonomy): Eukaryota > Viridiplantae > Streptophyta > Magnoliopsida > Poales > Cyperaceae > Carex > Carex parvula. Next base: position 182,020 of record JAJGRW010000552.1, on the reverse strand, counting down.
AATTGTAATAGAGAATCTTTTACGGTACCGTCGAGGATATGGATCATTTATTTTTCTATTATGGTATTCTTTAGAAAAATCGTTATATACATTATTTATTTATGTATGCTAAATCAATACGAAATAAAACCAAAAGGTTTCATGACTGAAGTAAAATAGTTATTAATTTGATTTTAAATAAAAAATTAATATTTATTTAATGCATGAATAGAATAATTAATGAGTTGGTTCGTTGTCGTAATTTAATATATAAATGTACTTTTTTGTAAATCTGGAAAGGATAAAAATTTCAAGACTATGAAAAATAAGAAAATTAAATAATTATTTTTTGTATTCTATAAACTTCAATAACAGATTTATAAAATTTTGGTCGGCAATGTACAATTTTTTGAAAAAAAAAATATATTGATGAAATAGATCTGTAACAAACAAAATGACAATTGAGGTCTACTTAATTTATATAACCCCTTGTTTCGATTAATTATTTAGCTTTCTAAAAGAAACGAGAGCTGTTGACTTTATTGGTCATCATTTTCAGAAGAAAAAAAAAATTACAAGGATGGATTTTTAGAAAATGTTATTTCATAAGAGAATAAAAAACTGTTGGATTCTTTAATATTTTTATTTTGGAATTGATCTAAGTTTCTTAGCCACAAAAACAAACAGGAATCCATCACATAAGGGTATGTAACTGAAAATCGAACAAAGTAGCCTCCGGGGCACTTTACCAAAAAAAAATGAAAAAAACTGAATTAACAAAATTTATTTGTGTCATTCTTATTTTCGTTCTTCAGGCTACGTATTATTGGGCCGAGAAATGAGTTTGTATATTGGGCCGAGACTTAGTCCGGTAGCCCGTGAAATTTACAACATCGGCCGATTCAAATGAATTCACATCCCCTCAGGTTACCTGACTGAGTACAATTGAATTGAATCGGACGGTCCAAAATTATTCTTTTAAATACAGCACGAATGTCAAAGCGTAAATAATACTGGACCCTGCGCATAGACGACACAGATACAGAAAGCAACGGTCCTGATTTTGTGGCGATGGCCCGCTGATATTAGAGCAACATGAAAAGTTTTGATGAACGACCAGGAGAATATAAATGTGGCTCTGGTGCCTATTTTGATTTAGTAAATGTTAGAGGTCAAGTTATTCAACTATTTAGTATTTACAAATTATTTTTATCTGAATTTTGAACCCGCAATTTTTTATAAGAAGAATATTGTTTTTGCTACTGTATTAAATGTTGGTTCTCGACTCTGATGCCTATTTAGGTTTGAAAAAAAAAAGAACACGAGAAGCAGAATTTATAACACTCGAAGTACTTACGGTTTGAGTTTGAATATGGCACGTTCGTTAAATATTAGCATAAAACCGTTAGAGAGCTGGATTGTGGTCCGGATTCTGATCGAACAATCCGGATTCAAACTCTAATGGTAAGATAATGTATTTTATTTTATTTTTTGATGAAATAGAATCTGTAACCACCAAAATTTGATCTTTTAGTTCGTATTCTCACGTTGCAATGGAAGTTAATTTTTTGTCATTTCTTTTCAGTTTTATTTTTTGAAATCCTAATAGCTTGAATTTCTAGCTAAAAATAAATATATTGTATTATATTTCGCATTTTTTGTGCAAGTTTAGCAAATCGCACAAAGCATTATCAACTGATTAGTTCTATATAAAATGTATGAAATAAGGTTGTGATTGTAATATATAACTATTTAGTACGTTTCAATACATCCGGCATTAAATTTGTGATAAGATACAAAGCTCAATAAAAAATTAAGTACATCCAATAATTACTCGAAATTTTTAAATATACCATTCATTAAAAAAAACAAAAACCACCAATTATGTAGAATTCCATATTTACCATGGACGGAATCTCACGTTGCGTCCAAAAATTTGGTGGACGCAACCTGAGGTTGCGTTCAATATGGAATGGAGCAAAATATTTCGGTTTTCTTATTAATTTTTAAAAATAGATGAAGCAAGTTATAATTTGAATGTACTAGAAAGAACATCAAATAAAATAGATAAAACATTTTTTAATTTAGATGTACTAGAAGTACAACGAAATATTTTCCAGGCATGATTTTTTGCGGTTGTAACAAAAATAAACTATTTCTTGACGTGTTTATTGGAAAAAAAAATGTTTAGGATCTAAGTTATTGATCCCGGTTCAAAAGTCACTTCTGGGTAAATAAAGAAATTATTGTGACTCTTCTAGTACATTCAAATTCTAAGGTACTCCATCTATTTTTGAAAATTTCAAAGGAAATTTTCAAAAATAGATGGAGTACCTTAGAATTTGAATGTACTAGAAGGACCACGATAATTTATTTATTTACCCATAAGTGACTTTTGAACCGTAATCAATAACTCACATCCAAAACCGTTAATTTCTTGATAATGAATTTAATGTTTTATTTAGGATAATATTTGGATTTGTAATAATTCTAAGACTTTGGTGATTATTCTGTACTTCTATTGATATTTAAATTGTACTTTGAATACTTTGGATATTTGAAAACTTTGGGGATGTTGCTCCTGTTGGCCATTTGGAAAACTTCGGATTCTGTGATTGTACTGAACTTTGATTGATTGTACTAAAATTTGGTGTTTGATATAAATTTTGGTATTTGTAATTAACTTTGATATAAACTTTGGTTGTACTGTGTAATTAGAATTCAGAATGCCTGAGTTTTTATTGAAGTGCTGTAATTTCGAACTATGGCCCATCCATAAGTCATAACTCGTAACGCGTAACAAAGTTCATAAAAGTTTGAAATTGAGTTCATAAAAAATTCGATTCAAAATTGAATTCGTTCGAAATTAATTCAAACCAAACTCAAACTGGAAGTAAGTTCGATTTAGTCCGGTTCGTTTGCAGCTCTAGATGCACATAAATGTTGGTTGGTGTTTTGTTTTTATAGATGTAAGTTGATTTTTTTTTCATTATATAAAATATTGGTAGATAAATTACCCTATTGTACTTGGTTCACCATATTAATTATCTTATATTTAAATTTCGTTGACCTCATTCTTCTCAGAGGCGAATCCAGTTAAATTTCGTTGACCTCATTCTTCTCAGAGGCGAATCCAGTAGAAAGTTATGAGGTCAATTGACTCTTATTTTTTTCAAATTTTTTATAATTACATAAATTTTTGTATATTTTAGAGTAAAATGCTATAGAATTATAAAATTGACCCCATTCGAAATACAAAAATTTTATATAGTTGACCCCCATACCTTAAAATTCACTTATTCACATTATCGTCTTCAATTTTTTTGATTAATTGCTCCCTATGCTTATCCAAAAAATAGTGATAGTTTATTTAAACAATTTTCGTGCACAAACAAGTATATTTGTGTTATAGAAACGACATGATGAACAAAATAATACTCATATGCAAATTTAAAATCAATAGCACCATAAATAATTTATGTGTGTATTCTGCATTGTATTCTAAAGTATGTATACTTCGTAGAATTAATAGCCATATTGTATACACATATATATGTACTTGGATTATAGGAACAAGAATTTTGAATAATATATGCAGGAGCGGAGTCAGACTTTCAAACTATGAGAGTCAAATACAAATTGAGGGTCAATCATATAAATATTTTCATGCTGAACGAAGGTCAATTTGACAATACTGGTTGCATTTTATCCTAAAAATATATAAAAAATTATTTAAAACAAAAATTTTGAAAATTAATAGTGTCAATTGACCCGCATTCACCATACATGGCTCCGCCCCTGAATATACGTACTGTTATTATTTTTTATTTCTCGAAAATATTTTCAAATTGCTCAATTGTATGGGAAAAACATTATTTATTCGATATTAATAAAGTCTATAATTTGTTTATTTATTTTATAAAAATATATATTAATATAATATTTATCTTATAAATAACAAACTATTTTCAAATAACATACTATAATTCTGATTAGTTTCAACAATAATTTTTTATCTAGCTATATTAAGATAATTATCTTTACACAAAGGCCATATATTCAAGACATTATATATATCAAAAAGGTCTTTATTAATAAAAAAAAAATCACATGTTCCAAATTCAAATGAAATTTTTTTATAAATATTATTACAATTGGTAGCTTGATGTCAATTTTATTCCCGTGATTTTTATTTTTACCCAAAAAAAAATATATTTTAATATAAATAACCAGGTTTTTAAAAGATTTTTATTTCTACCCAAAACGCTAGGAATATCAGCGTTCCGAATTAAAAATTCAGACCGCTAGGAATATTAGCGTTCCGAATTCATAATTCAAAACTACAGTCGCCAACTTTTTCATTTATTATTATATTAAATGGTAATTTTTCACCGATAACCCTAAAGTTATTTTTATTACAAAGAATTATATTATAAAAACTTATCAATAATATAAAATTTCATTTATTATTTTATTAAATGGTAATTTTTCACCGATAACCCTAGAAATTTGTTCACCGATAACCCTAAAGTTATTTTTATTACAAAGAATTATATTATAAAAACTTATCAATAATATAAAATTTCATTTATTATTTTATTAAATGGTAATTTTTCACCGATAACCCTAAAGTTATTTTTATTACAAAGAATTATATTATAAAAACTTATCAATAATATAAAATTTCATTTATTATTTTATTAAATGGTAATTTTTCACCGATAACCCTAAAGTTATTTTTATTACAAAGAATTATATTATAAAAACTTATCAATAATATAAAATTTCATTTATTATTTTATTAAATGGTAATTTTTCACCGATAACCCTAAAGTTATTTTTATTACAAAGAATTATATTATAAAAACTTATCAATAATTTGTAATAAAAATAACTTTAGGGTTATCGGTGAATAAATTTCTAGGGTTATCGGTGAAAAATAACTTTAGGGTTATCGGTGAAAAATTACCATTTAATAAAATAATAAATGAAATTTTATATTATTGATAAGTTTTTATAATATAATTCTTTGTAATAAAAATAACTTTAGGGTTATCGGTGAATAAATTTCTAGGGTTATCGGTGAAAAATTACCATTTAATAAAATAATAAATGAAATTTTATATTATTGATAAGTTTTTATAATATAATTCTTTGTAATAAAAATAACTTTAGGGTTATCGGTGAATAAATTTCTAGGGTTATCGGTGAAAAATTACCATTTAATAAAATAATAAATGAAATTTTATATTATTGATAAGTTTTTATAATATAATTCTTTGTAATAAAAATAACTTTAGGGTTATCGGTGAAAAATTACCATTTAATATAATAATAAATGAAAAGGTTGGCGACTGTAGTTTTGAATTATGAATTCGGAACGCTAGGAATATTAGCGTTCCGAATTAAGAATTCGGACCGCTAGGAATTCTAGCGTTCCGAATTAAGAATTCGGAACGCTAATATTCCTAGCGGTCCGAATTTTTAATTCGGAACGCTGATATTCCTAGCGTTTTGGGTAGAAATAAAAATCTTTTAAAAATCTGGTTATTTTTATTAAAATATATTTTTTTTTGGGTAAAAATAAAAATCACGGATTTTATTCAGAGAAAAAAGCGAAAAAGACTTTCTAAAAAAAATCTGGCTAGTTTATCTTCACCGACATCGTTTCCCCGCCTTTAGTACTGCTTTGTACGTTTCGTACGTAGCAATTATGCGGAAAGGACTCTACATTAAGCTAAAGCCAGTCAGTACTTATCCGAATTCATATCACCGACGGTACCGTAATAGGGAATCTTTTACAATTACTTGATCTGGACCGTTCTTTTTAACTTGGCACGAATCTCAAAGCCCAATAATACTGCCCCCTCAGTCAGCCCGAATCCCAAACTGGCTGAGAGTTAATATCAACCGTAAATAGCTAAATGTAAAAGGGAATCTTTTACGGTACCGTCGAGGGTATGGACTCGTACTTATCCATGGCAAACAAGTTGCCACTGTCAGCCAAGGGCTGTCAGAAGAGTTGGGACTTGGGAAAAAATTTCATTAGGACCCCACTTATCATTTTTGTATAAGATGACAAGGGCGTAATTCGATTCGAGTTGATTCGAAAAAATTCGTAAAAAGTTCGATTTGAAATTGAATTTGCTTGAAATTAATTCAAACTAAACTTAGTTCGAAATTAATTCAAATCAAACTCAAACTGGACCTAGTTTGTTCGAAATAGGTTCGCAAACCAAATTAGTTTGAAATTAACTCAAACGTAAACCGTTGATTTCCGTTGATAATATTTGGGTTTGTAATAATTCTTTGGTGATTATTCTGTACTTATATTGATATTTAAATTGTACTTTGAATACTTTGGATATTTGAAAACTTTGGTGATGTTGCTCCTGTTGGCTATTTGGAAAACTTTGGATTCTGTGATTGTACTGAGCTTTGATTGATTGTACTAAACTTTGGTGTTTTGATATAAATTTTGGTATTTGTATTGAACTTTGATATAAACTTTGGTGCATTGTGTAATTAGAATTTAGAATGTCTAGTTTTTATTGAAGTGCTGTAATTTCGAACTATGGTCCAGTCATAAGTCGTAACTCGTAAGGCGTAACAAAGTTCGTAAAAGTTTGAAATTGAGTTTGTACAAAATTCGATTCGAAATTGAGTTCGTTCAAAATTAATTCAAACCAAGTTCAAATTGGAAGTAAATTCGATTTGGTTCAGTTGGTTTGCAGCCCTACTCGAAAGTACGATATATTTAAGTAAAGGAAATAAATCTGCTGCGATTTCAAAGAATCACAGGACTTGCAATTCCAAATCTATTCATTCGTTTATTTTGAAATTAGTGTATAAAAACTATCCGTTTTGGAGATTCGTGTATGAAGAAAAATGAACTGGTGGATTTGAAATTGCAGGTCCCTCTGATTCATTAGAATCACAGCAGATTTATTTCCTTAAATAAATTATTAACTCAGTAATATTTTGTCAGAAATTTGATGCATGGGTCAGTATCTGTCAGAACTCAGTAATATGTCTTCTCTTTTTTCGTGATTATTTCTCATTTTATTCATTATATTTTTTTATTAAATGGGCTTTGGCGCTTTGCCACCTGTTTCCACTGATATCTTTCACTCGTTCATCTCATTGGTCGAACATTTTGTGCATCACAGTGCTTAATTTAGTGTTTTGAAAACGGTCCGGGTCGGGTCGGGTCGGTTCGGTTCGGTTCAGTTCGGTTCGGTTCGGCTCGGTCCGGTTCAAATCCGCTCGGTCAACGGGTTGTCTCAGGTCGGCGGGTCCACGGTCCGGGCCAGTTTTTTCTTTTTTTCCTGTTTTTTTCCTTGGTTAACCTGTCCCACCTGTTTGGACGGTCCGGGGCCGGTCTACGGGTTGACCGGTCCGGTCCTGAATCGGGCGGGTTGTGTCAATACACTAGTGCTTATCCTCTATTTTTGTTGTAGTCTTTTAGAAAAATAAGGCTTAAATGATGTAGAAGGCTTTTCGTGTTACGGCTTTAAAAATTTATCGTATAAATTTTAAATTCAATCTAAGTAGTTAACTAAATTAGTTATATAATGAATCTGTAGAATATCAATTTTTAGAACTTTTTTTCTATTTTTTATGATATGTAAAAGATGACAAAAAATGGTCTAAAATATTAATATTTTTAAGCTGTTTTTTGTCATCTTTCATAAATCATAAAAAATAGTAAAAGTATTTCAAAAATAGTAAAAATTAGTATTCTACGTGTTTATTATATAACCAATTTACTAAGCTACTTAAATTGAAATTTAAAGTTTATACAATAAGTTTTTTAAAATCATAGCACGAAAGACCTTATGACTTATGCTATCCATAGTATCTAACTCTTACTTTTTACAAAATTAAAATAAAAAATAATACAGTTGTCATGAAAACTCAAATTATAATATAAACACACGGAGAGTAAATATGCACTTTACACCTTGTTTGGATGGAGAGTATAGGGAGGGAGGGAATGTGAAGAATATGAGAGAATGGAATGGAATAGGAAGGAAAAATAACATATTTAACCCGTTTATGTTTGGATGATTAATGAATAACCCTTTCTGTCTTATTTCTTGTTTAGTTAATTTAATGAGAAATTTAATTGTTATTGTAGGATTGTGATAAAGAAACTTCAATGAGAATTTGTGTCATTTCTTCTAAACATATTTGCAAAAATATTTTTTCATCTGTTGCACCTCAAATCAGAAAAGAAATCGATTTTATTTATTATAATAATGCAAGGTTAAACATTTTCCCCTCCTGTACCCTTCACCTCCGATAATTTTGTCAACCAAATACGATTCAAGAGAATTTTTTTTTTCTTTCCATTCCCTTCCTTCCTCTGCTTTCTATCCAAACAAGGTGTTATTGTAGAGTGAAACGAGTGCTTATTCTCGAGATCTCGAGAAAGGCTTGGGTCCGATGCCCATCGGACTCAAATTTGGGTCCGATGGGTTTCGGGACCGTCCGATCCACTTCATGATTCATGCGCACGAATTTAAAGCAGATGCGAAAGTTACGGACGCGAATCCTATAGCAGATCGAACGGTGAGCGAACCCGTCGAACTCACTTTCGGGACCGTCCGATCCACTTCAAGATTCGTGCGCATGAATTTTAAAGCAGACGCGAAGGTTACGGACGCGAATCCTAAAACAGATGACGGTGAGCGAACCCGTCGAACTCACTTTGGGTCCGATGCTCATCGGACCCAAATTTCTCCCTATTCTCTGAGATATCTCAACTTGTGGGAGACTGACGCGGACGGTGGCTAGGTGTTCGTGCATAAGGTACTTGAACGGTTGACATTTTCCATAAAACACTCAGAGTTTGAGATATCTGAGAGGATGCGAATTCGAGTGAAACGCCGACTGAGTATGTGTAGTGACTTTACACGTAAAAGTACTGAGCCCGAGACCCGAGTAAATGCTACTCTTTTTAAATTTTTTTTTCAGAAAAGCTACAAATAAAAAATTCGGTGCTTATCTGATTTTTTTTATTTTTTATTTATTGATTCGAATGTAGTTATCCTTTGGGCTTTGGCAGTGTGCTAGGTGGACAGTTTCATCCTGCTTTTGACCCCTGTTTTTTTGCCTTTCATCATATATATTCAGCTTCTAGTATTTTCCATTAACAGTTATAAAATTAAAAAAAATATATATTTGATAATTAAAAGTAATACTTACTTTGTACTATACTTAAACACTTAGACACAAATATTTTTTAAACTAATTGTGAAAATATTGGGAGTATTGTGTTCAAGTCATAAAATAATTGGATAAATAATTGTGTAAAAGTAATAACAATATGATGTATTTTGCATTTTATCTCTTCTCTTATATTAAGCATGTAGATGTCTTGATCCGTCAATAACTGTGATTTAATTCACTGGATTTTAAACGGTTAAGGTCAAAAAAATTTGCAACTGTTTACGTGGCAATGTATAGATACGTATTGTGTTCAAGTCTGTATTTAGTTCTGTGAACCATAGTGAGAGATCAATAGTTCGGGTTCGGTTCGATGAGGTCAAAAATTCGTGATTCGGGTATAATTCAGAAATAATTCGGTACAACAAAGAAGCAAAAAAAAAAAACCCAAAAAAACCGTAAAAAAAATATTTGAAAAAAAATTTCGAGTTTTTTTTTCCGTTTTTATCGAGAATAATTCGTCAACTCGCGTTTTATATGCGTTTTATTCGCGAATAAAACGTATTGTATGTTTTTCTGCGTTTTATTCGGAGTTTGGTTCGGTAACGTCAAAAAAACGAATTATATGCGAATCTTGTCACTATGTTATGAACAAGCGTTACACTGATTTTCTACTTTCAATTTATTCATCTGAATGTTGTCATAGAAGCAATTAATTGATAGCGTATTTATTGATTATAACAGAATAAGAAAGTTACTAACATGTTTGTTCACTAAATATTTATTAACTTTTTTTTAACTTAGAAATAAAGATAAAATAGTTCATTAAAAATATATGATCTGATTTATTTCTATTTTATTTTTTTGTTTGAATTTTAAGTTTATGTTTTTTATTTATTTATTTTTTTCTGTCATATACGGACGGGGTAATCCGGAAAGTTAGTGGATATGGAACGGAATTCACATCACCTCCGGTACCGTAATAGAGAATCTTTTGCAATTACTTGATCTCAGGGCCGGCCCTGGCCCAGGGTACCCAGGGCGATGGCCCTGGGCCCAAAAATCCTGGGGGCCCCAAAAAAAAAAATTTTAATTTATATATGTATTAAAAATTGGGCCGTATGCAACCTTTGACCTTAATTTGTCTCCGCTGAAACCTTTGACCTGTCTCCGCTGAGCGCAGAGCGCATCCAATAAAAAAAGAAACCATTTTTTATTTAGCCCACTTTTGTCTCCGCGACTCCGCCGAACGAAACCCTCGCGGCAGCCAAAAATCTGTCTTTCGCGGCAGCCAAAAAACTCTCTCCGCGGCTTCCAAAAAAAACCTGTGTCCGCGCCTCCGCCTCTAGCGGCTCTGTCTTCAGGCTAGGCTTGATTTGAGTAACTCATAATTGGATCAGATTTGATATTGAAATAATTTACTGCACAAAGGTAATTTTAACTTAGATTTTGCGACAGATTTGAGTAACTCATAGTCATAGTTGGATCTTCTGTGCCTCATCACTCAGGTTCTATACTTTATTTTTATTTTAATTTAAAACAATGTTTCCTAGAAAATATGCATCAGGTAGCGAAAAAAGAAATAGAAAAAGAGAGGGAGAAGAGAAACTAAAACCTCAAAAAGGTTCTATTCAAAAGCTTTGGAAAAAAATTGAACCGCAAAATGAGTCTTTGGAAAACCAAATTGAAAGTCAGGTGCACGAACAAACAACAAATGTGTCTGAAAATGAAAATGAGGTAAATGAAGAAGTAACAAATATGCTTGAAAATGAGACTAGTGAAAATATTGAAGAAATTAATCATGTGTCTGAGTGCTTAGATTCTTCGTTATCTATAAATATATATGATCCTAGAGTGTGGGATGGTTTAGATTCAAAACTGAGAGATTTGCTTATTGAGAACGGTCCTATTAGAGATTCTAATATTAATTTTCCTAAGGATAATTACAATAGGGGGTTTTCCACATATTATTTTGATCAAAAATTAAGAAATGGAGAACTTATTGATAGGAAATGGTTGGTTTACTCAAAAGATTTAAATAAAGTATTTTGTTTTTGTTGTAAAGTTGTAAGACATGTCCGTTCTAAAAGTCAAATAGCAACTATAGGTGTTGATGATTGGAAACATCTAAGTGAAAAAATTAAACTACATGAAGATAGTAGTGAACATTTTACCAATCTTAAAGCTTGGGCTGAACTACGAGTTAGATTAGGAACAAATCAAACTATTGATAAAGAATTACAAGAACAAATCAAGAAAGATACAGAACATTGGAAACAAGTTATGATTAGAATAATTTCCGTTGTTAAGCGTCTTGCAATGAATAATCTGGCATTTCGTGGAACAAATGAAAAAATTAATGAGGGTTCTAATGGAAATTTTTTAGGCTTTCTAGAATCAATTGCTGAGTTTGATCAAACAATGAAACATCATTTTCGACTCATTCAAGATAAAGAGATTCATTATCATTATCTTAGTCATAAAATACAAAATGAATTAATTGCCATGTTGGCATCAAGTGTCAGGAATGCAATAATAAATAAAATAAAAGAAGCTAAATATTTTTCTGTGATTCTTGATTGCACTCCTGATGCTAGTCACACAGAACAAATGACTTTGGTAATTAGATGTGTTGATGTTGCAAGCTGTCCAATAAAAATAGAAGAGTACTTTTTAGAATTTTTAAATGTAGAAAACACATCTGGGTTGGGTCTTTTTGGTGAATTACAAGTTGCTCTTAATTCTCTTGATTTAGATATTAATGATGTAAGGGGACAAGGATATGATAATGGTTCTAATATGAGAGGAAAACATCAAGGTGTCCAAAAAAGATTACTTGACCTAAATCCTAGAGCTTTTTATATGCCATGTGGTTGTCATTCTCTTAATTTAGTACTTTCTGATATGGCAAATTCTTGTTTGAAAGCAAAATCTTTTTTTGGAGCATGTCACGCTTTGTATAATGTGTTTGCTAATTCAACAAAACGATGGAACATTTTACTTCAATATGTGGATGATTTAACTTTGAAGTCTTTGTGTGTAACAAGATGGGAAAGTCGTATAGAAAGTGTAAAAGCAATAAAATATCAAGCTCCCAAAATAAAAAAGGCTTTAATAAAATTAGCTGAAGTTTCTGATGATCCAAAAATTAGTTGGGATGCTGAAAAATTAGTATCAAGTGAATTGTCCAACTTTGAATTTATTTTGAGTTTGGTTATTTGGCATGAAATATTGTTCAAAATAAACTTGGTGAGCAAAAACTTACAATCTGAAGATATGCATCTTGATGTAGCTATTGAAAGTCTGAAAGGGTTAGTTTCTTTTTTTGAAAAATATAGAGAAAATGGGTTTACTTCTGCTATGATTGATGCTAAAGAGATTGCTGATGAAATGGAAATTGAACCAGTGTTTCAGGTAAAACGTAGGGCTATAAGAAAGAAACATTTTGATGAAAATCCTGATACAGATAGAGAGCAACAATCTGCTCAAGAAAATTTTAGAACAGACTATTTTCTTGTTTTAGTTGATATGGCAATTTCTCAATTGAAAATCAGATTTGAACAAATTGAACTTTTTGAATCTATATTTGGTTTCTTGTTTGATGCATCACGGTTAATTTCATTAGATGATGAAGGAATGAAAAATTATTGTTTGAAACTTGAAAATGCTTTGACACATGGTGAGAATTGTGATATTGATGCACAACGTTTATTTGCAGAATTACAAATATTGCAGGTAATGCTACCAAATGAAGCGAGTCAAGATGGAAATGCATGGAACTCCATTAAAATTATGGAGTTTGTAAAAAAGATGGACATGTTTCCGAATATTTTAGTTGCTTACAGAATTTTACTAACTGTACCTATTACTGTGGCATCAGCAGAAAGAAGTTTTTCAAAATTAAAGTTGATAAAATCTTATTTACGGACAACTATGACTCAAGATAGGTTGAATGGATTAACAATATTAAGTATTGAAAAAAATATGTTGAAAAATATTGATGTTGAACATATAATTGGTGATTTTGCTTCTAAAAATGCAAGAAGGAGTCATTTCAGATGAGATGTGATTTAGATGTGTTTTTTGTGCAGGTACAACATGTGTTCAAAATTGATTTATCAAGAAGCAAGCAAGAAGCATGGTGTGGGTATGTTCATCATTATATATGTTTTATTTTGAGGGTTATTGGTTTTATGTCCCCCCTATTTTGTATGATATGGCATATTAATAAAAAAAAATTGTTTACATAAAAGGTTCAAAATTTTCTCCCGCCCCGGGCCCCAAAATCCTCAGGACCGGCCCTGCTTGATCTGAACCGTTCTTTTAACTTGGCACGAATCTCAAAGTCCAATAATACTGCCCCTCTGTCAGTCCGAATTCCAAACCGACTGGAAGTTAATCTCAAACCGTAAAATGAAGGGAATCTTTTACGGTGCCGGAGAGGATATGGATCCATATGGAACGTGTATACCAGTAACTTTTTTATACAGTGCACTCCGGAGAAGGAAAGAAAGATGCCGACTTCACTCATTCATCCCCTGTTTTTTATTTCCTTGAGAAAATACCGTTGGACGAGGGTCGGCTCCTCTCCGGTCACACAAAATTTATTGAATACATTCAAATGAATCTGGAACGTGCATTTCGGATTCAACGGTGAAGTACTGAAGATCAAACAATGGATGCACCATGCACCTCGTGAATCTATGGTTGCACTTGCACGCATGCCCAATGCGTGTTTGCGGAGCGCGCATCTTTATACCCGCGGAGTAAGATAAGAGCTTCCAGTGTTCAGTGGCTGGATCCTCGCTATTGATTTCTTGAGGCTGTTTTTTATTTGAGTTGTTGATGTTTCTTGCAGAAGAGTGATGTTTTCATTAGTTCTTAATTACATGTGAAACAAGAGCTAAAGGAACTTAGAGAAGAAGATAGATTTAATTTCATTCATTTATTGTAAATTGGTTTCTTATGCTACTGTAAAATACTAATTACATTTATCTCTTTACAATTCACATAATGCCAATCTATTGATGAGCTGTCCGAACAATTCGAATCTTCTCTGTTAATTCTCAGAACAGTCTGTTGTGTAGAAGATTGTTGCTGTCCATTGAATTTAACAATGGACATCTCCATTTATAGTCTATCAACATGGGATTGAAATTTAAAACTATGAATTTTATAAGTACATAATTAAAGAACAATAAAGATGGCGTGGGTTTCTTACTGCATCCCAAATTAAATTTTGGACGAAAATAATAATCAAATTTGATGATTTGAATTAGCTACGAGACAAACTAAGAATCATTTGATCCATCTAATTTGTCTATTTTGTTTTGTTTTGATTGATCAAATGTTTATAAAATTCAACGCAAAAAATAAATGTCGCCACTAAATTTGAATTAGAGTTCTAAATAGTGCGCTATAACGCTGTTATAGCGTTTTCAGATCATAAAAGCTATGACTCTATAGCGGCGCAATATGACAATAGTATTGTTTTTTTAGCCGTTCCGCTATGACGTGATAAACACGGTTTAAACCTTTAACAATATATAAACCTCAGAGACGATCATATCCAGAGCGGCACAGCAGATCCTCATCTGAAGAGTCCCCGCGCGAACTTTTCTCTTATATAAAATGTTCGGAGGAACACCACACCGCATCAGCTAAAATCTCCCTCCCCCCTTCTCCATCATATAAGCTCCCCGAAATCACACTCTTACTATCCCAAATCACACTAATCTCCATCTTTTATCTACTCCACTCCCATGGCTTCCTTCTCTCTTTCCCTCCTAACGCTCTCTCTCCTCTCACTCTCCGCCTTCTCCAATGCGTCGTACCCACCCATGACTCTAACTGTAGTCAACAACTGCCCCTTCACAGTCTGGCCCGCAATCCAGGCTAACTCCGGCCACGACGTGCTAGAAGGCGGCGGGTTCGAGCTCAGATCTCTCAGCCACCACTCGTTCGCGGCTCCTAGCCAAGCCTTGGTCCGGTCGTATCTGGGCTCGTACTGGCTGTCAGCCGGGTGCCACTCCCTCGTCCCTACATTGTACAACCGGAGACTGCGGCGGTCGGCTCCAGTGCAATGGCCTTGGTGGGGCCCCTCCCGCTTCTCTCGCTCAGTTCTCTCTTCACCATGGCGACCAGGTTTGATGTTATTTCATTAAGCGCTCTTGCTAATGAATGCTCGGTTGCTTAAAATCGCATTTGCTTTAATGTGTTTGTTTCTATCTGTTTGCTAGGATTTCTCCTCGTATGGAGTAAGTCTGGTCGATGGTTTCAATGTTGGCTTGTCGGTGACCCCACACGAAGGCCGTGGCCAGTGCCCGGTTCTTGCTTGCCGTACCAACTTAATTGCTACTTGCCCGGGCGTGCTTCAAGTGCGGGCCCCAGCCGGTAACCAGGTGGTCGGTTGCAAGAGCGGCTGTGCAGCATTCAATACCGACGAACTGTGTTGTAGAAACAAGTACAACAGCCCGCACACATGCCGGTCGTCGCAGTACTCTGAGTTTTTCAAGCGTGAATGCCCACAAGCTTTCACATTTGCACACGATAGCCCGTCTCTGACCCACCAGTGCACTGCGCCAAAGGAGCTGAAGGTTATCTTTTGCCATTGATGGAATAACACGGGGAAGCAAGCTTGTTCTAGAGTTTCGGTTTATTAGCTTAATTTTAGTTTGGTGCTTGGTTGTGTTGCTCTGTTCTGGAGCTGTTTAGCATTTAGGTTAAGGTGGTAATAAATACGTGATATTGAAACTTTGTGATTGTACTAGTCAGTCAGTAGTTACTGAACGCTGTTTCTGTTGCTGTTTTAAAGAAATTTAAGTTGTATTTTCTTTCCTGCAGTTAAATTGTCTTTTTGTATGACTCAGCTTTCTTTTTACTCCAAAAAAATAATTGTTTATCTTGTGAACTTTTTTTTTTGACCTTTTTACGGCGGACAAAGAGTGATGGGCTAGTGACGGGCGAGGCTGAGGCACCTGGAAAAAAGAGAAAGGTTACTTGGCATGACTAGACGACGCTGTAATTTAATCAAACGAAGCTGCGTGAAAAAAGGCTTACAAAAAGTTGTTTTTTTTTTCCTAAAGTTCAAAAAGGTTGCAGGCAGTGATGCTATTTAAAAAGGTAATATCTCCTTTCAAGAAAAAAAAATGTAATATTCTGATAAATATTCGAGCTAAACTCGAGGAATGAAATAGTTTTGGACCTTTGGTTTGTGTTAATTAAACAATGTAATCTCAGTTGTACAGGCAGACAAATGTACCTAGTCTGTAGAGAAAATGTCGGGTTTGCAGCATAGATTCAGGTTTACCTGTTGAGACTTGTTTTGAAAATATCAAAACATTTTACAGTGATGGTAGGTGCCCCAAGGATAAAGATATTGGCAGAATTTGCTTCGTGCAGAGCTTAACAATAAAACTAAAACAGCACTCTGTATATAATTTGTGCTGCATAGAGCATAAACAGCTCTGTCAATATCTTTACCCGGATAGAGCGTGCACAAAGAAATATGAAAACATTGTACAGTACAGATGGGCCCACGGTACCATATTCTCAAATTGGACCAGATTGAGGCCTGAAATGCTCCAACTTCTTAGATACTACTGAAAGCATCATTCGAATGTATAAACCCGTATAAACGAGGCTCGTAAATGTAAGCCCAATATACTCGATTATTGTCTTTATTTTTACTAATCTGGCCCGTAAGTCCACAACAAATCTAGCCCGCTTACAATCCAACTCAGCAACAACATCCTTGAATGCAACAAGTCGGGTGCATCTAGAATTCAGATCCAGTGCAGTAACCCAATTTTTGAGTTTTGATCCAAACCGTCCAAGGTGCTCTAACACGAATCTTAAAGAACCTGGACCCCACAAATAATACTGGCCCCCTGCGCTACCACCGAATAGGCACCGTACACGTCAAAACTCAAAAATTGGGTTACTTTAGGGGATCCGGACTCGTGCATCTAGGGGTGTGATACTCTTTTACCCGTTTACCCTATCCGTATTGTATTCAATAAGACGGATATGGGTAAGGTTTTTTTTATTAGCTAATTGGGTTTGGGTATGGGTAAGGATTTATTTTCGTTATCTAAACGGGTAAAGGTACGGATAAAGCCTATTTTGTACCCGTTACCTTATAGGGTAATTATATAAAATAAAATTATATTATAATGTTTGAGTAATAATTAATGATGTTAAAATTTATTTGCGTAATATGTCATATGATAATGTTTGCCGTTTGAGCAATAATTAGTTATGTACTGTTGTTATTTAGTATGTGCTTTTTGCTATAAGAAAAATGTTAATAATATTATTTTTATTTACATGTTTTAAACTTGTTATTTAGTTAAATAATTGAATTTGTCCGAAAAAATATTCATATTTTTAAATTCTCTTGTTTTATAAAAAAAATTTAGTTGAAATTGATTACATATTTGTTTTTTTTATTAGTAATGTGATTGCATATGTGTGAAATGAATGAGTTTTGATGTTCTATTCGTAAAATATTATAAAATTACTTATTATATTAGTATTATTCGTTATTCACCCGCTACCATTTCGTTACCCGATAATTTTAATGGATAAGAGTAGAATATAGTAAGATCAAATTCTTATTGGGTATGGGTATGAAAATACTTTCACCATATGATATCCATTGACACTCCTAGGTGCATCTAGCATAATTTTTTCTCTCACAAGTGGCCTTGATCTGAGGGGACTACAAATCTGCTAGATGCTTAGCAATACAGCGGATTCCATTCCATGCTTTCAATTTCAAACATGTAATTGAGACAAAAGCTCGCTGATTTTGAAATGGACGGCACAAAAAAAGGGCAAAAGGGTTTTAGAGTATTGAGTGTATTGACCAATGACCGGCCTATACTTGATTACTTGCCGGGCTTCATCCCTGCCTCTCTTTTTAGCAAAAGATGAAACACATTTTGTCTCCTCCCCTATCTTCACATTTAGTGGGTCCAGGTGGGAACCTCAAATTTAAATTAGGTAGAGTACTAATAATAAATTAAAAATAAAAAATAAAAAATAAAAAAATGAAAAATTTCAATTTAGAGGGAACATTTGGTTCCCTTTTCCTAATCACTTGAGAGTAGGTTTGATGGGTTTAATCACCGTCGATTTGCTTTAAGATTCGTGCAGAATGCTTTAAATTTCGTGCTCACAAATCTTAAATTAGATCGAACGGTCATCATGCTCGTTGAACCTAAAAGTAAGTCCGATGGGCATCGGACCTACTCCGTTCTCTTTCCTAATACCTAATTCTGCCTCCGAATGGCCCCTGATTGCAGCTTTAGCAAATAAAAGGATGATAGGGTAGTTTCGACTTTTGATTCAGTAATATCCGATGTAAATCATTCGATTGGTATTTGATGGATGGAGGATAGATTAGAATAATATTTGGTGTCAATTAAATTTGTTATAGATGTGATTTGGGTTGTTTTGGCAGAGCAAGCTTAATTGCACCGCGAATTATATTACTTCTTGTAATTTTGACGTCAGAAGCATTTACTTAACATGATATTTACAATTTGTATATGATTTTAGTGGACAAACTTGAGGTAATATGTGATTTCGATTAATACCCATAATATATTTTAAGGTCTGCTCAACAAAATTGGGATTGATAGTGAGGAGAGTCGAAATTTTTATTAATATTAAAAAAATAATTTTTTTTAACAATCTGCACCCAAAATCAGAACATTTCCAAATCTGTCCAATCCGGAGAATAATTGTCTGGATCTAGACCTTCTTTCAGGTGAATAATTCTCCGGATCCAAGCTCTTGTCTTTTCAGAATTTTTCAGTTCTGTGAATCCGGAAAATAATTTTCCGGATTCAGGGCCTGGGTTTTATAAAATCAGGGTCGATTTTAGAAGAGAAGAGAGAGAAAGAGAAAAATAAAGGAAGAAGAGAAAAAGAGAAAGAGAAGAAGAGAGAGACTCGACCATTTGAGTTTTTGTAAGTTTCTTTATTTCTTTAATTGTAAATTATTTAATTTTTTATTTTATAGTTGAAATGTTGTTATTTTTAAAATTGTAGTTTGTTATTCAGACAAACTAAAATAAAAAATGATACGTGGGAAATTGTTTGTTGGCGGAGAAATCCAGTACTGTGATGATGGTGTCTTTTACAGTACCCGTCCTAGATATTCATTGTTGGTAACTGTGAACCATACCTTTGGCTATCTCCAGAGAGATATATATTCACGAGTTGGGTATACCGGTAGTCAAGCCAATTTGGAAATTCAAGTCCAAATCAATATGTCAACTGATGGCCAACATGACTACCACGCCTTGATCACGTCTAATTGGCAGTTTGGTTAATTTTGTCATTTTATTTTGCTTCGAAATTTTGTTTTTAATATAGTAAAACTAAATTTGCATAGTATGTGATATATTTATTTAGATCTAATTAGATTTTACTATCTTAATTTGACGGACAATACATCTCCACCACCTTAATATCCCTTTTTATTTATTTTCTTAATATCTCTTCAACATAAAAAAAAAAAAAAAAAACAAGAAGAAGAAGAAAAGAGAGACCATCACCTGCTGTTCCTGTTAGGGACCCACCTGTTTTCATTTTACCGAGTTAAGAGAAAAAGATAGATTTGATTATGCAAAGACGCCAAGTTGACCAAACGAATGCGGGTCAGAGTTGATGAGTTGACCCCTTTTATTATCTTTTATTATCTAGCCCTCGGTCAGAAATATTCGAACACTTCCAATTCCGTGCTTTAATTTTCACAATTTTCGCCGCCTAAAAATTCCCACCGTGAAAGATTAGTTGCATAAAGGTTGAGTATTTATTTCTCTAAAATTTACAATACATATTTATCCTTCTATACTTCAAAAATTCTAACTAGTAATGTATACAGTGATATTTAGACACATGCTAGTGTGTACTTTAAAAATAGAAAAATAAATTATTTGTCTTCGAAAATTAATTAGTTAAAAATAAAATATTTTTTTTTCGCAAACTACATATTTTTATTTTTAACAAAGAATAAGTTAGATATTTTATAAATTTAAAATGAGTTTTAATACAAAAATCAATAAATTGAATAGATTTATAAGTTTTTGAAACTTAAAAGAGTAATAGAGGGGAGTATGTAATTTCGAGGTTTTTGAGGGTACACATTGAATTCCACCTTGCAAAAATTACCATTTTCGTAATTAATCTCGTCGACTCCTTCCGAGTTTTACCGCTTCTTTCCCTTGTTCTTTTCTCTAATCTCGAAACGCACCTCCAATCCCATCCTATATATACGCAATCGGGTCGGCTTCTCCTTTTTCTCTCGCTTCGTTGTCTACTAGCCCCTCTTTCTCTCTCTAGAACCTTCGGCCGATCTCTCAATTTTCAATCCATTAATGGCCGCAGGGACGACGAGTCAAGCAAGCCTCTTGCTTCAGAAGCAGCTCAAAGGTACCTCCTGATCTGATCCATTTTTTCTTCTAATAAAGTCTAGGGTTTGATTGTTTCGAGAATTCGTGCGGAGGAATAGGTTTGTTGAATAGAATTTTTTTTTTATGTTATGATCAGATCTAACGAAGAATCCAGTTGACGGCTTCTCAGCTGGATTGGTCGATGATTGCAACGTATTTGAATGGCAGGTTACTATAATCGGACCTCCCGATACGCTTTAGTGAGTATACCTGTTCATCTCTCTTGTTTTAATTCTAGTTTTTGCCTGTTATTAGATCGAATTTTGTGAGTTTGCACCTTTTCGTTGCTTAATGGTGGAACAACGTAGATATAACATATTGAGATGTTTCCTTTCAAAAAAAAAGTAACGTATTGAGATTCTCAGACTAGTTAGAAAGATGCTGAGTTATCTGTAATTCAGTCCTAAAGTGGTAACCCTAAAATTGGAGACCCTTTTGCACTGTACTGAATGTTAGCTTTGCTATATCCTTGAGTTTGTTTATATTTCATGGATGTCTAGAGGAAGTCAAGAAAATTTATGGTTCCTTTATGTTCTTTTTGGTTAAGAGGTTATTCTTTTTTTAATACAGTAATGCTGAATTTTTTTAATCAAGCCCAATTTAAGCATAATTCTGGGCCGAATGACAATTCTTTCTTAATTATTCTCTCCTAGAAGTGGACAAACTTTTTTATGAGCTAAATCGTCGTCATTAAGTTCCCGTGTTTACCTGTGAGCATATCAAATTTTAAGATCATGCACCTTTTTGTTGGTTAATCATTGTACAGGAACTGATATAACATTTCTATATATCATGTTCCTACTTAAAAAGTCGCTGTCTGATTTGTACTTTGTTTGCGAAGTGGTTATCCCAAGAGTTAGAGTTGCCCTTTTCTTTATTTTTTGTCAGTTCTTTTTTGAATTCTTCTACACCATATATGTTTGTGTTTTGCTAGGTACCGGTGTAATTTTGCATTTGGTACATACGTAGAGAGCAAAGGAGGATATTTAGGCCTCCTTCACTTTCCATTTGGTTAAGAGATTATTGTTGAAAGTTTTCTTTTAGAAATATGTATGGGTCAGCAGTGAATGATTATCGTTAGAAGTCTTGGTATTGATAGACATAAACTTCAGAAAGAAGAACAGAGATATAAAACTAGGATTTAAATTCACCAAGCTCCTTTGTGAACTCAACTCTAAAACCTATTGGATTGGCTTCAAATGACGAATCCAAACCGTTGACATCCATCTACCATACGAGTTATGCGTCTACATGAAAAAAATTAAAACTTTTGGATTAATTTAGTATAAAGTCAAGTGGTCAAAATTAGAAGGTTTATAAATAAATTATAATGCATTCATTTTTTGGATGTTTTATGACCACTTGACTCTATGCAAAATTAGTTTGAAGATTAAAATTTTTCGCATGTAGACGCATCACTTGTAAGTTAGATGGGTTTCAACGGTTTGGATTCGTCGTTTGATGCCAATCTGATAGGTTTTAGAGTTCACAAAGAGGCTTGGTGAACTTAAGAACACCGTAGTTCTACTCTTTAGCCTAATTGTAGTGGAACAAGTAGTACAAGTTAGAATCATGATTGCTGTCCTTGATTTTTGTATGTTTGTCATGCCGCCTCCAATTGAAAGATGCAAGAAATAAAAAGTTTATCATGCACACATTTTTAAAAAAGGTTTTATGTACACAAGGACTGGTTGAGTTGTAGTGATGGACTATTTTGACGTATTCTATTTTTGGGAGAATTCAATGGTTTGGTCCCTTAAATTTCTTAGAAAAACTAAATCGGTCCTAAACTTTATTTGCATTAAAGAGTACCTTCAATTTTTTCAGAAAAATCAAGTTGATCCCTAGACTTTGAGTTGCACCAAATTAGTCCCTTAACTTCTGAAAAAAAGAACTTAAATTGATCCTTCAACTTCTCTAAAATTATTCGAATAAATCCATCTATCTATGTTTTTTAGACTTGGAAGTAGGGGTTCATGGACTAACTTTGGTTCATATAGAAGTCTAGGGATCAGCTTTGTCACTGCTTGGAAGAATCATTTTGGTTCATATAGAAGTTTAGGAGCCAGCTTTGTAAGCTTTCCGAAATTCAAGAACAAACTTAACTCTTTAAAAGTTTAAGGTCTAATTTAGTGCAAATGAAAGTTCGGGACTAACTTGGTTTCTTTGAGAGAACTTAAGAGACCAAAATCTGAATTCTCCCTTTATTTTTTCCAAATACATCTCTGCTTTTCTAACTTGTAAATCATTACGCAGTGATGGAGGCTACTTTAATGCAATCATGACATTTCCAGCCAATTATCCCAATAGCCCTCCAACAGTCAGATTCACCTCTGAGATGTGGCATCCAAATGGTTAGTTGAGCGTCACATTGTACTATGGTACCTAATCTTGACCTGTACTTACCTGAACTGGAACCTGAATTCATATGATGATTTCAGCAATTTATTTAATATTTAGCATAACTCCTTATGTATGAGGTTCTTTTCCCAATATTTATTACCAGTATGCATGTGCAATTTTGATAAGCCTTAAAAAGAGCTCAGTTTCATTCTGTTGTAATATTGATATAACTTTGATGTATAAACAGTGTATCCTGATGGGCGAGTTTGTATTTCAATTCTTCATCCACCTGGTGACGACCCCAACGGTTATGAACTAGCCAGTGAGCGCTGGACACCTGTCCACACGGTACTAATTGTGTGGAACTTTTTTTGTTTTGAGTGTTAGGCAACTGCATTCCTGCTTCATGTGTGTTTATTTATAAATTGGGAAACTTCAAGTTACTTTTTTAATTCCCCATTTGACCAAAGAACAACAACAAACAGAAAAATAAAAAAAATAAAAAATTTAGGGTGTGGTGGTGATGAAGCCATTATTATTATTTTTATTTCATCTTCAATGTTTGTTGTTTTGTTGGATAGTTATACATTTTGTAATTATTTGTTAAAAACTCAGGTAGAGAGCATTGTTCTGAGCATTATATCTATGCTATCAAGCCCAAACGATGAGTCTCCAGCTAATATTGAGGCTGCTGTAAGTTCAAATAATACGTTGTACTATTGTGTTCTCTTTTATGGTCTATGTTTTTTATTTCAAGGTTAATTGTTTGTTGTGCATTTTCAAGTATAATAGGCCAGGTTCCATACCCATTTGGTAAAAAATGTCAACCTAAACGTGCCTTGTGAGTGTCTATGTGACTGGTTGCTTGCAGGACACAAATTGAGAGTACTTAATATCAACTCTTTTAATAAAATGAACAATAAACAAATAGCTTAAAATATTACTTATGTTCCAATTTCACCATCTTGATCTTAAGAGGCATTTTCAAGTAAAAATATGGTGAAAACCATGGAGTGTTATATGGAGCTAATCGATATTTTTGTTAGAATATTACAAAAATGATGTATTTGAGATTAAGCCTGGAGTAAGAATTTATTCACTTTTGAAATGAGAAATTATGGTAAAAAATAACAAAATGCTAAATGCAGGTGTTGGGGCACCGTTTGTGAAGCTATACTATATTTTCTTGTATTGTGGCTGAACTTCAGCATATATATACATGTGATGATGTACAACATGGACAAAATGCCATGTGCCCTTGTGTTTACCACAGTATATTCCTTTTTAGCAAGTTAATGCGAATGTTTGATGTATTATAGACTAATGTGGCACTTGTTTGTGCAGAAGGAGTGGAGGGAGAGGAGAGAGGACTTCAAAAAGAGGGTGAGGCGTCTTGTTAGACGATCTCAGGAAATGCTCTGAGAGGAACTAATAAGAAAAGGTTTCCCAACTAAATACATGCATATTTGCACATCAGATGGGTACTGGTTCTATGGTAACCTTTTTAACCATTGTCAACAAAAATTGGGACCTAGGTCATCTCATGTCTTGTTGTTGTTGTTTTGTACTGCCAGTTTCTTACTTTTGTACTCCTGTCATGAGCGACTTCATATTTGATGGATTGGTTTTGTGGAACCTCAAGAGTATGTGTTACTTGAACGGTTGGTTTATGAAATTAGTTTGGAGGTAATCTTACAGTCTACTACTTGAACCTTGCTCTCCTTTCTTATTTTGTTTGGATGACCTCATAATCGGGTTACTGGTACAAAAAATCATAATGATACGAATGAGCTGTAAGTCTTAACCAATGTTTATTAGAAAATTATGTTTAACACTGCCCAATTATATTTTTCATTGCCGTAAGATTGAATCTGCCGGTATGTATTTGTTTAAGACTTTAGACAAATGCCTTTCTCTTTCAAATTTATGCAAGAATTTCATAATAGCTATGAAGCCTTTTAGTTAAGATCTGTTATTCTTTTCAGAGAAAAAGAGTGGGACAGACAGTTATGTAAACAGTTTTCATCCACTGTACCAACTTAAATTCAGATATTAGTTTTCATCCACTGTGCTATTCGGGTGTGTTTGGATTGTCAAGAATAGCATGGGACTGTTCTTGGGTTAGTGACTATTTTTCTCCACTATTTCACGTTTGGATTAATTTAAGAATAAAGTTATTTTTGGAGTTAGCGCTGTTCTTGCTAACCCATTCAAATAATGGAATAGCGCTAATTCTAGGTTAGCGCTATTCTTGCTATTCCCGGGGTTGCATCCAAACGCACCAAGATATCTTAAATTTTGAGTTGACTTGTACAAAATCTGAAGCGTTCAGCATGAATCTTAAAGCAAACAATTGTATATTAATACTGTCTCGTGCATCTAAAGAGGCACCTTGAATATTTTATGGGCCGTTTTGACATGAGATAATTCAGATACCAGTGGACTTATCTCAGTATACCATTCCTCTTTAGATAAAAAAATAACATTTCAACAAACTGATCAATGATCATAGACTATTTCTCCAGATTTGAATTCAATGTTTCTCCAGATTTGCATGATATTTCACAGGCTGCAATTCAGATATAAGTATGACTGGAAGAGTTCCTAGTTAATGTAATCTTGTACAAAAATAGTGAGACTGGAAACAATAAAAGATACGGGGAATGTCAGTGGCAAAATGACTAGGAGCAAAATTGTTTGATAGCAATAAATCTGATCATGTGGACACATGTGTGGCCTTATCTCAGTAGTCTACTCCTCTTTGGACAAAATGATATAACATTTTAACAAACTGATCACAGTGGGATTTGAACCCACGTCCTTTAGATTCGGAGTCTAATGCGATATCCACTTCGCTATGCGACCTTATGTGTCATTTGCATGGAAAATTTTCTTTAATACAATTTAATATAACAATTATAAACAGCCCAATGAATAAAATTTGCTACACATATTAAGACAAAACGAACGGCATTACAAAGAAGCAACAACTGAGTAACATAATCATGTAAATTTATCTTTCCTACAGCAGTCGGTGAACCAATTTACTCGCAGAATAACTTATCTATTAAGATAATTAAAGATGTAGACAGCAGTGCCGATTTGATGTGGATACAACAATATCACAATGTTAGTTGGCACCGATCTGATTATCCAGGTACTGAACAGCTGTAAAAAACAAACATAATTCAGAAAAATTCGGAGCAAATTGAAGATGAGACAGGGAGGTCCATCTGGCGATGGCATGCATTCGGTAAGTTCTCTTGTGCTAACTTGATAGCTTCTATCAAGCGTTTCAAAAAAAAAAAAAGTTCTCTTGTGCTTCGGCATACCTTTTTTTGCATGACAAATGGGTCCGATCAGTTTATAACAAACAATCATGGAGGATAAGGGCTCCACTATAATGTCAAAGTATTTATATAGTTAATGTTGCAAAACAAGATCCTCACTCAAGAGATTCTTGTCGGAAGAGGTTGTATAGTGACACAGGGATGCAAGCTATGCAATGCTCCGTTAATGGAGTTCCAAAATCACTTCTGTGAGACTGCCCATATGCAACAGCCTTTTGAAAGAGGGCTATTTGCACAATCAAACATCCCACCGCAAAGGGGATATACAATTGTGGTGGTTTGGAGGGATAGGTCGCTTCATGATGGGATCGGTGCTAATTAAGAGACGTCTGGAGTATGGGCATTGTGGAAGGAGAGGAACCAAAGAACCTTCTTCGACCAAACAAAGCTGGTGGCCATGCTAATTAATGATGTGGTGGAGGACGTGCATTTCTGAACTGGGTTAGGACATCGATAGACAATATAGGTTCTAAAAGATCTTTGCAATAATAGCAAGACCACAATGGGGATAAATTGTAATTATAGAGAATTGTAAATAGAGTTGTACCCAAATATATACATAAGACTGGACCGCCAGTCGTCTAGATTTCTTTGTAAAAACATTTTGTTATCTATATAAATTGTTGAAGCATTGTCATTAACCTTCAAAAAAAAATGACGGTTACAGAAATATCAATAAATAAACCAAAATGACATTACTCTTGTGGTCGGGTCATGATTGATAGCATAGTGATATAATGGCAAAACATGTACTAAACCATTACATAACTATGGTTTTGACTCGTTAAAACAATACAATTGAGCAAAGATACCATTTAATATTACTACTTATTCAACATGAATTTATTGAATTAGGTGAACCGTTTTTAATAATAAAATTGTAGGAAAGTTGTTACAGGTGATGTACAAAAAACCAAGATGAGAAAGCTTGATAAGCGCTCTTGAAATAATACATGGTGCACAACATACATTTACACTTGAAGAAATTCACACTCATTTTAGAAGTTCTGAAGAGAAACTTTAACAAGAAAGAAATCTTGTGCTAGCGACAAATTTGGAAGAAAAATCAGCAACGATTGATGAGGAGTCACATACTTCAAATAAAAAAATTACCGACTCACAAGAAAAGAAAGAAAACCTCAACAAATCAAGTAACAATTTAAATTCCAAAAATGAGGTATGCTTAATTACAAATAATCAGGAAAATGTATGGATTATTGATTGCGGGTGTTCCCACCATATGACTGGTGACAAATCAAATTTCAAAACCCTTGAACCATATAATGGCGGAACAATTACTTTTAGTAGCAATCAAATAGAAAGTTCAATCATAGGATTAGGTTCGGTTGGAACCAAAATTTGACGACAGTTGGATACCTACGGGGATGAATTCAAAAAATGTGTCGTCGGAAATAATATATTTCATACTGACGACAATTACAACATGTGGTTAAGCTCACTAATGAATTCTGAAACCTTGTATTTGTCCGATTCTCTAACCAATTTCAGAACCAAACTAACTGAGCAACATGTTTGTGTTTCATGCTGAGGACACTTGGTTTGATTGTCATGTTTATCCTTGAAACGAAAACCCTCATTTGAACACACAAAATTTTGTTGAAGTAGTTTTACCACATAAATTGCTTCGATTGTTATAATACTTTCTACTATTTAAATCTTTTTTCCCAGCATAATTTCTTCAAAATTCTCATCCAGCTTCAGTTGTTTCAAATTCCATTCCTATCCGAGAAATCCACTCTGTACCTCTGTTTTGATCCATGCTATATGAAATTGTGCAAGAAATAGTTCAAATGGTGCCGTAGTTAACCTAAAAGCTAACAATCTACGTTTTAGTTCATTTTCCTTTAACTAATGGATTTTTTTTAAAAGATGAAGGCCTTCCAGCATTAATAGAAGAAGAAAACATAAAATGTAAATAGAATTTGGTTATTGCATTTTCATTTATTTGGATTATTTTTATAAAAGGTCTAAGTCCAATTTCATTAAACGAAATATTTTTAAGTTTCAGTAACTAATTTCTTGAGTCCACTAAGCCATATCACAAAAAAGCCAATAAACTCAACCCCTCTCCTACAAGATATTATCAAGTGTCAGCTGAACCTTTATCTCTCAGCTATATTGTTGTCTCTAACAGCACCTAGAGGGAGGTGAATATGGTGCTTTTAAAAATTTAAATCCTATCGGTCAGATAGTCAAGTCTAAAACCGTTCCTATGTGCAAGTATGTGTAAATGTGTAGTTCTTGACAGAATCAAGAACTTTTGAATTTAAAGTGAAGTAAAGTAAATAGATAAAGTTAGAGAAGTGACAAGACAACACCCTTCTCCAAGTTTACCTTTTGATAAGACAGAGAGATTTGGCAAAATGGAGAGAAGGGAAGCTTCAATTTGGCGGGACAGAGAGATTTGGCGCGATAGACCTTTGTCTCTTTTTTTCTTCTGTTATTTTTTAGCAGAATGGGAAGAAGAAAAGTTAGGAGCGATGCAGTCATTACGATCAGGGTCTTCGGTCAGAACTAATTAAATATGAACCGTAAAAACAATCGGACGATGGAGATCCCTAAACTCAAAAATTACGTAAATGCAGAGGATACGGATTCCATCTCTTCGTACTTAATTCAGAATAAAATAATTTCTTTATAAAAACGGCTCGTTTCATTATTGTGAACAAATTGAATTCAGTACAGATTTTGAAACCATTTAATGGCTGTAACAAATTGACCCCGAATATTTTAAATCTTTTGCCAGATTTAAATGTAAATTTAGAGATTCCTTATGTACTTTCTGACCGAGGCTATTTTCTTTCAAAATGATCATTTCGTCATTCTAAGCATACCAAATCCAATATCAAGTGTGTTTGAAGATCATATATATTCCCTGTTGCGTGACTTAAAATGAGATTATTCTTTAAATGCTCGCATTTGTCATTGTTAGCATAACGAGTTAAATTATTTTAATATTCATTTTAGTGTTTCAAATTTTGTTATTTTATGCAAGTCGAATAGTCGAAAACTATAGGTGCACAAAATACTGTGTGTTTCAAATATGGTTATTCTAAATACAAAAAAAAAAAATCATCATCTGTTTTTTGTTATTCACATTGCTAAAAAATAATGCCATATAAACAGTTATAATGCGAAACTTTATTTTTAGAAAAGTACTGATATTTGATAAAGAACACAAAAAAAAAAGGAATTTTTTTATAACGGATATACAGTCTCTATTATGTTTTCATTTTTTAACTTTTTAATAACAAATTTTTTAAAACTTATACGTCAAAATAAATCCGTTAGATGTGATCTGTATTGTTTTCTCTACATGCATGTACAAAATTATCACTTTTCAGTTTTGTTTTCATATGAATCAATAAGTTGAAAAATCAACGTCCATAATTCATCCATATCAATGTATTTTTGCAAAATCTTGATACCGATCAAAACAAAGTCAAAATCTAGTAATCTTTTATACGTGCATATAGAAAATGATATATTTGAGTTTTAAATTAATATTTTAAAAACGAAGGCATGACAAAGGCACAGAAAACGAAGGCATTTGAACCTTCTCTTGTACAATTCAATTATATTTTTCACTTCTTTTGAAAAAAATTCTAACTTTTCACATTCCAACAATTCTAATTTTAATTTAGAATTAAAATCGAAAAAATAACAAAATATATTAATTTGTTGACACTTATTTCAGACTACTCTAGATTAACTACTCTACACGCCGAAGAAATTCAACACAAAATACAAATGAAAATTCAGACTTTAAACATGCATAACTTTTGGAGTGAGTCTATGGTACTATGCATAGCACGGATTGGTCTGTACTACGGATCAATATTTTCGTTTTTAAAATTCTAACGGTCGATCCGAACAGTTCAACATGATTTCCATATGAGAATATACTTGTGAACTAAATTTTTTATTTTTTAGAATTTTTTTACTATTTTTTTAGATAGGTAGAAAATTATTGTTTTTGAATGGTTCAGAATTTTCAGATCAAGTGATTTTCTACCTATCTTAAAATATAGTAAAAAAAATCGAAAAAATATAAAATTTAGTCTGCAAGTACATATTCATGTGGAGATTACGTTGAACGGTTCGGATCGACCATTAGAATTTTTAAAATAAAATATGGCTCCGTAGTACGGACTAATCCGTGCTATGTATAGTACCATAGACTCACTCTAACTTTTGATAGAAAAATTCAATTTCTTATTATAACCACATTTCGGAATTCTCGCAAAGATGTACATGACTTCTTGGATATAGCCCTTAACTGTTGTTTCTGAATCCAACAAAAAAAATATCGTACGATGCTTCAAAAATGAAGTATAAATTTCTTAGTTTCGGTATGTATTTTCTTTGTATTTGAAACCGAAACAATCATGCCAAGGTAATTTGAAATCACAATAAAATCATTTATGTTTATTGGCTTTTTTCAAGTTTCAACCTCCCAAAATAGATAAAAAAAAATCGCTGCAAGTTATTTGACACCAATCAAGTAGTACACAACAAAATTATCATATCTGATAACTTTGAGATTCGTGCATACTTCCCGTTTTCATGGTCTCATGGATATTGAGTTCTATGGTAAAAAAAATAAAAAACAAATGAAAGAATGCATAGTACACAGTCTTGATTGCTGTATTTTGCAGAAGCAAAACGATGTAGAACAAATTTTATTTTTGTGAAATTATGCATGTTCGCCTCTGTTAATTTTACTGTCACGTTATTTTAAATTTTTTTTTATCAATTTTATTTTTGTTGAATTAGTACTATCCGGTTAGAGCATGTAATTTCAGAATGATTTGATAAATTAGGTTAAAGCAATATGTGATTCGGCAAAATAAAATGTTATATAATTTTGTGTGTCCACAATATATACAATTTCATAATTATCATTAAAAAATATTACAACGTATATTTGAGACCTTCTGTTGTAAAAGTACGTGATTATGAAATAATTGTATGAAATATGCTCTGAAAAATTCAATTTGAGCTAAATAAATTTTAATAAGGAATTCCTATTTTCTTCAGTATGACCTTCTGTATTATCTTTCTTATTGTTTTTTTTAATAAACTATTGAAGCCTTCAAATTTCTTTCTATCAACACTGAAAGAAATAAAGTAAAGAGAAAGGGAAAAAAAAAATAAAGCTAGCTACTTAGAAGATCTATTGCTCATCCTTTGATTGAGTTTCAACGTCCAAATCAAAGTCACTGAATTCAGGCAAAGTGCCTGGTAGATCAGAGCCGTACACGTGTCCCATCTTCGTTCGTTTCGTCTCCAGGTATCTTTGGTTCTCAGCTGTAATAGGGGAGATAACCGGCACCCTTCCAACCACTGCAAGGCCGTACCCCTTCAAACCAACAAATTTTGCCGGGTTGTTCGTCATGAGCCGCATTGTGCGTACACCAATATCCCTAAGGATCTACAATATAATAAAATAATGTACATAAATATATTTCTCAGTATAGGAGCACGTTTACAAATCTGAATTTTGCAAGTATTTTTTTTTGTAGATTACACCTGAATTTGCAACTAACAATATGCTCGGGTCATTTGCAAATGACATCCATCTAACTCAAAACGGTTGCATAAATATAATGGTTGCAGGCTGTCAGGGGTAGAGATGGCATGGTTGCATGCTGTTTACCAGTGCCTCAGGAAAACAATCCGGGTTTAGTTGAAAGTATAAGAATTGTTGGATATTATCTTTCAGAATTAGCACTAATGGTTTAGTATGAAAAAAAAATGAATAAGTCTACCTGAGCACC
Organism: Carex parvula; assembly: GCA_025461045.1. NCBI lineage: Eukaryota > Viridiplantae > Streptophyta > Magnoliopsida > Poales > Cyperaceae > Carex > Carex parvula. Next base: position 149,912 of record JAJGRW010000552.1, on the reverse strand, counting down.
AATTCCATACTCGCGCGAATCAATTGCCAAACCTAATTCGACATTCGCCTCAACTGTGTCACTTCCTTGGTCTTGCAAATTATAAGCCCGAAGCTTCTGACCCAATCCAATGCCTCTCCCTTCATGGCCCCGCAAATAGACTACAACCCCTCTGCCAGCCTTTTCGATCAATTGCATCGCCTGATCGAGCTGGTTGCCACAGTCACACCGAGCTGACCCTAGAATGTCACCTGTTAGGCATTCTGAGTGAACCCGTACCAGTACGTCTTGCCCGTCTCCTATATCTCCCTAAGAAATATAATACTAAGCTGAATTTATTTGGAATTAATTCTTTGTTATAAAGACACATAACAAGCAACTATTGTACCTTAACAACTGCAACGTGCTCGGTGCCATCTAATTTTGATTTATAACAGTGAGCATTGAATAGTCCCCACTTTGTCGGCAACCGGGCTATAACCACCAATTCTACCAGTTTCTCTCTCTTCCTCCTATACCTGGAGCATACTATTCCAGCACATTAAACCATTCGCATCAAAGGAAAAATAAATTAATTAATAGACATTAAAATTGAAGGTGGTTATATACTAACCTGATCAAATCTGCAATCGACACTATAGGCATGTTATATTCCACGGCCATCTGTTTCAATGCAGGTAGTCCAGCCATGGAGCCGTCTATCGGGTCAACAATTGTGGAGAGAACAGACACAGGTCGCAATCCGGCAAGAGAAACAAGATCCACTGAGGCCTCGGTGTGACTGGCTCTTTTAAGAACACCTCCATTTCGGTATTTAAGGGGAAATACATGACCCGGCCTTCTCAGATCTCCCGGTTTTGAATCCGGTGACGAGAGTGTGAGAATTGTTTTCGTCCTGTCTTCGGCTGATACCCCAGTTGATATACCCACTCTTGCATCCTATTGAATAATGGACAGTCAGAATAGAGGAAAAAAAATGCTAATAATTAGAATGCTTGTTTTTGCACACAAGTCCCTGCCATTAACTTGAATTTGTATATTCATCCTTCCAACCTTGAATATCCATTTTGCAACAATTCAGGCACATGCACCGGCAGTTACCATGTTCAACTGGTACCCTATAAAACGTTTTTTCTTTTATAGAAGTGGGCAGAAACCCATCGATTTCATTGAAATCAGCAACTAATAGGAAAAGGTACCAACTGTCCGGTACCAGTCACTGAGTACATATTTTCAAGTATTATAAAACAAGCATATTAACCTAACAAAAGCTACCAGTCCAACCTAAGAACAATCACAAGAAAACATTCTAAACAACATGGATAACAAAATATTACAAGTTCCAAAAAAGAAACAACAAAAAGATCAATCCCTATTAAACTTTCTATTAGAGAATAAAATAAAGATTGAGCAGAGATCAAGTTCAAGGATACTTAAGCATAAAAAGATTAAAAAGAAGAATTAAAAAATGAATAATAGTGTTACCACGGTGACTGTGGAAGCAGCTGCCGAGATGTCTTCGATTTCTGTGAAGGAAGACATCATGGGGATCATTAATCTCTCTAAATCTTCTTCCTTCATGCCAACTGATATAATGCCCGATCCATGTCTAATCATGAAAGCTATGGATTGAGGCTTAACTAAGCTTGCCGCCATTATTAAATCTCCTTCATATACTCCATTCTCATCATCCACAGCTATCACAAACTGCATATATAATTGAAAGTAAATGTACAATTCTCTCTTACAATTGACTGGGTATTTTGCCCTGAATATCTTGACAAATAAAAATAAAAGGTATCCTCATTAGAGCTGCTAGGTAACAAGTGCTAGGTTACAAGCAGCTTATCACCGACACTACTGAAATTACAAGGCAAACTAAGCTAAAACCAGCAGCACATATAATAAAAAATAAAATTAAAATGAATAACTATACAAAAGTAGAAAAATAAATATAACCTTAATGATGACAAAGTACAATGTTAGGAAAAAGAATGTCATGACATATGACTATAATATATTAATTCTTAACTTTAATCATATATAAGGATTTATTCATTACTAAAAAGGAAAAGGATTTTTTTCAGTATTTCTTGACATGTAGCCTGATATTTTGGTACCATATGCGGTTTTGTAGTCCATTTTTTGTTCCATGTCCCCAATGGCGTTCAACTGTTATTGACTTTCAGATATAAACATATTAACAGAGCTATTTTAGCTTCAGGCAATGCTGAAGCATATCCTCTAGGGTACTGCATCACTGTACGCAATCCCAACCGAGCAATGATTTTTTCGGGCCAATTTTTTTATTTTGTGCAGGTTAAAACAGACGATACATATTCCTCATTCTCCTCATTCTACACGGTAGGGTACCGTAATCCTAGGCAATGCACCAGTCATATACTTTTTTATTTTGTTTCTATTGGTCGTACACTATGTCAAGCCAAAATTGCTCTGTCGTATCTTTACCCGACTCCACTGCCAATTCAAAATTCTAGGGACAGAACAGTAGTAACATGGAAAACGAAGGATATAAAAGCTTCACAGAAGCGAGAAATAGTAAATTTATTGATTTTAGTTTCTCACCTTTCCTTCCTGTAAAGCTCTGACAGCCTCATCAATAGAGGAGTAGCCATCGGAAGGGCGATCAGGATCGCCTTCGGCATCACTAACAAAAAAATCTGTAGTTTCTTGGGTGATTTCAGCACTGATGGTTTTGAAAGAGGAATCCGATAGGCCGAAAACAGATCCATTATCCCCCCCTTTTAAAGGATCCTCTTGAAAAAAATCAGGCCCTCCTCCAATTGCGTAGCATTGCAGCCTAAAAAGCCCCCTTTTGACAAACCCGAATCCTGTGTTGTGGAAGCCTCCAAATAATTTCTGAAAGCTGATGTGAAAATCAAATATTACTTGGTATAATAAGTAAATTCTCCAATTAAATAAGGTGTGAGACTGATGAATTATAGTATTAAACCTTGGATTGGGGGTGGAATGAAGCAGGAAGGGGGAGCCAAGCAAAAGGCAATCCATTCAAAGAGATGTAATAATCAGATTATTACACCGTATCTCTTTTAAATTTAATCCCTTATTTTTTTCCTTCATTTATTGGCTTACTTTCTCTGTCACCATACCTCATTAGGCTATGAATATTGTATTTATCTATTAGTGGATGATGGAAGTAAAAGAACAAAAAAAAAAAGAACTGGAAAAAAAATGGCCACATATTGTGGATTTAGTATGAATTTAGCTCAGCCACAGAGAATTCCATATTGGATTTTTTTTTTGTCAAAGCTCAAAGTGCAATGATTTAACATTTTCAGTTTGTCCTTTATTGGTTACTTTTGACAGAGCTGATTTTGCTATGCGTTGCATGAAACCAAACTAGTGTCTGATTACATGATTCCACGCGAAAACTTAATATTCATGTAATTACAGTGCCTCCACCAAAGCATGCTACCTTCCAAGAAAAGACTTTTTACACAGGAGGTGTGATAAGCATTGACAAACATGAATACCAATTATAATTACCTGGATATTTTCTACTGAGAGCTTCAAATCTTATAACCGTGTCAAGAGCAGATGTGTTAGCAGTATACGCAAAAACGCACAAAAGTCCTTGTTTGTTGGAGTGTAATCTCTCTACACGTTGCACTCTCTGATGCCATAATTCGCTCGTGAGTCATGGCATTAGGCTAATTGGTATACTCACGTGCATGGTGGGTTTCTAAAATGGTCCCAATTTGGCGAGAAGCCAAGCATTCTTCGAGCTGTTTAGTAACTTAGTATACATGCATGGCCGCACCGGCGTTTTGTACTTGTAAAAATGTTGACTCAAACTACGAAAATGTTTTTTACAAGGAAGAGAACATGATCATTGCATCGTGATGGTGACTGCTAGGAGAAAAGGCTGGGACTGAGAGGTCACGTCCTGAACGGGCATTTTGTCGAACAGCTTGCGAGCGACCATTTGCCGCTTAGCAGGTGATAACGGAGGAAGACGGGTTCGGCCCACAATCGAATTGATGTTGAAAAGACATGGGCCAAATCCCAAAATCACTTGTTACCTTTCTCAATTAGACGTGCTTTCAAGGTGAATGAAAAAGAAAGAACTATCTCTAGTTTCGCTTTCTAACTTTAATTTAAAAAATGGAAAAAAAAAAAATACAAGTTTCCTCTGTATATTTTCTTGAGTCCGTAATTCCGTATCCCTCGAGTCCGAATCTGCTGCGATTCCGAGACAGATCGCAGGACCCTGCGATCCCGAGATCAACGGTTCAAATTTTCTCGAGCGCGGATCTCAGAAACGTTCTTAAAAAGTAAATTTTCACGCACGCATCTCGATAAAGACCAACAGTTGAGATGGGATCGCAGGTTCCTGCGATCTACCTCGGAATCGCAGCAGATTTATTTTCCGTATCCCTCAGTAGCTGAGGAGGCAGAATTTTGAATAATAGGAATAAAAAATATATAAAAAAATAATAACATAATTTTTTTAGTAAAATAAATATTAATAATTTCAATATTTACATCTTTGAAGTATAAAAGTTTTGATAGTCCAAAAATATCCCATCTCCAACAGAAAAGAACAAAACAGATTCTATTGATAAACAACAAAAAGGGACCTAACACTTTTCATCACTTCAAATTTCACATTCATTATCACTCAATTGCATTCTTCGAGTTCTCATTTTCTGAAAACGACGTAAGATGGCACTATCACTGACCCCCTCGAACAATCATTTCTCAACATATGCTATTAAGCAATCATTCATCCATTGATCACACATTTTATTCCGCAAATTGTCTTTAATGAATTTTATTGCGGAAAATACTCTCTACAGAAGCTGTAGCCACTGGTAAAATCAATGCCAACTTTAGTAGAAGAAAAACCTGAGGATGTGTTATATGCTTGTTGATTTGTACCATAACACTAGCTAGTTCACTTAACCATTCAAATTTGAGAATTTGTTCATTGTGCGCACATCAACAATGAAATTATCTAGCTGATTGGAAAGAGCTACAAGACCAACATCGGAAAATTCTCTAGAATAGAGTGAAGCCAACTTCACCAATTTTTCTTTGTCAAAATCTCAAAATGAATCTCTTGGATTCAAACAAGCCACGCAAAGAAGAAGTTCTAATTTATCTCATCAAATCTACTATTGAGCTCTTGTAGTTGTGTATATATAATGGCACAAAATATGTCTACTCGGTAGCGATGAAGATGAGTAATGTGAGGAGCCCTACGAGCTGATTTACCTTGGAGAACAAGTCTATTCTTCATGTTAGATATGTTGATTTCATGTTTTGTGCAAAATGAAGACACCTCATCTAATAAACATGTCCGTTCATCATCTCTCATTGCTTGCAAGCGGTCCTTTGCCACTTTAACAAGAGCCATTGCATTTTACCTATCTTGATCTTTCCTTTGTAGTGCTAACCAAAGCTCATTTGTTATCCCTAACACATTTTTCATCAAGTGCAAGATGAAGACAAAATCAAAATCTTGCAAGAACTTTACAAGTCGATTTGCTTCGATTTTTTGGTCATGCTTTGGGCTGTTTTTTCCAACAACTTGAAGCACCTCAATGACACAAGAGAAAGTAGCAATCATGTTCAGAACACTTCCATAATGAGAACCCCCAATGAGTGTCACCAGGTCTTCGAAGACCGAGCTCTTGATTCAATCTTTTTCCAGTTTCAAAATTACTGTGACTTAATTCTTCTAGAAAAAGAATAGAATGATGACATAACAACTCGAACTGGAAAAGCAACCAACAAATATTTGAGGAAAAATAAGTGTAGTTGTGTATATAATTTCTTTCCCACGAAAGACAGAATTGAAAAAAAAATATTAATTAAATGGTCCAAAAATAAAACAAATTTGCATTTGACCTTTTAATATTAATCAGATCATTAGCAACAAGAAAGCAACAAGAAATGGAGTTCACATAATTATTTTTAAATCTTACTAGTACAAAAATAATAGCACATTTAAACTTTTTACCAAAAAAATAAAGTAATATTATAACAAATTATACAAAAGGAAGCAATACTTGAGTTGCAGGTGTTGTTGCAAAATTGGGAGCAATTTGGAGACATAAGTGTTAAATTTCATTGCACGTTAAAAATCAATTTTAGAATTTTTATTTCAATAGGTAAAGTTATTTGGAGGTGCTGAAAAATTTCATTTCTGAACTAGTACTTCTTGGTTTGGTACAATGTGCAGAAGCAGTATGTTGATTCTTAGAAATTCTTACCGTGATGTGAAATCCTAATTTCAATTTGAATCTTAACCACTCTAAAAAGTTCAAGTTGGAGAATGGAAAAAATACCTCTCTTTCGTTGCCCTTTAGAGAAGAGAGTTTGCTTCTTAAAAAAAGTTCATTAAAGCAAGAGAATTGAAATTAGACATTTTGATTTTGGGGGTAATATTTAGTGGGAGACTGGAAGTTGAAGAGTGTTGGATGGGGAGAGAGTACGAGAGAGACATGTAAAGCTTCTCATCTTTTGGAAAAAAAATAGTATAAAATGCTATAAGTTCTCAAGTTGTACATATTTTAATAGTTTATTTTTTTCTTGAAAAATGAATGAGGGTCAACTATATAAAATTTTCAGAAAATCTATGGGGGTCATTTTTTAGGTACCCTTAACATTTAACTATAAAATATACAAAAGTAGCATATATAATAATTAGTTTTTGAAAATGAATGGGGGTCAATTGACCCCATTTGATGTACGTGAATTCGCCCCTGCCTGAGGTGTAATATATATATAAACAGACGGTCCAGATTAATTCCAACAGAGCCAAACTCAATCTAATATTTATAAAAACTATAAGGAGTCTGTTTTGAGATTCGTGCCAGATTAAAAGAATGGTTCAGATTTACTAATTGCACCTCAAGTATATGGAGAATCCAAATTCTATTTTCTTAAGAATTGTTTCCCAATTTGAGGACAATGAGATAGGAGAGGAGTTCATTTGTCAGAAATTTTACGAGCGCAACTTTTCTTTCTTTTTCCTTTTTTTTTTGAAATCATGGGTTGGAGCTCAAGCCACCCAACATACTTTTAATCTCCTATGTATATTATAGAAGATTTCTCCACTTTGTGAGTTTCGAATCTATGATCTCTCACATGGAGCCATGTGCCTTTGCCACTATACCAAAGACAAGTTCTCACTGGCGCAACTTTTCAAAAAAAAATTTCATCAAAACAATGATATTCAACGAAATCATATATTGTTTTCTTTTCTTCCTCCTTATTGCTGGAAAGAAGAGAGATGTAAAATAGTTTCTATTCTCTAAATTATTGTTTGTGCTTTCATTGTATCTTCTTTTTTAAAATATCAATAACTTAAAATTTATAATTAAAATATCAAAATAAAATTGTTAGATTTAAACTTATTGGTTCATATAAAAACAAAATTGAAAGTGATAATTTTTTTGTGCATGTAGAGAAAATAATACAGATCACGTCCAGTGATATAATTTTGACACGTAAGTTTAAAAAAAGTTATTATTAAAGAATTAAAAGTGGAGACATGATAAAATTACAAAAAATAGAGACATTTAAACTCTTCTCATAATGGTTTACATAAGAAAAATTATATTTATTTTTCAATTGATAATATACTCATTACTTATTATTTTTTAAAAGGCAGTAAATGCCCGTTTCATTATGAAACTGATAGTTAACTTATGGACTAGTTACTTGTTTTTCACCACAAACTAACCTGCATCAACAACACTACCAGAAAGTAGGTTTAAGACTAAAGTGGCCAATGTAAATCAAAACACAAAAACTCCACGTTTAAAAAGCCAACAAAACACGGTAATTGAAAAGCAACCTAATACTAAGGGCTATGCTGCCTATGCACCACGGAGCAAAGTACTAAGGGTTTCTGAGTTCTGATTGCAAAATATAAACCTTTTACTTCAACAATCAAACCTGAACATAGTTGTACTTGAGTAATAATTATGAATATCATAATTTGACTTTTAATGTCTGTTCTTGGAGTAGATGACGCATGGCAACTTCACTTGTCAAGTCCCTCGGACTTCCGCAGTTAAACTCTCTCCATGATCTAATTCCCCTATCTAATTCAGGAAATTCTCTCAAATCGTTATTCCAGACCGAGAAATTGCATGCTCAACTCCTTAAATTCGGAGACCTTAACCAGCTTCCCCGGCTTTACCTCACCTTTGGTGCATTCAGGATTGCTCGCAAGCTGTTCGAGGAAATAGCCAATTGGGACTTGGTTTCAGCCACATCTACTATGGGCGCCTTTTCTCGCTGCAACTGCCATGGCGACACTATATACATGTTCTCTCACCTACTTTACATTGATGCTAGACCTAATGAGTTCACCTTTAGCACTGCAATACACTCTGCGTCTGCCTTGTGCGACATCAACACAGGTAAACAACTCCATGCATGTGCAGTGAAGATGGGTCTCAATTCAAATTTGTATGTTGGAAGCTCTCTTCTCAACCAGTACGCCAAATTGGGATCCATACAAGATGCCCGAGGTGCATTTCAGGATATTTATGAGCCTAATGTCGTGACTCGCACTACGTTGATTAATGCTTATTTGAAGAACAAAATGTTTTGTAATGCCCGTAATCTGTTCGAAACAATGCCTGAGAGGAATGTGATATCATGGAATTCCATGATTGCTGGTTTTAGCCAATATGGTCTGAATGAAGAATCTGTAAATCTTTTTGTAGAAATGTGCAGACAAGGGATCCCACCAAATGCCGAAACTTTCCCTTCTGTTTTTACTGCTGCTGCTAACATAACTGCTCTTGGCATGGGTAAAAGTTTTCATGCATTGGCCATAAAGTATCTGGGTAGTAAACAAGTTCATGTGTATGTTGCCAATTCACTTATCAATTTTTACGCAAAATGTAGTAACTTGGAAGATAGCATGCTAGTGTTCAACAGGCTCGAGAACAGAAACACTGTTTCATGGAACTCGATCATTTGCGGATACGCCCGTAATGGGAAGGCCAAGGAAGCATTGCAATTGTACAAAAAGATGAGGGATCTTAGCATTAAACCAAATGATTACACACTTCATGGGTTGCTGTTTGCTTGTAACCATGCTGGCTTCACAGAAGATGGATATCGGCTTTTCAGATTAGTAAAAAAGGAGCAACCTGAAATTTTGAAATCAGAGCATTATGCTAGCCTAATTGACCTTTTTTGCCGGGCAGGACGGTATGATGATGCGAAGCGGGTTCTAGAAGAAGTTCATTTTGAACCCGGTATTGGGTTCTGGAAAGCCCTTACCGGGGGCCATCGGATTTATTACAATAAAGAAGTGACACAAATTATTGCTCAGAAGATTAAGGAAATGGGTCCAAAAGATTCTTCGTCATATGTACTTTTGTCAAACATGTACTGTGCAATTGGTAAATGGGATGATGCATCTCAAATTAGGAGAGAGATTAAGGAGAAAGGCATGAAGAGAATTACTGGGTCTAGCTGGATTGAGATTAAGAATGAGATTCATGTTTTCTCTAATGGGTATTGTACACATCCTCAAAATGAGGATATTTACATGATGTTAAAAAATTTAAATCAATATTTAATGTAAAATTATTCTGAACTGCTCGAACCGCTGATTACACTGACTGCTCAAGACTCAAGTTGCTGTGTCTTGTTATAACTTCATCCGAAGCTATTGAGCAAACATCCCTGAAATGGAGATGGTTCTTTTCATTTCTCTTTTATATTACATATATGAGCATATTTATTCAAAATCACATCCAAAAAAGCCTTGGTTGTTTTTTTTTTTTATATAGAAAAGGATTTCAACATGTGCCAAATAAATGCTAAAGACGTGAGATCTGTAGAGAACGATTTTTGTCTATTCAGTTCAGCAAGTGTTTAGATGAGTTTACGAGCCTATATTTATAGAGGTCTTAGGAAGTTGGACACAACTGATTGTATACTAATTACCAGTATTTACATTTCAACTGTCAGTAAATCATAAATCCTAGAGATTGTGCAGTACAAGAATAGCATTGACCAGTACCCAACAAATCATAAAGTCTAGAGATTGCGAAGATCTCTTGTATAAATCATTAGCCTGCATAATCATTCATTTAGAAAGCAACGTTATTGAGGAAGATGCACATATATTATACAAACAACAGCTAAAGGAACTCATTATACACAGCCATCTGTAAAAATCAATTGAAACTTGGAGAGGTTCAAGACAACAACCCCCAAGTAAATGCATGCATTTCTTCACCAAAAAATTGAGAAGCAAAGCTCCTCATCAGCAAAAGTAATCAAAATCTCTTTTTGCTGATTATTGCACATGAAAAGCTAGTTTTAAAACCAAAAGAAAAATAAAAAAATGACAAAAAATCAATATGGTAAAGCAAATTTAAATCATCTGGGCCCACTTTTTGTTATTAAAAATACTTCTTTTTTCATTACTCTTCTGATCCTGATGGAGGTGTCTTAGGGGCTTTAGGAGAAGCCCAGCACTGACAGGCCTTTGACCTGGCCCACGGGTCCATTGGCTGTGGAGGCGGTTGTGGTCTTGCTGGTTTAGCCTCTCTCAACTCATTTTCTCTATCCACAAATCTGCGGTATTAGACACAATACATTATGTTATTTTGTGGATATATTATTGGTCTAATGTTCCAACAATGTGAGAAGGTACTCACGACTAAGCTAAATTTCAAATGTGCCATAACTAGGTGTTTACATTTACCAAGGACCAATGTGCCATAACACATCCGGTTTACTGGTTTTTCAGAAAAGAAGAACTATAACAGTCAATTAATCACGTAGTTAATTGCTTTTGGATATCCTAGAATTTAAAAAGTAGGATGATTGAAAATTTCAAATAAAAGCTTAATTTTCCGTACATCATTTGAAAAGCCAAACACCATTTGAAAAGCATTTGCAACCAAAACTGTTCATAACTAAGAAACACAAAAAAGGAAACATACTCAATGTATGCCATTGGGGCTGCATCTCCCACTCTAATCCTAGTTCGTAATATTCTTGTATATCCTCCTGCTCTATCTCTGTTGCATTTACATCATGATTTTTACATCTCTGGCAACAATGTTATAAGATATGTAATTCATATGCATTGAAAAAACAATACAACTCGTAAGTTGATATTTACTTGTATCGGTAAGCAAGTTCAGTGAACAACTTGTGAAGAACATCATCTCCACGCACAAAAGCAGCAGCTCGCCTAGATGCATCCAATGTACCCTAAATTTTCATATAGTTTATCTGGATAAGCTAGGGTCGAATGCAACAAATAAGTGAGACATGGGAAATGGCTTGGTATCTCAGTAAATCTTAGACAATATTAATCGTGCCACAATTATAACTGACATGAGGTACAAAGAAATAGGTAAGAAATGCCCAGGGGTATTGTCTATTTTCAATAGAAAGTCTGGTAAAGTAATTCAAGGAACCCACTGCTATCTCTGAGAATTTCATATAAAGATAATGCTCTCATAAGACACCCAGATATGAAACTAGACCAATCCAAAGCACATTTGAGAGCAAAACTAATAAATTAAATCTGAATAGCGAAATAAAAGCACCTCTTTTCCAAGCTGCACCATGTTATCAGCAACCCTACGCACTTCCTTTGCCTGAGAGGAGAACAAAAGGTAAAGAAAAAGACCAATTAGTATCAACTTATTACCCAAAAACTAAACGCCTGCCATGTGCTCGAGCAAATGCCAAGCTAAAAGAAATCACCACATGAAATGGGGTAAAGGAAATACCTTAGCAATAGTGGTTTCGATGCGTTCGTGCTTCACCAGCTGTGACACCATCGTCCTAAAAATAATATAAGGAGATTTTCAACGGATCAGTTTGCAACAACACACTAATTCGAGAGAAAGGTAGAGAAATACTTGAGCATGGAGACACGGTGGGCCGCATTGCGACCTAGCTTGCGGTGCGGCATAGCGACGGCGATGGGCGGAGGGATCGAGCGACTCGCCGACGGAGAAAGAGAAAGGAGCAGCAGTGAGGGTTCTGAACCTTTGGGGGTTTGGTAGCTTGTTGGAGCGGAGCTGATTCGGGTCGGGTTCTGCGATTCCAAGTAAAAAGATTACCGGCTCTTAAATGGGCCATGACCTGGCCCATTACCGATTGAGCCCGTTGGTTTTGAGGCTGGGGGATAGCAGTTTTATCTGCATGTTTATTTCGGGCAAGGATGTAATAAATATTGACAAAATAAAACAAAATACAAGTGAATCAAACGGGACTTTTGATGTCCTTTTGCAACAAATTACTATATAGAAGGTTGATTTTTTAAGATTTTTTAGGCATATCAAGTAATTTAGTATCATTAATCTTCAGATCAACCATTACTTATTGTCAAATATAATTGTATAGTTAAAAGTATTTAACTTTTTTTACTTTATTATATTAATTGCATTAATGTCTAGATTTTTCTGATGTTGTATTCTATTTGATAGTATTGGTCTCTCAATTAAATAATTAAATTCTTTCACGAGTACGTTTTTATTTTTATTTTTATTTTTAGAGCTGAGCTCGAAAAATAGTCTTAGTGGATACAAAGAATCCTACAAGAGTAGCTCAAATTTGAAATTCATATTGTAATAGACATAATATGTGATGAGATAACTACTGACTTTTCTTGTAGAAATAAACAAATGGACATGAATTAGCAAGCCATTAGGGACGAAGCCACAAAGGGTTCAGAGAAAAGCACTTGCACCTGACTCAAAATATTTCATAAAATAAGCTTATGTTAATATGTTTTCTTTTTGGAAAAATTATAAGAATGTGTTTGGTTATTACTGTATGGTTTTGTTAAATATTTTATACTAAAATACTATGTATGCCATAAATTGACCTCCATACTTTTTATAAAAATGTTATATGATTGACCCTCCATTCTTTTTCAAAGAAAAAAAATTAAAACATTTTACCCTTGTATGTTTTTGACCCCGTTACTTAAATATTTGCCTCCGCCTCTGCCAAAAACGATAGTATCAGGCTGGAATCTAGATAATCTGTCCCAACTTCTTAAAAACTCTTGTTTTTAATTTCACACCTCCCTGATAGGAGGTCAATTTGGGTCCGATGTCCATCAGACTCAAAGTGAGTTCGATGGGTTTCTGATCTGTTTTAAGATTCGCGCCTGCAACTTTCGCATTTGCTTTAAAAATCCGTGCACACAAATCTTAAAGCAGATCGGACGGTCCCGAAACCCATCGGACCCAAATTTGAGTCCGATGGGCATCGGACCCAAGCTGCTCTTCCCTGATAGATGTGTCATTTGGACAATTGGACTAGTAGTATTTGGTGGACAGTTCCTATTGGGTTGATATTAAAAAGATGAGATGATGATGATGATTAGATGGATGATAGGATTAAACAGTGCAAATTAGTCGAAAAGATAAACAAAAAAAATCAAACTGGAATTTCGGATAGTTCTGGGATGAAAGAGCAAAAAGCTGGATATTCAGAGACCATATATTGATTTTGCCCATAAAAATACAGTGACAAATTTTCTCAAACAAATTCCACACGACAGTTTACAAATTGTTCTCATAAATAAGGCAATATTTAAAAATTATATCCTATTTTATCCGCAGCTTTTATGAACATTTAGTACTGAAAGAAACACCAAGCTAGAGTCATATATAACTGCACAATAACGGGGCAGTCTCGCCTCTCGGTGTAAACCCCTACTCTCAATCTACAAGCACGACCTCTTTTTTCTGATTATCAAAGAAGTTGCTAAGAAATTCTAATCATCACTTATTTCACTGATTCTGCAATCTTTTGAAGCTGACAGATGGGCCCACGCCATGTTGTCAAGAATTTACTTGAGAGAAGTGTATTTTTAACATGTACTAATTTCTACTCTTACAGCTTCTTCTTTCCCTCTTTCTTATTGAGTTTTGACCTCCTTTGCTTGAACAAATGGAGATACAGCTTCAGCCAAAGAAAGGGATAACACACCAGAACTGCCTGTTACAAACAAGACTATTATCTTGAGAAATGTAGAACAAGGTTGAAATATAAAATGACATATATATTTCAGAGGGGCACATACCACAAGGAAGGAGTAGTAGCTGATTGCAAATTTATTGAAGAAGTCAGAATAGAGGCTTCTCTCCTTAACATATGGAAGTGCTTGCCACATGAGCCACACTGTACCAGTAGCATAGAAAATAGAAATTTAGCCTTGCAAATGATAAAAGTATATGCAGAGACCAGTATGAATTTTCTGGACTTACTTTCCCCAGGACCAATTCCAATTGGGTATAGAAAAATAAATGCTGTATACCTGTGGAATATTAAGTAGCGTGTCAGTTTGTTTTTCATTCTCAGATAAATAAAAGCTTTATACAAAGTGAATTTTGTTAAATCAGTTAAGTTTTGGAACCTGAAGTAGGTAAGCCATGAAGGGCAAACTTCTAAAATGCTCAAAGCATAATGCGAATATCTTATCACCTGTCAAAAAGAGAAAAAAAAAAAAATTAACCTCTAACGCATCATGCACTGTCAAGTAAATATTAACATTATCTGAGTTGATATGTGTGCAATATGTAAATGTCGAGTTAGTTGTTTAATGACACCTCTGATAAGCTCCACGCAGTAAAAGTTATGAAAACTGATGGTAGACTCTGAACCTGTAATTTGTAAACACAACTAAATTAAGACATGGGCATATTTGCTTTTGACGTAGTAGGTCAAAAGCCTACCATAGTGTGACGTGTCATTAAAAATACTACATGATTAAAATAGATCAATATAGTGATTACTGTTACTGATTAGTGAACCAAACTCAGAACCCTAGTAAGGTTAGATAGTTTTCAAAAACATGAATTACAATTAGCCCACCAAGCTATTTTACAGCTCAAGATTCACGTAAAACACTTTAAATAATTGCACGATTTTTTCAAAGCTTAGATCTTTTAATTAGTCAGCCATTTGCATCAGATTTTCAATTAATAAATGAACTGCAAAGTAATTGTCAATTTGTTTAAAATGTAGTGAATTGAGTATAAAAGTCTCACCTCATTTATCTGGCGAACAATGGCAAACAAGAAATGAGTCCTTCCACCCCATTGCATCAAGGTTAGCAAGAAACTAGCAGGAACCAGTCCTTGTACCAGAAAAAAAGAAAAAAACCTTTATAAAGTAAAAATATCGTCTAGGATTGTAGATCTAATTTAGCTTATGTTAACAAAGCCGTTTATATGTTTGTATCCTTGAAATATAAGTATAACTATGTTAATAATGTGAAGTTAATAAGCACCTTTTCAACATCAATTTTAATTATAAATTAATATTCAAAGGAAGGACAGTATCAGTTTAAAACTTCAAATTAGGGACTGATGTCAAAATACAGAACTTTGCAAGGCTAAAATAAGATGAGAATTAACCGATTTTTTTTATTCATAGCATTAAAAAAAAATTAAAATGGGTGGCATTGGAGAATTAATAATTGTTTACCGACAGCAGCATGTATGGTCTCGAGGAAAGAGACAGCTTGCAACAAACCTGAAAAATCAGCAATTATAAATTAAATAACAACACATAACAAAAAAAAACCAAAAAAGAGAGGAACAGAAAACACATACAGACAAGATCTCCAGCAGTGGCGTAGGCTCCATGAAAAGATCTACGAGCGGAAATGCTGAGAAAAATCTTAATTAGCGCAATCAACCTGAAAAGATACAGAAATGACAGACCATAACAGTGAAATTATATACAAGAGACCTATAATTAGTTGGAGAAGAACTATAATAGAGTACCAGCCGAAGTATTGCAGAGAATTGTAAGCAAGAAGATAGAGTTGAGAGAGACGAGGCATCATTACAGGCTTGTAATCGGGTAGTAATGTGTTGCTATGCTGTACAACTGTAGAAGGCTAGAAGCCGCACAAGAGAGAACGAAATCATCCCCTTTGATGTGAGCGTGGGACATAGGCCACGTCGATTGGGTCCTTTTGAGCCGTGTGATCTAACAAAAATATCAATTCCCGCTTCAAGTTTTATATTTTTGACATTTTTTGTTAAGTTCTTCATAGGTATGGTCTCAAGGTCAAGGTTATATGCTTTAGTTTAAGTATGATCATTTATTTCGAGTTGATGTACTTGAGACAATCAAAGATTTGAACTTGAGGGAATTTGATGAGTGTGAATTTGACATATATTTAATAGGAAGCTGACATGAGTACCCGCAGTTGAGTACCTGCACTGTACCCGCACCTAAACTGCTATAACTGTTTGTGGGAACTGCAACCGTTCCAAAACTGTAATTTTATTTCACAAATATTAATAGTAACATTGTGAAGTATTTATATCTATACAAGACAATTATTTATATCTATACAATGAACTATATATATGATATATGAATTTTCCTTAAATAACCGTACCCGCACCTTTTTTTGAAAAATTCTCACGTCGTACCCGCATTAGGAGACCACACAACCGTTCCAAAACTGTAATTTTGTTTTACAAATATTAATAGTAACATTGTGAAGTATTTATATCTATACAATGAACTACATATTTGATATATGAATTTTCCTTAAATAACCGTACCCGTACATTTTTTGAAAAATCCTCGCATCGTACCCGCATTAGGGGACCACACAACCGTTCCAAAACTGTAATTTTGTTTTACAAATATTAATAGTAACATTGTGAAGTATTTATATCTATACAATGAACTACATATATGATATATGAATTTTCCTTAAATAACCGTACCCGAACCTTTTTTTTAAAAATCCTCGCGTCGTACCCACATTAGGGGACCACACAACCGTTCCAAAACTGTAATTTTGTTTTACAAATATTAATAGTAATATTGTGAAGTATATAGCTCAAACAAGATAAGTATTTATATCTATACAATGAACTACATATATGATATATGAGTTTTCCTTAAATAACCGTACCCGCACATTTTCTTGAAAAATCCTCGCATCGTACCCGCATTAGGGGACCACTCAAATATTTTTTACATAATGACACTAGATGACGTATGAAAGTATTAATATCAAGTACTGCAAGTATTTGTTAGAGGAAGGTTGACACAGTGATGATTGGGTAAGGTTGATGCGGTGATACGGGGTCCCCACTACTTCATTAGAGGAAGGTTGACGCGGATCATAGAGGAAGGGTGTTGCTGAAATTTTAGAATAATAATTAGTGGAGAACATATAATATATTTTTAGAATAATAATTAGTGGGGACCATATGATTAGTTGGGACCATAGTACATTATTCCTCTAAGTGCGGGTAATGTAGCGCGGGTACTGTAGCGCGGGTACTAAAGTAATTATTCTATTTAATATTGGATCAAATTTCTTTAATTTAGTTAGGTTTTCTTATAAAATTGGGTTATCGTCATAGTTTCTATAGTATTTTTGTGTAGAAACGATGGAATGAAGTATACTGAAGTGCAATTAATAAAGAAGTGAAAATTTGACCAAGTCCTAAAAACATATGGAGCATTTACTTTGTATAGTTTTTTAGACACTGTAAATTTTAATTTGGAGGAAACTTTTTTTTGATAAACTGATAGTGGCTATCAGTGAGTTTTTACAAAATAGAAAGAAAAAATTAACAACAAACAACATTCAAAAGCTTATTAAAACAACAACAAGGAATTAACAGTACTGTAGCCATAGTTTGGCTTCTGTCCATGCAAACTCTGGCGCCCAAGCCGGTTGAGTATCTATCGCCTCAAATATCTTCTTGTTACGACTCTTCCAAATAGTCCAACAACCCGCGAAGAAATAAAGAGCCCATTTCTTTTTTGGTACAATCCTGAGACAAGCTCGGTATGAGCGCTGTACCAGTGCCGGTATGCATCCCCCACCTAGGTGCACAATTCGGAACCCCAATTTCTGTGAGTACATAACCCAGAAGAATCTTGCGAAGTTGCATCGGAAGAAGAGGTGCATCGCTGTCTCTAGCGGGCAATTATGGCAAAGCTCGCATCTCAAATCGCATGATAACCCCCGATTGAGCATGACATCATGGGTAAGTAGTTTACCCTTTATGAATAAATAGGCAAAAACCTGTACTGTTGGGGGTGTCTTTAGGTACCAGAAGAAAGTAAATCTGCACAAAGTACGGCCACAAGATATTAATGTGCCGTAGGCCGATTTTGCAGAATACTCCTGATTTTTTGAGCAATTCCAGATTATCAAGTCCTCCTCTGCTTCCCTTTCCGGCATTGAGTCCAGTAAACCCTGTTGGGCTGCTCTTTGTAACGACCACTTTCGATTTGAAGGAATAGGCACTGATTCGGTTGAAGCAGCTATGGGATGAGTCCATGTATCAAACCAGAAAGATATGCCATTACCAGACCCGATTTGCCAAGCTGTAAACCTATTGAAAATCGGTTTGAGCTTCAATAGCTGCATCCAAAAAAATGAGCCTTGCTGCATCCATACATTGTGGGACAGATTAGGGGTTATAGATCGAAGTTGGATTGCCGTTGAAGACCATAATGAATTTGGGTTTCTGTATAGACGCCACCACCACCTTAATAACAATGCCCAATTACGCATTACTAGATTAGCTCCTCCCATACCCCCCTGTTGTCTAGGCCGACACACCATGTCCCATTCAATAAGAGAAATGCCTTTTCTGTTATCCGTTTTCCCCCATAGGAAGCCACGTCGGATTTTATCTAATCTTTGAATCACCCATTTTGGGAGCAGGAATGAGGACATGTAATAAATTGGGATAGAACTCAGCACTGAGTTCATGAGTTGAAGCCTTCCTCCGCGAGATAATAGTCGAGATTTCCATCCCGCAAGCCTCGATTCTAGCTTTTCAATCAATGGCATAAAGAGAGATTTTGTTGGTCTCTTAAGCGTTAAAGGCAGACCAAGGTAGGATATAGGGAAATCGGCCAATGTGCAGCCAAGTAAAGAAGAGATCACTGGAATTTGATTTGGAGAAACATTGATTGGTATCCAAGAGCTCTTTTCATAGTTGATATTCAGACCAGAGATCAAAGAGAAGAGGCGCAACACAATTTTCAATTGAATAATGGTTGAGTTGTCAGCTTTAGAGATGAATATGGTATCATCAGCATACTGATGAATTATGATTGCTCGTTTCAGTTTTGAGGTAATATGTTTCTGTAGCTGAACATTGAGCACCTCTATCATCTTCTGAAGAACATCAGCTGCCAAGTTGAACAACATAGGGGAGAGTGGGTCCCCTTGACGCAATCCTTTTTTGTGAAAGAAAAATTCTGATTCAGAACCATTCAAAAGAATTCGAGAAGAAGCAGTTTGAAAAAGATGATCAATCCATTGAATCCACCTGTCCGGGAAACCCCTAGCCGTCATTAGGTTTCTCAAATATCCCCAATTAACCGAGTCGAACGCTTTGGCAAAGTCAATTTTGATAAAACAAGCCGATCGACCCTTGTTTGAGATGTGATGCAACATTTCTCGAGTTGCATTAAAATTTTCCGTGATTTGTCGACCTTGAATGAAGGCCGTCTGATTGGTAGAGATCAGATCCGGTAATACCACACGCAATCGGTTCGCCAAGATCTTTGAAATCAGCTTTGGAATTAAATTCATGACACTAATGGGACGATAATCGCCTACTTTGTCAGATACATCCTTTTTAGGAACCATCACTATATTCGCTTGATTAATGTCAGAAAGATCAATCGTGTGATCATAGAAACCTTGTACAATTGTTATTATCTCACCTTTAAGTGTCGGCCAATAAGTTCGAAGGAATTCATTTGGTAATCCATCCGGTCCCGAAGATTTGTTAGAAGCCAATTGCTTTACAGCTGAAGCAATTTCTTCTTCTAGAATTGGGGTCTCAAGGCTTGTTAAATCCGGGTTAATTGGGTATAAGGTTTCGGGTCTGAAGTGAGAGGCCGAATTTGGCACTGCCAGCAAATTCTTCATATGCTCAAGAAAAGCTTCCATTATTCCTTTGTCATCAGTTATGACTCTTACCCCTTGTGTCAGAGAAGATACTCTATTTCTTCGATGCCTTGCCGAGGCCATAGCGTGGAAATAACGTGTGTTTTTGTCCCCGCTCTTGAGCCACTTGCAACGAGATCTATGTTGCCATCTACTTTCAATGATACGAGCTAGTCCGTAGGCCCGCTCTTTAACCATGAAACGAAATCTTCGTTCATATCCTTGCAGTTGTCTTTGTTCCTCAATTTGATCAAAAAAGAGAATCGTCTTCTTACAGAATTGCAATCGGTTCTCAATGTCAGAAAAGTTTTGGCAGTGCCATCTCCGTAGTTGAGCATGCATCTGTTTGCATCTCCATTTAAATTGCCGAATTCCATCATTCTGAGAGTTTGAGTCACTTGGTGAGTTCCAAACAGATTGGATAATTTTTGAGGCCTGCTGGTTGCGCAACCAGAAAAGTTCAAATCGGTGTAGCTGTTTCGGTCTTGGGCCATTGACAAAGGTAACTAAAAGTGGGGCATGGTCGGACACAAGAACTTCTAAGGCACGAAGAGAGACAGAGGGGAATTGGAGGGAGAGGTCAGGTGTAATGAAAATGCGATCCAGTTTTGAGAGAGAAGGGTCGGGTCTATGATTGCTCCAAGTGAAACGCCTATTTTCGAGAGGCACATCCATGAGGTTCAGATCTCGAATGAAGTCATTAAACAGAGCCATGAGAGTGAAGCTTCGCTGGTTTCCATTTCGGTCAATTAGCCACCGCACCAAGTTGAAATCCCCGCCTAATAACCATGGAAAGTGTACTAATGATGCTACAGCTCTGAGTTCTTGTATAAAGAAAGGTTTCTGATCTTCTAACGACGGTCCATAGACATTTGTAACCAAGAAGCAAGATCCCGAATTGGTTTGTTGTAGAATTGCCGAGATGGTATGTTTAGAAGACCAAGAGTTGAGTAGCAGGTAGCTATGTTTCCAAGCAATTAGCAACCCGCCTGAGGCATGATTAGCGAAACAAAACAACACCGTTTTTGTTAAAAAAAGATGGAAGAGCTCTCGAGTAGCAATTAACTCCAATTTCATTTAACTTAGTTTCTTGAAGCATTACAACATCACAACGCGACCCTCTGATTACATTCCTTACTACTTCACATTTTTCTACACTGCCTAGTCCTCTTACATTCCAGGAAAGAACCTTTACTTTTCTTAATTTTTGTAACATATAAAAAACAAGAGCAGCAAATCAGCCGGTAAGTAGTGATCTAAGCTTCAGATCACCTCTTCCTCAGAGGATAATTCATCCTCTGAATTAAGCTCAAATCTAGCTAAGTTGGGGCCATCTAAATCAGCTATTGCATCTGCTGATTTCGGTTGAGGTACAGGTTCTGCCATTTTTTGTCGACGCTGCTCATTGTCTTCTTGAATCACATGCTCAATATCTTGTCTGTTAAAGCCGCATCCCTCTGCTAATTTGGAAATGTGCTCGTATTGTACTTGCACTTCGAAAAATCCTTCGGGATTGAAGAGGGCCTCTGCCTCATCTTTTTCTTTTCCTTTGCTGGTTTTCTTCTTCACTGAATGCTGCTGGGTGTTATTTTTCCTTTTAGACCCTGCTGATTCCATAATTCTCTTTGTCACTTGTGCATTATTGAGTGGGATTTGGGGCCTTCTCCAACTGAATTTTCTAGCACAAGGCCCCAACTTTGTTTTTTGTATTGGGCCTTTTTGTTGGGCCGAAAAAATCATTCCTCTAGCTGTAGCAGAAGCCAACTCCGAATTTCTTGTTGTTTCAGCAATTTTTGGTGTCACCTTTGTGGGTCCCTTGTTGGCTTTATTAGGCGCAGGTATAGTTCGAATTCCCTTGTCTTTTTTGGAACTATCAGCAATTGAAGAAGGGGGCTTATTGCATGCTGGGACAATTCCCAAAGAATTAAAGGGAGTAGCCGAAAGGTCTCTTTTGGATTGATCCCCACGCTGCAGGATTTTCTTTGGCTGCTGAGGGTGATGAGTGACCCGTGTGAGGCTCTCATGAAGGGGTTGGTGACCCGGTAGCACCGAATGATGCATGAAAGGTGCAGGTATGATCTGCATATCTTGGGGATGAAAAGTTTGCTCCTGGGAATTCACAAATGCCATATTTGTAGTGTCAGATTCTCGGTGAAGGGGAAGTGGAACGGTTTCATGTTGGGTTATGATATTCGTTGAAGATTGACCCGCCACACCTGGTGTGTTATCCGCGGTTTGCGTTTTCTCTTGAGACAATTGAGGAATAGACTGAATAGTCTGCGAGGAACTTGGAAACTTGGACTGTTGATCTGCTGTGGCTAACTCCTGTGTGTTGTTGCATGGGTCTGAATTTTCATTGGTTTCAGGTGAGGCAAAGCGCCTGAGCTCCGGTGGTAATGAATCTGCTGATCTGCCTCGGCATATCTCTCGAAGTACCCTAGAGCTCATGGGTATAATGTCAGTGGTATCAGCTCCGGTGTCATCATCAGATGAAGAAGAAGATGTAGGTGGTGGTTGAGGTCTGTGATATATTTTTGATGGTTTAGGTATATCTGCCGGTGAGTAGATTGGGTTTCTTTTCCATGCAACTGTGTAAACTTGAACATTATGAACTAAACCTCCCGCATGAAGTGCTAAACTCGGTGGTACAAGAGAGAGGTCATCTACCCCTACTGCCGCAAGCCAAGAAGTGATAGAAGATGGATTTTCAGGATTTATCGTTCCTAAGTAAACCCCGAATTTACATACCATATGTTCCACATATTTTTCGCGCCATAAGTGTGGTGGAATTCCCAACTAATTGGAGGAAACTGAAAACACAAATTTGTAAATATCTTTATGAGTTTTCAAGAGAATTTTATTCACATCAGTCTGAGTTAAAGTCATAAAGTTGTGATAAAAATATTAACACGTGCCATGTTTCAAAAGACTTATTGTGGGCCGTAAAGATTTATTGCAGGCTAAAAACATCATATGCGCCATGTGGGCCGTAAAGATTTATTGGGCTTTGAGATTTGTGCCAAGTTAAAAAGAAACGGTCCAGATCCACTAATTCTAAAAGATTCTCTATTACAATACCGGGGAGGATCTGAATTCCTCTTCTACTGGGTTATTTGAGAATTGAAATATGTTGAAATCTATCATTCGTGAACAGTGTTTTTGAAATTTCTGAAATTCTGAATCCAACTGTCCAACTTTTTCTATGCACGTATCTTGAAACAGTTGATTTTTCTGTGCACGCATCTAAAAATAACTTGACAGCTAGATTCAGAAAAGCAGAGATTTCAGAAACACTGTTCACCAGTGAGAATATCAGCAGATTCGTTTCCATTATTTGAACCATCCAAAATGGCATAAAAAAATTCAATTTTCAATCAACAAAGTTACTAAGCTCACGGTTCAAAGAGTGAATTGTTGGATGAGTTGTGAACGATATTTTTCCTGATAAATGTTAATAGACCTTTTTTATTATGAAAGAGAAAAGTGATAATTTTTTCTTCTTTTTATAATGAAAATTGGACCTGATTTTTATTCCTTGACTTGATTTATGTACAAACTTTGAGGTGATTACTCTCATGTACCCGTCATCTTTTTATATTCAGTGCAGAATAAATGGAGTTTCTTTTTTTCTCTTTAAAAAAAGATGCATATAAAGAGGTTACCTTTGACGATCAAAGATAGGGACTAAAGAGTGAGGCTACGGTACTATGCATAGCACGGATTGGTCCGTGCTACGGCTCAATATTTGAGTTTTTAAAATTCTAACGGTCGATCCAAACCGTTCAACATGATTATAAAATGAATATATACTTGCAAACCAAATTTTACATTTTTCTGATTTTTTTTACTATTTTTTTAGATAGGTAGAAAATCACTGTTTTTGGATGGTCCAGAATTTTCAGATCATGTGATTTTCTACCTATCTAAAAAAATAGTAAAAAATTTCGAAAAAATGTAAAATTTGGTTTGCAAGTACATATTCATTTTATAATCATGTTGAACGGTTCGGATCGACCGTTAGAATTTTGAAAACTCAAATATTGAGCTGTAGCACGGACCAAACCGTGCTATGCATAGTACCGTAGCCTCACTCGGAACTAAAAGTAATAACAACCAATCATTTGGTACCAAAATATCACAAAGGAAATTCCATAGTTTCTCAATTGAATTATTCAGTATGTACGTCTAAATTGATGCACAACTGGCAAAAAAATTCTATTTTTAGAAACACATTAAATATTTTGTTAGGAAGAAAAGCATAGATTTTTTTATTTATAGAAAGAATCGAATTAATAATTCGGTTCCTTCGGTTCCTTCGGTTCTTGATGTATTGATGTATGTCTTCTTTTAGCATTGATATTAAAGGAACCAAAATAAATTTGCTAATGTTCCTCTAAATTTTCAGATTTTCCATGATTAAATTTGAAGACTTTTAATTATTTAGAAATGTCCAAAAGAACAAAATTAATAATTTGTTTCCTTCTATGAAATCTCTGCGAAACATGACCATATTTGCCAACACACACACACACACACATATATATATATAGGAGGTTTCAAATGTTCCAGTACTTCATGTCCCTATCGTACCCCAACATCTTTATTTTCGATTTCAAAATTCAAACAAAAGATCTGAACCGGTCAACATGATATCCACGTCGGGGAGACGGGAGACTACACAACTTCGATCTGAAGTCTACACATGCTCGTAATAATCTCGGGTTTAGGATGTCTTACCTCAGCCCCTGTTTGGGAGGCTTACTTAGAGTAAAATTTTCCATTTCGGTTTTTTGGTGGATTATTAAACGAAGGGCATATGTTTTTTGTTTTGTTTTGGCTCAATGTTTGAGCTATGGGACTAGCGGCCTGCGTTAGTAGCAGTAATATGTAATTAAACACTATCTGTTTCTAATATGAAACGGGCACTTCGTTGCCTTTTATAAAAAAAAAAAACATGATATCCACGTTAAAATGTGTTTAGAAATCAAATTTTATATTTTTTTGAAATTTTTTACTATTTTTTAAGATAGGTACAAAATCAATGTTTTTACACGGTCTACAATTTTCTGAAAAATATTGATTTTGTACCTACCTTAAAAAATATAAAATAAATTTCAAAAAATATAAAATTTGATCTCAAAGCACATTTTAACGTGGATATCACGTCGAGCGGTTCAGATCTTTTGTTTAGATTTTGAAATTGAAAATAAATATATTAAGATACAATTGAAGCATGAAGCAATTGAGCATTTGACCCCTACTCGTGTGTACACACACATGGGATATCAACTTTGTTCGCGTAACCCGTGCACCGCCTTGTAATGGACCACCATGACACCATATGCATATTCCATTGGTGCAGTACCGCAGTCACACTCACTCCTATGTCCTTTCAATGGACCACCTTGTATTATTGTACCACAATTGCCTGGTCATGTAACTAGTGTTGGGTGCGTAATATGTTGTCGATCGTTTAAAGCAATTTCATATATTTAATCATTTAAATAGCAGTTTAGATTAACATATATTCGACAAGACTCGCGTACGACGCATGCACTTTTAATTGATCAGTATGAGATTTATCTAGTTTATTCTTAAAAGAAAGGTTTTACAATAATAACATATATATATGGACAGTGCTACGGTGCTACGTGTATATAAGGCCCCTCCGTGCTACAGCTCACTTTTTGAGTTTTTAAAATTCTAACGGTCGATCCGAACCGTTCAACATGATATCCATATTAATATGTACTTGCAAACCAAATTTTACATTTTTTAGAATTTTTTTACTATTTATTAAGCCACTTTGTAAAAACACTAATTTGTACACAACAGTAAACTTTTCTGGACCATTGGATCAGCGATTTTCAATGTGGCTTAATAAATAGTAAAAAAATTCTAAAAAATATAAAATTTGGTTTGCAAGTACATATTCATATGGAGATCATGTTGAACGGTTCGGATCGACCGTTAGGATTTTGAAAACTCAAAAAGTGAGCCGTAGCACGGAGGGGCCCTTATATACGCGTAGCATATTAGCCAGATTATATATATATACCTTTTACATACAAACAAAATTATAATTTGGAGAACGCCTTAATTATCTTTTATCAGAATATATATTCAGCATCTTAAATTGAAAGTCGCTTTTGTTCCTCTATGGAGTTCTGAACAGGGGAATTCTTAATATCTTTAAATATGTGAATTTAAGGCCTAGATTTGTGATCGTTGCTTCTACAATAAGATAAATCTAACTTAAACATCGATGGTGTCTATTCAGAATACACCATTATAATTTTAAAGGCGGAACTAGAAAATTTTAATAAAAATGGCTGAAATTTAAAATACACAATATATATAGTAAGTGAAATTTGAATTCAAGTTCTCACACTTACAATATAGAGCTATAACTACTAAATTACAAGTAAACATTATATATTTTATAAGAGAGACTAGACTATATAAAAAGTTATACAAGACTAAAATTTAATATTATACATAATTAAAAATTTTAAATTATAGGGATGACTAATATACCTCTGGCTAAGCTTTAGATCAACCCTCACATAACCCCTGCTCTTCTGAAACATTAGTAGTCGAAATTTTTATTAAAAACCATAGAATATTCAAATTTAAGAAAATACACATGTTTTTTTGAAAAAAAAATTAGAAATAATCAAACCGCTAGATTATCCAGTATAAATCCAACCCAAATCCGTTGGATAATCCAACGAAAATGGAAGAGCTCTTTCTGCTCGATAATCCAGTAGATTTCCTATTTCTGTTGGATTATCTAGCGGAAATAAGATTTTTATTTTTTATTTTAATTAAATAGAAGATGTTATTATTTTTTATTTTTTTCTATTGAAATATTAGAAATATATTTATATTTCTTAAAAAATAGATGGAGTACTATAGAATTGAATCTAATACAAAGGCTGCGACAAATAATCCGGATCAACATTTTTCATGCAGGATTTTTTGCAGCTATAAAAAAAATTAAAATATTTCTTGGTGTGTTATTGGAAAAAAATTAAAATATTTTGGATCTGAGTTATCGATCCCGGTTCAAAAGTTAATTCTGATTAAATAAAAAAATTATCGAAGTCCTTCTAGTAAATACAAATTCTTAGTTACTCCATCTATTTCCCTAAAAGTTATTTTATATTTTTAATATTCTAATATTTTTCTAAAATCACTTCTAGAGAAATAAATGGAGTACTTTAGAATTTGAAATTATTAGAAGGACCACGATATTTTTTTTATTTATCCAATAGCGATTTTTGAATCGGGATCAATAGCTCAAATCCAAAACTTTTTTATTTTTTTTCCAGTAACAAACCAAGAAAATTTTTAATTTCTTTTACAGTCGCAAAAAATATTGTCTGAAAAATATTGATCCGTATTATTTGTCGCAGTCCTTTTAATAAATTCAATTCTATAGTACTCCATCTATTTTTCAAGAAATATAAAAATATTTCTAATATTTCAATAAAAATAATAAAAAGTCAGAACATATTCTATTTAATTAAAATAAAAAATAAAAAATCTGAAATTGAAATCCATTTCCACTGAATTATCCAGCTAATCTAGTAGATTTGAGCTGGATTTCCGCTGGATAATCTAGCGGATTAGTTATTTCTGGAAATTTCCTGAAAACATATGTATTTATTTGAATTTTTTATGGTTATTAATAAAAATTTGGGCATCTGTAGTGCATTAAAAGATCAAAATAATTGCACCAGAGGCGCATGCAACACATATGACAGTTACCGATTTGCATAATGGTTGGAAGAAAGCATAGCACGTAGGGAATTTTTTTTTTAAAATAAAAATAAACAAAGTGATTTAAAGGAAATCACCACCGTTAATTTTGTTTTTACAAATAAACAGCTCCATCAAACAAATGTCTCGGTGGAGGTAGAAAAGACAATTCCTCCACTGAATCAATGGTTTGGTGGAGGCAAATTATAACCCGTTCCAATATTTTGACAAAAAAAATATAATTTTTGCTTTTTTGTATTTACAAAAAAAGTAGAAATTTTGATTTTTTTCTATTGAAATATTAGAAATATATATATATATATATATATAGAGAGAGAGAGAGAGAGTGGCTAATATCAAAACGTTTGCACCAAGGCTCTCGTGCAACCAAGTCGGTTTTGGATTTTCCAAGTCCAAACGGTCGATCTAAACCGTTAGATGTGATCTCTATATTAAAATCTGCTTGGAGACCAAATTTTACATTTTTTTGAATTTTTTTACTATTTATTAAGCCACATTGAAAATTGCTGATCACATGGTCCAGAATTTAGTTGCACTGTTTTTACTGTTCACCCGGATCAGCAATTTTTAAAGTGGCTTAATAAATAGCAAAAAAATTCCAAAAAATGTAAAATTTGGTCTCCAAGCATATTTTAATATAAATTGAACATCTAACGGTTTGGATCGACCGTTTGGACTTTGAAAATCCGAAAACAACTTGGTTGCACGAGGGCCTTGGTGCAAACGTTTTGATATTAGCCACTCTCTCTTTCTCTCTCTCTCTCTCTCTCTCTCTCTATATATATATATAGATAGAATGGCTAACATACAAACCTTTGGTCCTGTACTCAGGAACAAACGGTTCGGTTCTCCGATTTTCAAAGTCCAAACAGTTAGATATTCAATCTATATTAAAATGTGCTTGGAGACTAAATTTTACATTTTTTGAAATTTTTTTACTATTTATTAAGCTGGTTTGAAAACTGTTGTTTTTCAATGCTGCATAAATTTAATAAAAACAGCAGTTTTCAAACCATCTTAATAAATAGTAAAAAAATTCCAAAAAATGTAAAATTTGATCTCCAAGCACATTTTAATATAGATTGAATATCTAATGGTTTGGATCGATTGTTTGGACTTTGAAAATTGGAGAACCGAATCGTTTGTTCCTGAGTCCAGGAACAAACGTTTGTATATTAGCCATTCTCTCTCTCTCTCTATATATATAGAGAGAGAGAGAGTGGCTAATATCAAAATGTTTGCACCAAAGTTCTCGTGCAACCAAGTCATTTTTGGATTTTCAAAGTCCAAACGGTCGATCTAAACCATTAGATGTGATCTCCATAGTAAAATCTGCTTGGAGACCAAATTTTACATTTTTTGGAATTCTTTTACTATTTATTAAGCCACTTTGAAAATTGTTGATCACATGGTCCAGAATTTGGTTGCACTGTTTTTACTGTTCATCCGGATCAGCAATTTTCAAAGTGGCTTAATAAACAGTAAAAAGGTTCCAAAAAACGTAAAATTTGGTCTCCAAGTAGATTTTAATATAGATTGAACATCTAACGGTTTGGATCGACTGTTTGGACTTTGAAAATCCGAAAACGACTTGGTTGCACGAGGGCCTTGGTGCAAACGTTTTGATATTAGCCCCTCTCTCTCTCTCTCTCTATATATAGGAAATTGCTAATATGCTACGCGTAGCATAGAGGGCCTCCGTGCTACGGCTCAATATTTGAGTTTTCAAAATCCTAACGGTCGATCCGAACCGTTCAACATGATCTCCATATGAATATGTACTTGCAAATCAAATTTTAATTTTTTTAGAATTTTTTACTATTTTTTTAGATAGGTAGAAAATCACTTGATCTGGAAATTCTGTACCATTCAAATCAAGTGTTTTTCTACCTATTAAAAAAATAGTAAAAAAATTATTAAGCCACTTTGAAAAAACACTAATTTGTACACAACAGTTAAATCTACTGGACCATTGGATCAGTGATTTTCTTAGTGTGTTGTTGGAAAAAAAATTAAAAATGTTTTAAAAATCAATTCTAGATAAATAGAAAAAAATATAATAGTCCTTCTAGTAAATTCAAATTCTATGTTACTTCATCTATTTCGAAATAGGTGTAAGATTTCGTGAAATTTGAAATATAGAAAGAACGGGACGGATTATCCCTTCCGCTAGACGAGATAAACCATCACGTTCAGCTAATCCCATCCCTAACCACGTAAAACTCGCTAATTAAAAAATAATTCTGGACATAATCTGTCCATTCCGTTATTAATTGGAGTATATATATGCAATTAGGAAGAAAATAATTAGATATAGATCATTATGGGAGAACCAGCGAAAGAAACAAAGAAAAAACGCATTCCCTATATATTTTCCATTGCTACTTGTAGCTTATTTTTCTGGAATATGTATTTCAATAGGTCATATGCATTTATGAAATAAAATGAATTTTGAGTATATCATTTACAATAACGGGTTGCTAGCTGAGTTCAATAATTTTGTTTGGCAAAAAACAAACAACGGTACGATGCATGAATTATCAAAACAAGTCAAATTAACAACAATTAATGTATCCAACCATAAAGAAAACAACAACAATTATTGTGTCTCTGATCGAATACAAATGAATCCTGGTCCCTGCAATTAATTGCCTTTCTCATCGGTCGGTTCACTTAAAAAAAAATGATGAACAGTTTTGGATGAGATGGACATTTCATTCATAAATTTTTTTAATTAACGAGTTTGTGTGGTTAGGGACAGGATTAGCTGGACGTGATGGTTTATCCCGTTCAGCAGACGAGATAATCCATTCTGTTCTTCCTATATTTCGAAATTTCATGAAATCCTACCCCTATTTTGATATTTTTTTTCTAGTAATAAAAAAATCGGGTTCATTAATTAATTTTTTTAATGATGAATATCAACCTCACAATTTATAACCCTGATTAAATGACATAATTAACAAAACAGAAACAAAGTATTAGTTCATTAAAAAAAAAAGTAAATGATGCTCCTTATTTTTGTAATATTGATACTTAATTTTAGAATGTTTATTATTTTAAAATAAAATTTTCTAATGAATAATTAACGGACTGTAGAATAAAAAACAACTTCAACTAAAGGTTTGAAACCCTAAATGACGTTTTTTTTGTAATTATGATTCTTCTAACATAGTTTATGCCTGGGACATCGGCCCTCTGTCTCTTCGCGAGCTTTCTAAATTGTCATCAAACACTCAAATCGGAGTTTCCTACCCGCATTTATGGACATTAAAAGTTTGGAACAATGAATCGATGTTTTATTGCAAAAATATTGATGACGCGCCGATGTTTTATACCTTGGTTAATTCCAGCACAGGTGCATCGATGTTTTATTGCAAAAACATCTATGACACGTCAATGTTTTATACCATGATTAATCCCAACACAAGTGCATCCATTTTCTATGCAAAAACATCAATATTTCTGTAAGAAGCTATGTACGTCACATATTCTTAATTTTTTTTTTATAAAAATACTGTAGCAACCGTTGAGAATCTCGGCAGTTGTCTTGCTACAGTGTTTAAGACAACTGACGAGAATCTCAGCAGTCGTCTTGGAAGACTACCGTCCAGGTTCTGATCGGTAGGGGTATTTTAAAAAAAAATTGAGGACATTTGTGAATATCTTTATTTAGTTGAGGATATGAATACAAAATTTATATGATTCACATATC
The DNA here is from genome assembly GCA_025461045.1 of Carex parvula. Lineage (NCBI taxonomy): Eukaryota > Viridiplantae > Streptophyta > Magnoliopsida > Poales > Cyperaceae > Carex > Carex parvula. Next base: position 118,470 of record JAJGRW010000552.1, on the reverse strand, counting down.
ATGCCTACAAAAAAAAATAATGAGATTCAGTGTATATATGTTTCACTGTAAGTCGAATCGAATGACTTGAAAATTTCAATAACTCCGAATTAACATGCATCAATACATATCTTCGATGCTATAATTGCAATAATTTTAATTAGTAAACTATCTATATGTCCAATATAACACATCTATTATTTTAATTACTTATTATTTTTTTCGAGAACGCATCTCAAAACAGCTAGTTTTTCCGTGCAGGCATCTCGAATTGCAAAAATTTCAGAATTGTAAAAATTTCAAAATCACTGTTCACTAGTTGCTGTTCGGATTGCAAAAATTTCAGAATCACTGTTCACTAGTTGCTGTTCGGATCCATCATTGATGGTCCAGTTCATATATAGAAACAAATGGCCAAATTTGCTCCATGTGCCACCGATTTGAAGGCGCGTGAATGGCTGGTTTTCTGCGGATCCTTTGCATGGAATGATGTGAGTCGTGACTTAGATCCTACGCAGTGTGTTGGCAAATTTTTGCATTTAAAGCTCCAGCACAAGTAGGAATTAATTAATGTTGATATTAGTTGAGTTAGTTAATGTAATTGGTCATGTTTTTTATGTACTGTCATGAATATGAGTTGAGTTAGTTATTTGAATTTGAATCACATGCGACCAAGTTTTTTATGTACTGTGATCAAACGTAACTGGTCATGTTAATGTAATTATTTATAATCACGTTTAATTATTTTTGAATTTTAAGTTTACTAAAGAAGAAAAAATATATAAAAAATAATAAGAAATTGTAAAATAAAAAAACAATGTTTATGTGTAAAAAATAAATTTATTATCCGGAATTTGAATTTTGTTTGGAATAAATAATGACATAAATTTTAAATTATTTTAGTCACTTATAGTTGTATTTGGTCACTTATTGTGTCTCGTGCCGTGTTGTGCAGACCGGTTCACATGCCATGTCATATCATTATTTCAGCATATAAATGGCATAAGACACGTGTCGTGCCATGATGTGACACACAACTTTGTTACATAGTTCTATCTCTCTCGTAATAATATGGAGTTATAGATGTAACTTATTGAAGATATCAATCAGATCCAGATCCAGTATGTGACAAAAATCTCTAAAGTTGGAATGTACATGCAATTGTGTGCAGCTTGATATGTATAATCTAGCGCGCTAGTGTAATTAGGAAATAGCAACAACTATATTGCATATTGTAATTTAGGAAAGATAAGCAACGGCTAATTAGTAATTAGCCTATATAATCTCATGTACAGCCTCTGTATATAACAATTCGATACAATACAAATTATTTCATCTCTTTCTATTTCTAAAAATCATATAACTTTATATCCTATATTGCATTATTTTTTCCAATATTTGTGGGATTGATAGATACAATTTCTCTTAGGATAATTCCACTACTGGTAAGTTTCTTTTTTGTTCTTTGTAGTTGCTGCGTTAGACGGCTGTGGTCCTATCATCCTAATTTGGTTAAACTCATGAATGTTATTTTCTTGTTTTACTAGGAGCTCAGCAAAAGGGGACAAATTAATCACATGCATTAACTGTACGACTACCAATGTCAATTCTGCCTTAATTAGATCTTGCCTTGCGTGCTACCTTCTTGTTTAGCCTAATCAAGGTTTAATCACATTATTATACTCCTCTTTGCTGTCCAGAAAGTTCCAAGCTGTTACCAACCATGAACCAACACTACAATAATAGAACAGTATCCGCGAGGGATACTGTCGGTATACCCTCGTGGATACTCCCGTCGCTAATAGAAAAGACATCTTTCTGTCAGTATACTCTCGCAGATAGTCACTTTTTATCTTCGCGGATACTGTCCTATTCTTGTAGTGCAACCAAAGGATTTGTTAATTAATTCTGTATTTACTTTTTCAACATCGCACGCTATGCAAACACCATTCCGTCCCCACTTCCATCTGTTTTGAGCGTAGGAATATTAATCTAACTGTGTTGTCATTGAAAAAACTAGTTGATGATTATGAGGTTCTAACATAATAATATATTTATATGCTAACTGTGGACTAGTGTCAGTCGCTAACTCGCTAGTTGATGATTAAGGATAAAATCGACTCCTCCATTTCTACAAAAACTGGAGATAATGATCACCAGTATTGCAACAGCAACAGCAGACTTTGATTCTCCTTGTTTCCTTATAGCATATTCTTTAGTTTACCTTTTACCATAATTTAGTTACTTTAGTAAATGTAAATTGCAATTAGGGTTTTCTCATAGTTCTCCTATAAATACAGCAGCTGTAATCCTCTCTGTAATCAATAAAATCATGAATGAAAAATAGATTCAAATTATCTTCTTCTCTCAAACTTTATAGGAGGTGTAGAGAGTTGTAGAGCTAGCGCATCCTCCCGCTAGCTTAATTAGGTTCTCTTTCTGGGCCCAAAGAAAGAAATAGTAAAAAACATGTCCAGAAATGATGGGCAGGTGCAGCTTCAAAGAGTTCTACGCATGAAGAGCGGTGTAGGTGAGACAAGCTATGCCAAGAACTCAACCATGCAAGTACGATTAGTTTCCTTCTCTCATAAATAAAATACATGCATATGTCTTAATTACGTACATGTACAAATTAATATACAATTAATCTTGAATATATTTTGGCACACTATATATATATTACTTCCGGAAAAAAATTAAACAAAGTTAAATTAAATTTAAGATGAGAGTTCATATATATTTTATAAGCATGCAGAAGGTTATAGCATCTTTTACAAAGTCAATGAGGAAGGACCTAGCGAGAGACTATTACCGGGACCACCTGTCAGACAAGGTGGTCATAGCCGATTTGGGCTGCTCCACCGGGCCAAATGCAATACTGATGGCTTCTGACGCCATCCAATCGATTATCTCCGTGTGCTCTGATCTCGGTCATCCACCGCCGGAGTTCCAAGTCTTTCTAAATGACCTTCCATGGAATGATTTCAACTCTATCTTCAGGTCAGCTGAAATGAATCTCATTGCAGATTCAAATGATTTAATTGATTAATTTCTTATTACTTGATAATTAGGCTACTAGCTAGCTAGCTAAGGTGTGTGGCAATTAACTAACAATTCATATGGATGCATGCATGTATAACTAGATCACTGGGGGATTATTATTTGTCCCAAGGCGGGGACACAGAGGGACAGCTTTGCTTTATTTTGGGTGCACCTGGTTCATTTTACGGTCGCCTTTTCCTATCAAGGAGCTTGCACTATGTCGTCTCTTCTTCTAGTCTTCACTGGCTCTCTGAGGTATTTTGAACAAGGATGTGTTATCTAGTTATTCATATTTAATGGATAAAGGTATTAACAATGTTGTTTTGGTTTCATGCAGCGTACGGATTATGTGTTCATTTCATTTTAACTCTATTGTCTGTGCGTTGAATGAAGTCAAAATATAGTTTTTACTTTTGTTTGAAGGTCCCTGAAGTGCTCCAAGAGGGAAGCGTAGTCAACAAAGGAAGGATATGTATATCCAAGACAAGTAATCCAAGTGTATTTGACGCCTACAAAAAACAATTTCAAGCAGGGTTCACCTTGTTTCTAAAGTGCAGAGGAGTAGAGATGATGAAAGGTGGAGTAATGGTGCTAACATTTATGGCTAGGAGAGGATCAGATCCCTCTGTTGAGGAGGATTGCTATATGTGGGAACTATTAGCAGTAGCTCTCATGGACTTGGCGTCTGTGGTACACGCGCGTACATTTAATTAATTATTTTTGGATTTTTTGGATTGAATTGACACAACATATATATCATTGAACTTTTGTATCATTAATTAATTTTTAGGGTTTGATTGAGGAAGAAAAGGTGGATGCCTTCAATGCGCCTTACTATGCACCCTCCATGGATGAGGTTGAACAAGAGATCATAAATGAAGGCTCCTTTGCTATAAAAAAGATAGAACTCTTTGAAGCAAGCTACGATGCACTGCTAGAAGATCAATACTTTGAGGAAGAAAAACAAAAAGAAATAACCCAAAACACATCCAATGGCATCCAGTTCTCGTATCTAAAAGCACGTCGTTACGCTGAGTTGACAGCTAGGACGAACCGGGCTGTCCTCGAGTCGATGATAAGAAACCATTTCGGAGGAGAGATAATGGAAGAACTGTTCAAGAGGTATTGTCATTTGTTAGAAGAATACTACTGTAGAAACAAGGCAGAGCTGACTAACATGCTTGTTGCTGTGGAGAGAAAGTAAAGCTCCATCATCATGTGATGATGTCCTTAATTTGAGCTGTAATAATGTTGTTTCATGTGATGATGTCCAACACGATAGGTCCACATAATTTACCAATTATTGGCACAAAATGATTATTATGTACGTAGCAGTGGGTTGTGAAATAAAGAAGTCTGTTCATATATATTTTTTATTCCTACTTCATAGTTGAAATTAATGCACACACCAAACGATAATGGATTGGATTCCACACCCAACAAACAAGAATGAGAGTTCTCTTTCTGGTCAGTTTAATTTGCAGACAGAAATTAAACGTGAAAATAATCGAGAATAGAGACGATTTGACGGGCCTTTAGGAGCGTCAAATCCCGCTAAGAAATCGCACGATCTAGGATGAGAGATCGTTTGCATCCTTGTCTTCTCCAATAATGAAAATTCTTGATGAGAAAAATGAGAAGCCTAAAAGAAGGGAGATCGACGGAATACCGTGAGAAAAAAGGCGGGGGAGTCCATGGCTCCTTGCTTCATCGATCCTTCGATTCCTGTTAATTCTTTCTTTAATTCCCTGTCGAACGATTTCCACCCCCACAGCCATGTTACATCAAAATTCACAAGGTCACAAAACTAATTTTTTCCTTCCTAGTTTTACACCAAAAATAATTGACAATTGATCAATCGAGACATCACAATTTATGCTCGTCTAATCGTATGTGTGTGTATATTATATATCTTATCTGAAGATCAAGATGAAGCCTACAAATTTCATACTCATGTTATTACAACAAACGATTTCTCCCATTCAGGTTTTGATCCAATGACTGTCCACATCAGAGATCATGTATTTTTGCCACTAGATCAAATGTTAGTTTTTAGAAATGGTTCGTGTATATATATATATATCTTATCTGAAATTGACACCAAAACTTTTGCTAATCCAAGTATCAATCCGATTAGAAATGGTTCATATACACTGAAAGGCATGTCAATTGAAACATTCCACAACATTATTTTTGTTTTGAAAAAGAAGAAGAAGAAGAATCAAACTAGAAAAGGATATCCATGATCATCCTAAAAAATACACATGGTTAATTGTAATAAGCAACACAAGCTACAAGAGATCATAGGCAAAAAGAAAAAGAAAAAAACTAAAGAAATTTACAGGTGTCTGTTATTATTAGTGAGAAAATCTTTAGTCACAAAAAACAGTTCTATTAAATGATTTTTTTGTATTTAAAAAATTTGGGACTTCCATATGGTGTGTATTAGCCTTCGTAACAAAATATATGAAATTTTCCTAGTAACAAAATAGGAACGAGCTGTCGGCCAAGTCCTTCTTTTGTACTTCTAAGTTCTAAGTATGAATAACACTAACAAAAAAGAAAAATTAAAATATAACCGGCCTGCTTGGCCCAATAATTCTAAATAGAACTGCTGTCAAGATTTGAGGCCCAATTATTATTTTAATCTCGGCCTCTGCCATCCAAATTTCGCTTGTTTCATTCTATGCTCTAGTTGTTCATTATTTTAACTACATTTCATTAAAAAAAAAAAGGTTTAAGTTTTAAACTTTATTGTTCATGTATATATTATCATCAACATTTATATTCGTCTAGAGGAGGGTTCAAATGCACTATTATTTTTGTGCTCCAATATGCTCCACATTCTTTATCTCTATTTTCAAAGTCCGAACAGTCGATCTGAACCGCTTAACATGATCTTCATAATAAAATATGCTTGGATACCAAATTTTATATTTTTTAGAATTTTTTTTACTATTTTTTTAGATAGGTACAAAATCACTTTTATGTTTCTAAGATATTCTACGTGGCTAACCATTTTATTTTTTTTTATAGATATTTTCTCATTTTAATTAGTATATATCATGCTGTCAGCACTAAACATACACTGAATTATTATTTTAGATGCTTAGAACGAAGGGAAAGAACATATCAAACAATTATAAATTTACTGAGAATAATATATAAGAATGTGAAATTTTGCAAGCAATAAGATGCACCAATATTCTCTTTTATATATTGCAGTATATTGCTTCCTATAATAATTTACAAATTATGTGGGCAACATTTTCTCTGTAGTTGAATGTGAACTGCAAGTAGAAAGATGCAATAATAGTTTTCATAATATAATTAATTTGTTTTTTCATAAATAAACTGTAATTTATAAAGAATAAAATAGTTTGTTCCAGACACATTTTTTGTACCGTAGGATCAAAATCCAAGGGATAAGGGATTGTAAGAAATGCAAGCAAAAGAAGCTGATCTCCTAAGTAAACTAAATCTGATCCGTTCGATTTATAGATTCGGGAATCTCAATTTTTTATGATGATAAAAATAATCATGGGGCTAGAGAGCTGGCGTTTATTGAACTAATTTTTTGGGTTTAGCAATTGTCAATTGGAAATTAGAGATTAATGCATGATAATGAAACATGATAATAAATTAATATTAATTTGTGATTGCCGAAACTGATAATTTTGATTTGTAAAATGGGAAACATATTTTCCAACTGTAAATCATAGAAGTTAGAATTTCAAAAAATTAATCTAAAATAACCATATATTGTTGGAAATATACAAAAAAAAAAGTAATCATTGCATGTTCGAAATCCGTATAAAGAATCTTTATGAATAATTAAAGTTAGAGTGGCTAGATTTCTATCTTTATATTAAAAAAAAACTTATATATTGTACGAAATTAACAATCATTTTTGGGAAAAAGCTATAAAATTTGTTTTCCAAAAATAAATAAAGCTCTTTTAAATATATTAATTGTTAAGACCGACAAAAAAAAAAAAAAGACATTGAGAAAGCTTTCTAACAAATCTAATTTCACTCAATTTAAACTTATTGAAGTAATACAGTATTGATATTCGAAATTTAGCTCTTCTTAAGAATAATAAGCAAAATAATAAAGCTAAAAAAATAAAAAATCTTGGGGTCGATTCTGAATAATTTGCATTTGTGCATATTGCATCGTATATTGGTCCAGACAATAGCTATGAATGTATATTTTTATTTTAAAAGTTCAAACAGTCAATTCCAACTGTTCAACATAATATCTATATCAAAATGTGTTTAGATGACGAATTTTATATATTTTTTTAATTTTTTTACTGTTTTTTTAGTCACTTGATCTAAGGATTCCTAACCATCGAAAATAGTGATTTCCTATATTTATCTAAAAAATAGTAAATAAATTTAAAAAAATATAAAATATAATTTCTAAATACATTTTCATATAATAATCATAATACATATTAATGATGCAAACGGATCAGATATGGATCATATAGGGATAAAATCATATTCATATCCGTTTTTATTTTTCAGATACATATACAGATCGGATATTTGACGGATACGTATGGATACGGATCAAATATCGGATATATGTAGATATATACATAAATATTTTCATAATATTTATTATAAAACTATATGGTATATATCTACTATTTAGATACGGATTATTAAATTTCAAAATCATATCCGTATCCGTATCTATACGGATATTTGAATATCGGATATCCGTATCTAATTTTCAGATACGAATCCGAATGAAATCGGATATTATCCAATCCGTTTGCACCCTAGATCATATTGAGCCGTTTGAATGGATTATTTTGAACTTTGAAATAAAAATAAGTATGGGACCGTAGTGTCACTCAAATCGTGTTTTTCAGATATTTGTGACTTGTCTAACTACTACTGGTAACATATTGTTGTGTAGAAAAACAGGTCAAGCCATGTCGTGTGGAATCCCTTTCCATGTATGCATCACCGTAGCATACATCCAAAAATTGAACCATTTCTCCATTTTCCCAAACACAATCATGCACTTTTATCTCTATTTTATTTCATTTCATTTCATGCCTACCCTATCCCCTATTCTGCCCCTACTCTAACCAAGCCTCTCTCTCTCTCTCTCTCTGACACCTGGCATTGTCTTTTTTGTTTCTCTGTTGCTGATTACCATACAAGTAGCCGATCATCAACTTTTCCATCTCTATCACCGTTTTGGTGTATATTTTGGGGGGGTTTTTCTTTTACTGGTATTATTTTAATTTTAAATTTTTATATCTCCCATTCTCCCTTTTTTATATCTCTCATTTTCCAAATTCCCATGCAATCTCCAGACAGCACAAGCAAGATTTTGTTGTGCTACTATAATAACTTGAATTTCCTAGTTTTGACAGACATGATTTGGATATATGCTATTTGCATCAATATAACTTGCTGTTGACCATTGGTTCTTCTTCTTTTTCTTCAAAATCTTTATTCTCAAATAAATTAGAATAGATTAGAAATGAAATCTAATCAGAATCAGCAATTTAGAGACTTTTTAGGAGATCAGCTATCATAGTACTACTCCCGTCCAATTCGTGAAAATTGGTTATACCAGCAATTTTGCATTTATCAGGGGAATTCCGTTCAACAACAATTAATATTCATATAACTTAGAAAATTTTCAGTTTTTTAATCCTTGAATGTATCTACATATTTTGATTATTTAAAAAAAAATTCAATTTGGACTTCAATTAAACTTTCAACATTTGCACCAGATTGATTTTCTTGTAACTAATTTGATCTTAATAATAAAAAAAACAAAATTTCGATTCCATTTGTACCAACTTATCTGATGGTTAAACAGGCTCTTAGCTAGCCTCTTACATGTCTAGTTCTTATTGCCAATTTTGGTCCGGGACGGTTCATGACTATTCATTTACTAGCTAGATTTTGATATATGTATTTTCCAACGATTTTTTAGAAATAGAACTAAATAAAATAAAATGATTTAAACGAGATAAGTACAGAGAAGTTGGAAGTTACAAAAAAAAACACTTCTACTGAGATTGTGGTTTGGTGGAGGATGGAAGGCACTTTGTCCACCTCCACCACACCAATGCTTCGGCGGAGCATAAGTTACAAAAAAAGCACTTTTACTTCAGAATATTTCTTTTTTAAATTGTAGTAATATTTCTAATTGACGCTCTATTATTTTGTGACCGGAATCCACTTAACAATCTTATTTCCTTGTATTTTTTGAATAATATTTGACTTCTTAATAGTTCAAAAACATTATTTTAGACTTGAAAGGTACAACAAATTAAATAGAAAAATAAATTTTTGGTTGGTAAGTACTAGTGAACACGGAGTAAATTAATGTATTTTGTATATATATATATGATGAGGGATTCACTTGTAACATTTGAAAGTTACAACATCTTACAACAATTTAGTTGTGATTTTTAAAGTCCAAACAGTTGATCCAAACCGTTCAACGTGTAATCTGTACTAAAATGTAGTTGGAGACCAAATTTTACATTTTTTTGAATTTTTTTTACTATTATTAAGTATTTTACAAAAAATACTATTTTTTAGTGGTTCAGAATTATCTAAAAACAGCAGTTTTGTAAAATACTTAATAAATAGTAAAAAACAAAATTTAAAAAAAATATAAAATTTGATCTTCCAGCACATTTTAATACAGATTATATATTGAACGGTTTGGATCGACTGTTTAGACTTTCAAAATTGCAAAACTAAATTGTTGTAAGATGTTATAATTTTCAAATGTTGTAAGTAGATCTCTCCTCCGTATATATATGTATATATGTATATATATGTATATATATGTATAGAGGAGGGTTCCAATGCCTCATGCCTTTCATACCTCATCATATATACCTCATATTTTATATCTTCGTTTTCAAAGTCTAAATTGTTGATCCGAACCGTTCAACATGATATCCATACTAAAATATGATAAGGGATGAAATTTTATAATTTTTAATATTTTTTACTATTTTTTAAGATGGGTAGAAAATCACTGTTTTTTGAACAGTCCAAAAATAGTGATTTTGTACCTATCTTAAAAAATAGTAAAAAAATTCAAAAATTATAAAATTTGGTCTCCAAGCATATTTTAATATGGATATCATGTTGAGCGGTTCGGATTGACAATTTAGGCTTTGAAAACGAAGATATTAAATATGAGGCATGATGAGGTATGAAAAACATGAGGTATTGGAATCCTCCTCATATGTATATATGTATATATGTATATATGCTTAGCTGGGAAGAGAAATGAACAAACTAACATCTTCTAGGGATTTTAAGCCAACAATAATGTAAGTGTCGTCTGAGTAATGATAGCATGAATTGCATTTAATATTCATAATTAATTCCAAAAAAAATTGAGCAGTCAATGTTTAATGCATTCCATGAAGGAATTTCAATTTTCATGTACGTACTATCTTACATTTCATTAATGAACAAATTAACTACGATTTAAACTATCTCTAACGAGGTGCCAAAAAGGATTTAATTGATCATACAATATACATAGTGCTGTGATGTGACTGATGTCTCTTTAAATAATTAAATAACTTGGTGCTTGCATGGATAAAGGCAAGCTCTCTTCATATGAACTTGTGAAGTTTGACGCAAATTAGCAAGAAAATAGAAACATGTAAAGTACATTCATACGACCAATACTATAGATTGCTAGACAAACAAATCAAATCTCTCATAGAATCCAATTAATTAATGGCTTTTGCAAATAATTTCTTTCATTCCCGAGGTAACAAAGGTCTCAAATCCTAGTAGCCTATAATTCATTCATAAATGCTACATTAGATCAAGTCACAACCTTATATATATTGTGCTACACCTGGTCTACAGGAAAACGGTACTATACAACAGTACACCTGCACACACACACACACACACACACACACACACATATATATGTGAATTAAGTGTGTGCAGATGCCTGGACAGAATATAAACAAAATATATTACTCAAAAATTTAAATAAATATTGAAGATGCCAATATGACAGATAAACAAGTATTATAATTTAGAAAAAGGTTCAATGATATATATACAAAGAGTGGGTGTATGAAAACCGAGTTTAAGGGAGAATTGTTACCAAAAGAGAGCCATACAGAGAGACGCAGCACCTGGCCGTCGCCAGCCGCTCCTCACCATGTTTTCAGAGCTTTTCTGCTCCAAAATCCATACGCATGTCAAACCCTAACCCTAGACTCTCTTTGTCTCTCTCTCTCTCTCTCTCTTCACGCTCCTTGACTACAAAACAAATCCCACTTCATAAGTCACATCCATCACAACTCCTTCCAATATGCATGCGTAAAAAAATTAAAAGCTTTAAACCAATCTCATCTCTGATCTCTCTCCTTCAAACCAAAACCAAACTAGTTTGTTTGAGAGCATAGCCATAAGCCATAAGCCATGGAGGAAGGAAAGAACTCCTCTGCATCAACCAATAGCAGCAGTAGCATAAGATGGAACCCAACGAAAGAACAAATATCCATGCTAGAGAATTTGTATAAACAGGGAGTGCGAACACCGAGTGCTGAGCAGATCCAGCAGATTACAGGGAAGCTACGGGAGTATGGAAGCATAGAAGGAAAAAATGTTTTCTACTGGTTTCAGAATCATAAGGCACGGCAAAGGCAGAAGCAGAAGCAAAAGACATTTGCTTATTATTCTAGACTTCTCCAGAGATCTCCCCAGGTTCTGTCACCGGTAGCTCCGGTACCTCAGCCAAATGCTCTACTTTCTCCTCCAGTACCATGCAATGGCGTCGGTGAGTGTGTGTATATATATATATATTCCACTTCTACCTCTAATCTTCTTGTTTTTTTTCCCCATGTTTTAGTACGTACATTGCTAGCTGTATATATATTATCCAATGATGGATTGGTACGTAGATGGTACATATATTGCTGTATATTATCCAATAATTAATATAGTTATACTGCTCATATGCATCGGGCATGAAATTGGGGAACTTTTTTGTTTAAATAATCAGATAATATATATATATTTTGAGAAGCAGGCATTAGGAAAATGGATATTCATTCATGCAACTTAGTTGACTTGCTTAATTAATTAGTTTATACTTTAAAATTATGATACTAATTGTTGGGAGCTGATATTAACACTATAAAATATGTTATTAACACAACAAAATTTAAAATTTCTATTTGATAGACAAAAATTGCCCTCCTCAATCAATTAGATAGGGTTGATATCATGACCCTAATTGATTCTTCTTCAAATATTGCTTTCTATTTAAGACATAAAACACACTACAATTTATACTTTACATGCACATAAACTTGAACACTATTCGAAGATTTGAAAATGGTTAAGTTTGGTACATTAATTATTTTTTATTTCTCACATGCATCGATCTGTTCCTTGCGTGGTGGACACACGCTTGACTGCTAATTAATATGTCATATATTATCTTTTGTTGTCGTTTGTCCATCCTATTTTACTACCAAGGTATTATCAAGATGATCACATTTCATGATTTTCACAAATCTATCTATCTCTCTCTCTATATATATATATGTTTTTCTTCCATTAAAATAATGTTTATATTATTTACTGTGATTATGTTTTTCTCATTATTCTTATTCTAATTATTATTAATTATTATTGTTATTTTCATGACATTTTCTAAAAATAGATTGTTACTTTGCAGTCATTTTTAGGCCATTGTACGCTGCACCACATGCTGGGGGCTTCAATTTCCATCCACAGGCCCAGGCCCAGGCCCAAGGCCTATATTCTGCAATGTTCAGTCCAGAATCTTCTAAAATGAGCACAAGTACTGTATTTCCAACACATGATATGCCCCCAAAATGCTGCCACAATCATGCCTCAGTTTCAAATGCTGACGATGGAGCACAAGGGCGCGAAACTCTGCAGCTCTTCCCGTTGCACCCGGCAAACCGAAGATCTGTGAAGAGGTCGGAAAGTTACCTGACATCGGCTTCTGCATCTGTTTCGCCCGAGTCATCAGAGGGAGCTGAGGAAGAAGAAGAAGAAGAAGAAGAAGAAAAGGCTGGCAGTGAGCATCAGTTCTTGATTGATTTCTTAGGGGCGCTTAATGGGTAAAATTTCAATGGAGGATTCTAATAGAGTTGTGTTAAGTTATAGGTGTCTCCTTTCTTTTTGGTTGAACTTTTATATTTCTCGTATGGACAGATCATCGCTGCAGTGTTTAGTTAGAGACATGAATTAATTAAACTTGGATGGAACTAAGAATTCTGAATCTGACCGTGTGATCCTATGAGGTAACTCAAATTTTGAATTTGGATTTGGAACGTTCATTTAGAATTCAGATTAATTCGTACGGTCCGAGGTGCAATTCAGATTCAGGTGGTAGAGTTGTGAGTTCCGATCAATAGTGATCATTCGATCAAACTTATTTAATGAGAGCATTGCATTAGTTACGGTTTTTTTGTTTTTAAAAAAATTGGTACCTTTTATTGTGCCTTTTCAAATGTAGCGTAGTTTTTATTCAGATAGATTTTTTTACAGGAATCGTTTTTTAAGTGTTTTTATTAACTCTTGTTAAAAATAATTAAAATTTAATTGTACGATTATAGAGTTTCACAAATTAATTTTAATTTAATTTATATTTAGTGCTGGACAATAGTGCTTATCAGTTATCTTTAATTTCTTTTTTACTTTTTTTTTTTTAAAACCTTGGCAACGGCTGTCAAGTAATCTTTAATTTTTTCTTAAGTGCAGAATCTTTTGGACGAAGCACATTTAAGTGATTGTTCTAAAATTAATACCATTTCTAAAAAGTAAATAAATAAAAAACTACAAATTTGACAGAATTCTAAATCTACCAGGACCGCAACGATAATCAACGACTCTATTCTTGGAGGCCGCAATTTGTCATTGCGCCCTCGCCAAAACAAATAAAAACACCAAATTCAGTTGATTTAATATTAATTGTTTAATAATTTTCAGAAATAGAAGAACCACAATAATTTCTTTATGTACTAAAGTGACTTTTGAACCGGGATCAATAATTCAGATACAAATTATTTTTATTTTTTTTCAGTAACACACCAAGAAATAGTTTAATTTTTTTACAACCGGAAAAAATGATGCCTGAAAAATGTTTCGGAGTCCTTCTAGTACATCTAAATTATAAGATTTTTATCTATTTTATTTAATGTTCTTTCTAACATATTTTAATTATTAATTGTTTTTTCTATTTCTGAAAATTATTAAACAATTATTATAAAATCAACTGAATTTGGCATTTGTTTTAGTTTTGGCTGGGGCCGCAACGACAAATGGCGGGCCCCCAAGAATAAGACCGTCGATTGTCGTTGTGGCCCTGGTAGATTTCAAATTTCCCATATTTATGGGTTTTTTGTTTAAATGGTATTAATAAAAATTTCAAGAGTAAAATTTGTCAGAATAAAATACGAGCTGTTCATCCACCTACTATCTATTATTGTATTTATTAACTTAACTATAATGAGTAGCCTTATAAAAACATTATAAAAAACTTGTTTTTGATCTAGTGGTAAAGGCACATGACCACCATATGGGAAGTTATGGGTTTAAGGAGAAATACTATATATGTAATATATACAAATTAATTTTTACAATTTTAAAGTCCGAACAGTCGATCCGAACCTCTCAACATAATTTTCATGTTAAAATGTGCTTGGGAATCAAAATATAAGTCTCTACAGCGTCCAATGAAGACGGGATTTTTTTTGAAATAAGTATGATAAATAAAGCGACATAATTATTACCAAAAAATCCACTTGTCTGGGAACCCTCTAGCACGCATAATACGCCTCAAAAAATCACATTCAACCGAATCAAAAGCTTTCCGAATCAATTTTTGCAAAAACCATGGGGTTTCCAGTGTGGTCAATATGGTGTAGCAGTTCTCTTGTGGTGACAAAGTTTTCTATTTGCCTCCCATGAACAAAAGCAGTTTGGTTGTTGGAGATCAAGGTCGGCAACATCAGTCTAAGCCTATTGGACAGGATTTTAGAAATAAGATTGGGTATTAGATTCAACACACTGATGGGTCGGTAATCACTGGTGGTCGTCGGGACTTCAGTTTTTTTTTTTGATAAAAGGCATACAAGATGCCCATTTCATTTCCATGAAACAAGAGTAAAATTACAAGTAAAAGGAGATCTAAATCTCAGTTAAGGAAAGCTATAAATCTCGACCACCGAGCAAAACACAAAAGCACGACGCTTCACCATCCACCAAAATACCGTAATAGCAAAATAGCATATTAATACTAAGGCACAGTTGTTAAAGCTATGTAAAGATATCATCCCTATTGTGGGATCTATGGGACTTCAGTTTTTGGGACCATGATTATATTGGCCTCGTTGATCGGCCTCAAATCCAAGTTGCCATCATAGATATCGGTTATGATTTGGAAGATCTCATCCTTGAGGTTTGGCCAGTACAACTTGAGGAATTCATTAGGCAAGCCATCTGGGCCCGATGCTGTGTTGTTCGCCAGTTGCATGACCGCATTTTGAATCTCTTGAAGTGTAAACGGATTTTGGAGTGCTTGGAGATCCGGGTTTGGAGGGTATAAGGCCGATGCATTAGAATTCACATCACCCCCGGTACCGTAATAGGGAATCTTTTACAATTACTTGATCTGGACCGTTCTTTTTAACTTGGCACGAATCTCAAAGCCCAATAATACTGCCCCCTCTGTCAGCCCGAATCCCAAACCGGCTGGGAGTTAATCTCAAACCGTAAAGTGAAGGGAATCTTTTACGGTACCGGGGAGGATATGGACCCCGATGCATTAAAGGGTAAGGTAGGGTTAGTGGTTCCCAGTATTGTTTGCATGGAGGCGACCTCGTACCTTTCAAATTCACAATTTCAAAAGTAAAATTTAGTATTTCGTATCTTACATATGTAAATTAGTAAGATGTATAGAATGTATTAAAGTTTCTTCAAAAAATAGAATGTATTAAAATATGTGGAGGATTTTCATGTTGCAAATGTTTCTATTTTTATTATAAAATTCAAAATTCAAATGTGAAATTTAAACATTTGATCGCATCAATAATGAACTCTCCTCCAGTCCATTTACATTGAGGATTTTGGATGTGTGGCGATGTCTTAACTCGAAATCAAATTCACAATAAGTAAAATTGATAATTTGTATCTTACATATGTAAATTACTAAGTTATGTAAGATGTATAGAATGCATTAAAATATGAGGAGCATTTTATTGTAGCAAATATTTTTAATTATATTTTAAAATTTAAGAAACACTGCCTAAAATTGACAAATTGCCAACGTGCTTTTTTTTTTTACCAGCGCAGGAACTTTGAGTGTATTAAAAAGAGTTAATCATATGTAATTTTTAATGTGAAGAATTATGTACAAATTTGATTTTATACGTAAATTATACGTAACGCATTAATATTCGTCAATTCTCTGATTCTCTCTCAGCCGAGTGTTAAGCAATTAATCGCTTTATAAACTCAAATTATAATACTAATGCAATTAAATTATGGAGCACCACTTTACGAACCCATCAAAGAGAATGAAGGCGAAGTAAGTTAAAAAGCCGATATAATTAATTGAAGTAACGACGTAGAAACATCATCAATTGAAAAACGATCACAAATTAAACATAACCGGAACATCAAGTTTTCTACCATGCATTTTTAGTTCAAAACCACAAAGATAGTCAATAAACAGATCTACAGAGACAATACAGAAATAAACAGCCAATGCTGAAACATTATTATAACAAAAGCTAAACAAGGTCTCCTCATCCCTTATGGCAGATGAAATCAGGTAATTAATTATCTCTTTGCATGCCAATTGTCGATTGCCGAGTACCAATTCCACTGGAAACAAAGTGCAACGAAGCGCATTAATCCAGCACCAAGCACCTCCAATAATGCTGTCACAGAAGATCTCTGTGGGGACAAGCCAGCAGTTGCAATAGCCAGCATGGCCCCCTCAAAATTGCATGGAATTATAAACCGACCCTCTTTCAGCCCACACAGAGCCTTCTTCACAACATCCTCTGCCTCCATCTCACCAGACGACCCCACAAATATATTTGTCAGCTCAGGCCTTTTCTTTTGCTCTGCACACATTTATAGTTTAATATCAGCCATAAGAAATAAAACTTGATAAATAAAACACAGCTCTGGCCACTTACATGCATGCTCTTTGATTTTAAATATTCTTAGTTCAATTGTAGGGTTTAATTATGTGTATTATGTGGTAGAACTAACAAGGCAGTTGGTGAGACAACTAAATTACTAAGCTGTTCCTCTTGCATGCAAATTGTATGTTCCAAGAAACATTAATTCTTTTTCTAATAACAGGTGACAGCAGATATCAGTAAATACCAGTTACGTTTAGAATGGTCAATTCTTTGTTAAACAAAAACATCAAAAGATCTGTTCAATACATGACACTTCTAATAGTAATCTAAATTTTAGATTGATTTTTATGTCCAAGCTGGAATATATAAATGCCTATCTCTTTTGAATTTTGCAAAGTATCTGATCCTCAGTGTTGCTTCGACACTGGTAGATCTCCATCACTTTAAATTTAAACCCTATAATCAGAAGCTGATATTCAGAAATACCAATTACAAGGAAAAAGGACAATTTTAATTGTACTTAAAAGTGACCATTATACCCCTCCTCTTTTCTGTACATTAATTACCCACATCTGTTTTTCTTTCTTTACCATTACTTTGTTGCAAATTGTGTTTAGTTACTCAAAAAAGAAAATACAGAAAGATAAATTCATATTATGAATGAGGAGTATAGCTAGTGTGAGCTTAAGCTCACCAAGAAGTTTGCGAGCTCGACATAAAAAGTTCCTAGATTGGCTTCAAATGATGAATTCAAACAACTAATTGTTTAATAACGTTTTATATAGGATGAAAATACTTGTTGAGTCCAGCATTTTAATTCCAAATCAAACTTTTCAAGATCGTTTTACATAAGATCAAGAGGTTGGATACTGTTTAAAAAACACACACAAACAATTCATTATCTAACATCTCGGTCTTATACAAAATGAGCTCAAAAATGGAGTAATTTGGAATATTACGCTTGGCTTGTCAAGTAAATCAAGGTCAACAATTTGAATTTGTCATTGTTGCTGATCCAGCACTTGAGGTTAAGCTCACAAGTTCCTTGATAAGCTTAAGATGACACTAGCTTTACCCTTTGAATGAATTTTTTTAGGGGAGTTATAATGGACAGCGTGTTGAAGAATAAAAGTAATTAGAGGGGTAGTTTTGTGAAAATAGAATAAGGACCAAATTGTAAATAACATAAGTTATAGGTGCATAGGGTGTTACCGTTATCTCTAACGGTAAAAACATATCAACAGAGTATATATACTCATGTATCTTAAAGATTGAAATATAACATATCAAATACAATACAAATTCTATAACTCTCTGTCTCATACTTCTGCTAAAATTAACATGGTATCAGAGCCATTCTGAAAAATCAGAAAAACCAGCAATAAAAATCAGATCCGCTGCTAGACTTTTTTTCAAACCAGAAAATCCTTTATACCACAAATTCATACCAGAAGACAATCTCTTCTCGTCATATCAAAACCAGAAAAAAAAACCCACTGTTTTATCAGTACCAAGAAAAAAAAAAAAAAAAAAAATTTCATACCAGAAAAAACTCATACCGAAAAATACCAGCAAAACAACCTAAAAAAGAAGGATTAAATACCTGTTCTTGTCAGATTAGACATAAGCTTCGCTATCTGATTCAATACCGAAAACTATACTATCTGATTCAATACCCCAAAAAATATACCAAATAAAGACCTTATCAGATTCAAAAAAACAGAACCTTTTTTTTCCTTGAATATTTCTCCTCCTCAACTATGGTGACCGTAAATGCCTCTAACCCTAGCGACAAAGGGGAAGGGGAAAGATGCACGAATTGTAAGAAGACCGGCCACCACAAAGATCTCTGTTGGTTTCTCCATTCTCATCTCCGGCCGAAATGGTGGAAGGAGAATGGGAGAGGCGATCGGCAGAGCAACCCTAAGGGGGAGGAAAAGAGTTTCGCTGCCTCTGGAGCGGCACGGTCTCTCCAGAAAGGGGGAGAAAATGGGTCCGTAAGTTATATCTCTAACGGGTCCGCTACTGTAGCTAACGGGTCTGCTGAGAATAATGAAGTTTTAAGTGCTCTCCTTTCACAACTAAGTGGGCTGCTGAAGCCCAATTCAGGTTTTTCTAAAACTCAGAATTTTTTGAACCCAAACCATAATTTGTATATTATACCAAATAAAAGAAGCACTTTAAGCCCAAACAAAATTGAGCCCGAAAATGAAGAAATAAAACAATTAAGATATACAAATTTAGGTGATTTGAATCGAGTGAATTCCAAAAATAAGTTAGATTGAATTCTAGATTCCGGTGCAACCGACCACATGACCGGAAACAAAGATATATTGTATAATTACCAAAAAAATAAAAATCAAGAATTTGTATATGTTGCAAACGGTGAAAAAATGGAAATTTGTGGTTATGGCTCAATCAATCTTTTTTTAAAAGAAATTAAACATGTTTTACATGTAAAAAATTATGCTTCTAATTTATTATCTATAGGAAAATTTTCAAAGGAAATATATTGTGAGATTATATTTTCATCTAAAACTGTATTGTTTCAAGATATGACATCCAAGATGATGATTGGTGAAGGGTTTTTTTCAAAATGGACTTTATTTTTGAATAGCCGAAAATGTAATTTCAACACACAAATACAAGATATGGGAAGTTTATGGCATAAAAGAATTGGACACCCCTCCGATAAAATTTTAAAAAATATTTTTGATTTTCCAAATCTAGATTGTAGTAATTGTGAAGTATGTAAATTTGCAAAGCATACGAGACTTCCTTTTGTAATCTCAAATTCTAAAAGTAACAATATATTTGAACTTGTTCATTCCGATGTTTGGGGACCCGCTCCGGTAGACTCTTACAATGGTTTTAAATATTTTGTTATATTTATAGATGATTTTTCACGATTAACATACTTATGTGTTTTAAAAAATAAAAGTGAAGTTTTTTCTCACTTTCAAGATTTCTCAAATTTAATTGAAAACCAATACAACACAAAAATTAAAATTCTTAGGACCGATAATGGAACGGAGTTTGTAAATCAAAATTTCTCAAATTTTTTGAAACATAAATGAATTATACATCAAACTACTTGTGTTTATCCCCACAACAAAATGGAGTTTCCGAAAGAAAAAATCGTCATTTACTTGAAATGACAAGAACACTTATGTTTCAAAATAATGTTCTAAAAATTTATTGGTCGGATACCGTTCTCACCGCAACTTATTTGATAAATAGATTGCCAAGTGTTGTTCTAAACAAAAAAAGTCCACTAGAAATTATTTACCAAAGAAAAATAAATATTAATCATTTACGAGTATTTGGATGTACATGTTATGTACATCAAAATAAACGAGATAAACTAGACCATACTTCTATTAAAACTATTTTTTTTGGATATTCATCTCAAAAAAAGAGTTATAAATGTTATGATCCTATAAATTGTAAATTATATATTTCAAGAGATGTAACTTTTTTTGAAAATGAGCCATATTTTAAAGAAAATAAAAATGAGCTTGATAACCATATTAGTACAAATGATTTTGTCATTCCTATGACTACTAATCAAATTGAGGAGCAAAGAGTTGTAGGAAATGAAGAAGAAGAAGAAGAAAATGAAGGCGAAAATAACAACACTTCTCAAAGCGAGGCCGAGGAAGAAGAAAACGAGAATATTGAAGAAAATGAAATTATTGAAGAAGAAGTCGCACCAAGGAGATCAACTCGCCCTACTCAACCATCAACAAGGTTACGAGACTTCGTAACCTATGAGGTTCAATATCCTATTCAAAATTATATTTCATATGAAAATATTTCAAAACAACATCATGCATTTCTTAGTTCAATTTCCAAAATGGAAGAACCAAGAAACTTTGAGGAAGCCATAAACCAACCGGTATGGTGCAAGGCTATGAAAGAAGAACTTCTAGCCTTAGAAAAAAATAATACATGGACCATTGAATCATTACCAAAAAATAAAAAACCCGTAGGATGCAAATGGGTTTATAAAATAAAATATCAAAGCGATGGATCCATAGAAAGGTATAAGGCCCGGCTAGTTGCCAAAGGGTATACCCAAACATACGGTATTGATTACCAAGAAACATTTGCTCCGGTAGCAAAGTTGAATACCATAAGAATTCTACTTTCAATAGCGGTAAACAATGGTTGGAATTTACACCAAATGGACGTTAAAAATGCATTCCTTCAAGGAACACTTGAAGAAGAGGTTTATATGACCCTCCCACCGGGTCATGTAAAAGAAAAAAATACTAACCTTGTTTGTAGGTTAAAAAAATCAATCTACGGACTTAAACAATCTCCAAGGGCATGGTATGGCAAATTATCTCAATATTTAAGTTTTTGCGGTTTTAAAGTAAGCCAATCCGATACATCCTTATTTTCGAAACATGAAAATAATGATACTACCATTGTTCTTGTTTATGTTGATGACATAATTATAACCGGAAATAATCATGAAAAAATTGACATTGTGAAAAAATATTTAAAAGAAAAATTCGAAATAAAAGACCTTGGTAAACTTAAATATTTTTTAGGAATTGAAATAGCCCACTCAACCAAGGGACTATTTATTTCACAAAGGAAATATACCATTGACCTTTTAAAAGAAACGGATAAATTGGGGTCAAAACCGGCTTCAACACCCATAGATAGTAATTGTAAACTAAATACCGAAGATAGAGAATTGTTGGAAGATATTAACCAATTCCAACGACTTGTAGGAAAATTAATTTACTTAACGGTAACTAGACCGGACATTTCATATGCCGTGAGTCAAATTAGTAAATTTATGCATTCACCAAGAAAGCCACATTTAGATGCAATAGATAGAATTTTGAGATACTTAAAGAAATCACCCGGAAAGGGTATATGGATGAAAAATAATAAATCTAACGAAGTATGTGGCTATTCCGATGCAGATTGGGCCGGGAGTTTCGATAGAAAATCAACAACCGGCTATTGCACATTTGTAGGCGGAAACTTAGTCACATGAAAAAGCAAGAAGCAAAATGTCGTGGCGCGATCAAGTGCGGAAGCGGAATATCGTGCCATGGCATCTACCGCAAGTGAGCTCACTTGGATGAAACAATTACTAGAAGAATTGAACTTCAAAATTGATAACCCGATGAAAATGTTTTGTGATAATAATGCGGCAAGGCATATTGCTTCAAATGCGGTGTTTCACGAAAGAACAAAGCATATTGAAGTCGATTGTCATTTCATAAGAGAAAAAGTTCAAGCGAAGGAAATCGAAACTCCTTACGTGAAGAGTCAAGACCAATTAGCCGATATCTTCACGAAAGGTCTCATTCCAAAGGCGTTTGAAGAAATAACAAGCAAGCTAGGATTAATTGATATTTATAATCCTAGCTTGAGGGGGAGTGTTGAAGAATAAAAGTAATTAGAGGGGTAGTTTTGTAAAAATAGAATAAGGACCAAATTGTAAATAACATAAGTTATAGGTGCATAGGGTGTTACCGTTATCTCTAACGGTAAAAACATATCAACAGAGTATATATACTCATGTATCTTAAAGATTGAAATATAACATATCAAATACAATACAAATTCTATAACTCTTTGTCTCATACTTCTGCTAAAATTAACACAGCGCCACAAATTAAGACAAGCCACTTTGTGCTATGTTAATAAAGCTTTGTAAATATAATCTATTGCTGAAGCAAAAGGAACTAAAGAGAAAGGACAAAAACTAATAATGGCACAGCACTAAAAGTTGCACAGTTTGAAAGGGGTCATATTACCAAATTAAATCAACTTTTTTTATTGACTTGAGCTTCTACAGATGCAGGTAACTTAGAAGGACAAGATCACATAGGTTACCTTATTACCAATTAGAAATTTTCCTGCCTTCCTGGGAAGAAATCCTTGTAATTGTACAAGGTAACCACCATAACAAATTAATAATTAACAACTAGGCATATTTGAAATATATACCTTCAGCTAAACCAGGAGTAGCCGTATCAGAAGGAAAAATCATAGAGACATGGATGTTGTCAGCAATGACCTCTTGTTGCAACGCCTCTGCTAAACCCCTCAATGCAAATTTACTTGCTGAATAAGCTGTGTATCCATAGATTCCCACCTACATTTAATAACACACTACAACTTCAAAAACCAATTAAATTAAACAGAACTATACTGGAAATCGAAAATGATTGAAGGAAAGAGATAGAGACCTGGCCAGCTTGAGAAGACATGATGGCAATGGAGGCCGGCAGTTGAGTTTCACGGGTCCGCCTCTTCATGCCGGGAAGAGCAGCCTTAATTAAATGAAATGTGCCCATTAAATTAACATCTATCATAAACTTGGCCTCCTCCAGCTCCTGCTTCTCCAGTTCCATTGGCACAAATACTCCCTGGTTGCATACTAGCACATCCACCGGGCCCGCCTCCTCCAGTGCCTGTGTAACCGCCTTTGGGTCCCGCACGTCAGCTACCAAAACTCTCGCCTCGTGTCCCGTCACCAGCTTGATCTCATCTCTCGCATCCTCCAGCCTCTTTAAATTTCGTGCTAGGATTGACACGAAGGCCCCCTCCGCAGCGACCGCCTTCGCCAGTGCCAGCCCGATACCGCTCGATCCGCCCGTGATCAACACATGGCGGTTCTTGATTGGTACCCGCACGGGCTTCGGCCGGGTCAAAAACGATAAAGCCAGGAAGAGTATTAGGAGGCCTAAGGGAATTAGGAGCAAAAGGAGAAGAAAAGGAGATGCCATTTTTGTTTATGAGAGATAATCAATGGAACTGAGGTGAATGAGAGTAACGAAACGAACAGATATATATATATGAGGAGGGTTCAAATGCCTCCATTTTTCATGCCTCCATTTTTCATGCCTCCACCATGCCTCCATTTTTAAAAACTTTAATAACTCAAAATTTAAAACTTAAAAGTCAAAATAAAACCGTTGGATATGATCTACATCATTTTATCTATGTGCTCATAAAAAATTATCACATTTTGATTTTGTTTTTATGTGAATCAATAAGTTGAAAAATTAACGTCTAGAAATTATCCATATTAGTATGTTTTTTTACAAGCTCTTGATGACAACCAAAACAAAGTTGTAATGTTATAATTTTTTACACGTGCATAGATAAAATGATATAGATCATATCCAACAGTTTTATTTTGATTTTTAAGTTTTAAATTTTGAGTTATTAAAGTTTTTAAAAATAGAGGCATGGTGGAGGCATGAAAAATGGAGGCATTTGAACCCTCCTCTATATATATATATATATATATATATATATATAGGCCATCTAAAGTCATCGGTCTTAATTTTCTCTGTTGCACACTTCGGGGCCGGGTCCTTCTACCGCTTGCATGGACTTCCTTGCCGTGGTGAAGACGGTCTACAGAAGACGAATATGAAATTCCGTTAAAGAGGTTTGACAACAGGGGACAAATATGAGCAGAGAATTAGAGCTGTTTGGCGTTCGGTCAATTGCAGCTAATTAAATTAGATTAAGCCATAGGGGTCGACGATCTTGCAAGATGATTCAGTAGTTTGACCGAGAGCTGATGATCTTAATTTTAAGAGGCCACAAATTTGGTCACCGACTCGAATTATAATAGAAATTACAATAACAATGTCAAAATGTCAAGTCACTTGCACGGACATAGTACAGGTTGCTGCTACCTTGTTGTCTGTTTTTAAGAGTAATTATATAAATGGACGAAAATTCTGGTTTAGTGTTAGCTAGAATTAAAGCCCAATAGTTGAGAGCTAATTCAGGTGAAAAGGAAGTAGCTATGTTGCACGGATACGCCAGTTTAGGCGCCGTATCGGTATCGGACACGTATCGGATACCGATACCCGCCCGATACGGCACCGATACGTATCTGATACGCCAGTTGGCGTATCCGTCTACGTGGCGTATCCTTACTCGGCTGATACGGTCGCCGATACTCCGTTGAAACAGCTGGATACGGCTGGATATGTGTGGATACGCCTGCGAACCGCGCCCGCACCCGTGAGCTGCGCTCGTGAACCGCGCTGCACCCGTGAGCCGCACGTGAACCGGCAATAAATGGCCTTTTTTCTGCTTTAAGCGTGAATCGAATTGGGGCTTCTCCTTTGAGGGTCAAAATCTTTGACCACTACACCAAAGTTTCATTTGTGATATATTCTAGTAACTATAGTATTTGAGTGAGGCTACGGTATTATGCATAGCACGGTTTGGTTCGTGCTACGGCTCAATATTTGAGTTTTCAAAATCCTAACAGTCGATCCAAGCCGTTCAACATGATTATAAAATGAATATGTACTTGCAAACCAAATTTTACATTTTTTCAAATTTTTTTACTATTTTTTTAGATAGGTAGAAAATCACTTGATCTGAAAATTCTGGACCATCCAAAAACAGTGGTTTTCTACCTATCTAAAAAAATAGTAAAAAAAATTGAAAAAATGTAAAATTTGGTTTGCAAGTACTTATTCATTTATAATCATGTTGAACGGTTTGAATCGACCGTTAGAATTTTGAAAACTCAAATATTAAGCCGTAGCACGGACCAATCCGTGCTATGCATAGTACCGTAGCCTCACTCATAATATTTAATATATTCTTATGTTATGCCTTTAATGTTTTATACAAATTTGATTTAACTTATGATTATCTAAATACAATATATAAAATAATATAAAATAATATATATAATAAACGTATCATATTCTAGATTTTTGAAAATTATCGTATCGCCGTATCCGTATCGTATCCGATACGATACCCGTATCCGTATCCATGCAACATAGGGAAGTAGAAAGCAATGCAACTAAATTGAAAAAGAAAAAAGTGTTCATTGGTCGGATCGGTTTTTAACGAAATAAATATTTGGTCAACTAATTTTTTGTTCGATTTGTGTAAATATAAACCGAATCAACTGAAATAGTATGAAAATTTGAACCTCCAATTAATAATGCAAACACTAACTTGATAGTTTATACACCACTTTGTATAATCTTACAATGCCAATATAACTTCTATTAACATTTCAGTTTGTTGACTTTTTCCAACTATAAAATTTTTAAACCAGAAGTCGGAAACTGAACGAAACCAAACCTACAAAATAACAAAACTGTCATGCCCTTTCATGACTATCATGCCTCACATTTTTTTTTTTTATTATCAAGTTCAAATAGGTAATCCGAACCGCTTAACATGATTTTCATATTAAAATGTACATGGAGAGAAAATTTTATATTATCTATCAAAAATATAGTAAAATTTTCAAAAAATATAAAATTTGATCTCCAAGTATATTTTAATATGAATATCACATTGAGTGGTTCGAATCGACTATATGAACTTTAAAAGCGGAGATAAAAAAATATGAGGCACAATAAGATATGAAAGACGTGAGGCATTTGAATCCTCATCTATAATCAGATTAAATTTTATAGTTACTCATAATGATATCAACGTTTTCAAGATTAAATTTGTGTAGTTACTCATAATGATATGTACCTCAAAACGATAATAAAAATAAATTTGTAAAATCTACTAAGCTTTTAGAGCGGCTAAAAAAAAGAGAACCAACATTATGCAATCACTTAATTTATTTGCAAATTTAACCTTTAACCAAAAGACTACCACAGTAGCAGGCCGCAACTCATAAATTTAATTATTTGCAAATTTCTTCTCAGCTGACACCTACAAGGCTACAAATAAACTTGATCGTTGCAAACTAAACTGAGTGGAAAGTTGAGAGAAGGTTCCAATCTCCATCTTGGTACCGACAGGCGACAGTAAGTGTAGATTTTAATTTTGTTGATGACATTGAAAGAGACAGTAAGTATGTAAGGATGTTAATGTTAATGATAAATTAATGGTACTGAGTTTTTGAGAAGCCTTCTTCTAAGTGTGCTATCTTCTAATTGTATATGGATTTTTTTTAAAGGCAGCGTTGATGAAATAGTTTAAAGGCAGTAATGGATTTTTTCAATTGCAAAATTGGTTTTTTTTTTTTAAAGGCAGCAATAGAGACTATTTTATAATTAAAAAAACTCTTCTTTTTGTAGGCAAAATGGCAACCCCTATAGATATTATCATGGCAACTCTGCAAGAACCGACTAATCAAGATGAAGCATCCTCTACCCCTGGATGCTCATACATGGGTCGGTCTTAATGCTTCTCTCAATGACATCGGCAATGAGTGATGCCGTCAGACATTCGTGGTCGTCCCTCATGTGCTCAGTCCTAAATGTGTGAGGCATGTCTTGCTTAGTTATAACCCATGTGTCTCCATATCCTAACGGTTTTCCCCGAAGTTCGTAACGAGAATCCGGGTCCCTGCACACCACATGAATCTGATCCCTGCCACTTTTTTCATTCTGATCTCCTGATTCTTTTTGATATGGTACTCTCTGATCTTCTTCATTAGATCTTCTTTGCTTTTAAAATATTGGTTCGCAGTCAACTCACCTTTGTACTCAATCCGTTGCCAATAATAACCAATATCTGTTTCTCTAAACTCAGATACATCATTGAAGTCTGGGAACAGGTGCGTATCAGTCCGGCCACTAAGCGGCATGTTCTCAACATTACGACCTATTTGCCCTTCAGCTGTTTCAATCGAACCATCTTCACCACAACCATCCAGGTGATCCAAATCCCCCCACATTTCTCCCTCATGTTCATCTCCACTCCTCATATCGTCCTCCGACATTTCATTAATATTTTCAAAGTCCGGCCAGGATGCATCGTCTACTGGTGCCGGTCTAGGATAAGGTGATACTGGAGGTAATGGTAAAGGCGCAACATTTACGGGTCTAGGTAGGGATGAAACTGAGTGTCTTGGTCTGCCTCGATGGGGTCTAGGTGGGGATGAAACTGAGTGTCTTCATTGGGGTGCTGATGAAGTGACGTAATTATATGTTTCTGGGTCAGGTTCGATTAAAAGAACAAGGGGTCTGTATGTTTATGGTTGTGTTGTATAATGTGGTGCCACTGATCCAGAGCCAGAACTTCCAACCCCGGGCTCTACCGGAATTCTTCTAGCTAACAAAGATTTCTATTATATAATTCCCTTAGGACCTCAAATAACCGAACATGGCTCTCCACGTACTCTCATCTACAAGTTTCAGAACAACCCATTTTCCGCTGGGGGGAGGGCTATGTCGGGTTGCCAAATCTAAGTTCCACATTTCTGGATTGTAACCAGTGTGTGTGTAAACCATGGATTTCAGGTCCAAAAATGAGATATCATCTGGAACCAGAAATGAATGAACTGCATCTTTGTTGTAATAAGCCATGTGTGCATTACTAAGCATCTTCCCACCATAGTGTAATGAAATAATGATCATGGTAAACAAACTACATTTTAAAAAATGGTAAACAATTGTCAGGTAAACAATTTTAGAAAATAGCCATGGTAAACAATTTTAAAAGATGATAAACAGCGAATCAGGTAAACAATTTTATAATTTAGGGTTTTGGGTTTTGGGTTTTGTGTTTTGGGTTTAAGATTTTGGGTTTTGGGTTTTGGGTTTTGGGTTTTTGGATTTTGGGTTTTGGGTTTAGGGTTTTGGATTTAGGGTTTTGGGTTTTGAGTTTTTTAATAATTTTATTTAATTTTTTTAATAATTAATTATTTTTTAATAATTAAATTAATTATTCTATAAAATAAAAAAATATAATAAAAAATAATACCTTATAATCGCTGAGGAGAAAGGCTCGGTGTGTGAAGAAGTTAGGAAGGGTTAGGGGACTTTTTATAGATTAATTACGGGTAATATATATATATATATATATATATATATATATATATATATATATATATATATATATATATATATATATATATATAGGAAACCAGTCACAAAATGGCCGGCTTCTGGGGAAGAGAAAACCGGCTATTTTGTGGCCGGTTCGGATATTTTTGGCGAAACCAGCGAAATCTGGGCATAAATATTAATTTCTAATTAACTTTGGATTTAATAAAAATATCGGGGTGGTAGAGTTGTGAGTTACGATCAATAGTCATCATTCGATCAAACTTATTTAATGAGAGCATTGCATTAGTTATGGTTTTTTTTGTTTTTAAAAAAAATTGGTACCTTTTATTGTACTTTTTCAAATGTAGCGTAGTTTTTGTTCAGATAGATTTTTTTTAAAGGAATCGTTTTTTAAGTGTTTTTATTAACTCTTGTTAAAAATAATTAAAATTTAATTGTACGACTATAGAGTTTCACAAATTAATTTTAATTTAATTTTTATTTAGCGCTGGACAATAATACTTATCAGTTATCTTTAATTTCTTTTTTTATTTTTTTTTAAACCTTGGCAGCTGCTGTCAAGTAATCTTTAATTTTTTCTTAAGTGAAGAATCTTTTGGACGAAGCACATTTAAGTGATTGTTCTAAAATTAATATCATTTCTAAAAAGTAAATAAATTAAAAACCACAAATTTGACAGAATTTCAAATCTATCAGGGCCGCAACGATAATTAACGACTCTATTCTTGGAGGCCGCCATTTGTCATTGCGACCCCCGCTAAAACAAATAAAAACACCAAATTCAGTTGATTTAATATTAATTGTTTAATAATTTACAGAAATAGAAGGACCACAATAATTTTTATATGTACTAAAAGTGAGTTTTGAACCGGAATCATAATTCAGATACAAAGTATTTTTATTTTTTTCAGTAACACACCAAGAAATAGTTTAATTTTTTTTCACAACCGGAAAAAATCCTGCCTGAAAAATGTTTCGGAGTCCTAGTACATCTAAATTATAAGATGTTTTATCTATTTTATTTAATGTTCTTTCTAACATATTTATATTATTAATTGTTCTTTCTATTTCCGAAAATTATTAAACAATTATTATAAAATCAACTGAATTTGGCGTTTGTTTTTGTTTTGGCGGGGGCCGCAACGACAAATGGCGGCCCCCCAAGAATAGGGCCGCCGATTGTCATTGCAACCCTGGTAGATTTCAAATTTCCCATAATTTATGGGTTTTTTTAAATGGTATTAATAAAAATTTCGGAGTAAAATTTGTCAGGAATAAAATACGAGTTGTTCATCCACCTACTATCTATTATTGTATTTATTAACTTAACTATAATTAGTAGCCTTATAACAACATTACAAAGAACTTGTTTTTGGTCTAGTGATAAAGGCACATGACCACCATATGGGAAGTTATGGGCTTAAAATCCACAAAGTGGAGAAATACTATATATGTAATATATACAAATTAATTTTTACAATTTTAAAATCTGAACAGTCGATCCGAGCCTCTCAACATAATTTTCATATTAAAATGTACTTGGAAATCAAAAAATAAGTCTCTACGGCGTCCAATGAAGACAGGATTTTTTTAAAATAAGTATGATAAATAAAACAACATAATTATTACCAACTGATGTTCTTGACTTAGCAGATAATTATTTAATAATATGATTAAATGAATAAAGAACTTGTCTTTAGTCTAGTAATAAAAGTAATGGCTCTCATGTGAAAGGTCATGGGTTCGAAACTCACAAAATAAGACAATCTTCTATAATATAGATAGAGGTTTGAAAGTGTATTGGTTAGCTTAGATTTTCAAACCTGATTTCCAAAAATATATGATTAAATGAATAGATAAATTATAAAGAGTTGGACTTCGGATATGCCTTTTTCCGTTATTGGCTTATTGCTGATATATCGGTTCCCAAGCTCCGTGTACCGAGTGTACCTATGGTGTATTAGGTAGGTGCTAGTCTGATATGAGGTGTACTGAGCCTGAGGTTTTAATTGAGGTATTTAAATGATACTTAGCATAGGATTATTGTAGTAGAGTAACTATTAGGTTTTAAATGATGACACGAGATCCTTATTTTTTTTTTTTTTTTTTTGAGTAAAGTTGAAGGTTAAGGCACTCAATTGTTTTTAATATCTACTAGAGATTTTTTATCCGGGTTTCGAATTTATAACCTCTCATTCAAAGGGAGGCTACTAGACCAAAGATCGGTTCTCAAGATCCTTATTTTTTTTTTTTTAAAGAAAGGTTTAATAGTCCAATTTGTATTACAATAAGAGTTTATATACAAATTTAGAACAAGCCTTTGGTCTATTGGCAAAAACAATGGCCGTGTGGGAGGGTTGCAAGTTCGAAATCCAAATATAAAAATTCCTTGTGGATATGTAGTAGTTGAATAGCTTGAAACCAACTGAACTCAATAATAAGAGTTTATATACAAATCTAAATTCCCTGTTAAAGGTATCTTAAACAACATGTTGTTTAGAAGGAAATAAATAAATACATGTGCTACATTAGTGTGTTATTTAGATCCCAACCGTTGATCTTCGTTGAGATTTATGTATAAAAAACTTTTTTTCTTGAAATGAAATTTATACAGTTAGCACTCTTTTAAAATAACAAGTTGCTGTTATTCTTTTGAAATAACAAAAGATCAATTAATTCCCGTTTAGAATGCCCTCTTGTGCTTCAACTATATGCACCCTTAAAATGCAGTTGCAAGATTTGAACAATATATTTAATTTGTACCATTAATAAAGGGAGGAAAGATATCTTTATTTATATATATTAGCAAAGAGAACCTCAACAATTTAATCTGAAGGCTATGTTGGTGATAACAAAAAACGAACTAAATTTAGTAATAATCTGAAGGCTTTGTGGGTGATCCCAGTGTTGTAAAAAACGTCAGTTTAGGCTGATTAATCGGTCGATTAGTTGTTATCGGTGACCAAACCGTTACAGTTTTTTCCGACTAATTGGCCAATTATTTCCGATTATGGCCGATTATTTTCAATTAATCGCTTGACGGTACCCTATCCGTCCGACGACCGCATACCGTTATTAACAACACTAGGTGATCCCAACCGTTGATCTTCGTTGAGATTCATTTTTGAGTTTCGTGCAACAGTTAAAAAACGAACTAAATTTAGTAATTCTACGTGAGGTGATCCGAATTCATTAATTACAATACATCAGTATAATCCAAAATCCCACAGAATAAAAATTGATTTTGCATAAAAAGAGAAACTAGTACAGAAATACGTATTAGAAAAAAAAAGAAAAGTGAAACAGATGGAACAAAATAGGTATTAAAAAGAAAAGGGGAAAACAACAGAAGGATTGAGAATAGTTTCAGCAACAGACAATTGAAAATCCCTAATAAATTAATCTGCTATTGTTCTTGTGTGAGTATTCCTTGCTCTCCTCTCCATCTGAAGAAATCGGGCAAGCGAAGGTGCTTTTGCGACAGCATCTACATCGAGATCATTTCGGAGGCAAAGAGAGAATAGATCCTTGATCTTGAGGCTTCTTTTAGTTGTTGTACTACTTCCCAAGTTGATTGGTTTGTTTGAAAACTCCAGCATACTCGCAATGCCGATGAGGCTTCCGAGCGTCCTGCTTCGATCCGTTGCAACAGATGGAAACAGCTGCATGCAAGTTTTATTAAATCATGTTTTCTGTACTGTCTTTTCTTCATGTTTTCACACATAAAATTGTGTATATTGTTATATATTGACAAAATATAAAACTGTACAATGTACAGTATGATCGATTTTTTGGAATTATAGATACATACCTCTGTACCATAATCTGATGAAGAAACCGAAGAGAGGTTGTCAGAGGCAGTGAAGAGAGTACTGAAAGAAATAGAACCAGAAAAATCTCCATTTCTAATCAATCCTGCTCTAAAATCTAGTGTTCTTAGTCCCAGTGGCCACCCACCATTGTTCTCCATTGTTGATAGCAAAATAGCATGCTAGGTTTACTATGTGGAGAGAGAAAAAGGTAAAGAAAAGAATAAATTGGAAGCATGTAAATAGATAAGATGCTTTGAGTCAAAAAAGAAGAAAGGGTATCATATGATGGGTGAGAGTGACCAAACAACTGCAACAGAGAAAAGGGAAAAGAAACCACGACAGTTACCTTGAAACCCGTGTTTGGGTTCATGTTTTTAAATCTAGATCCAATGTGCTTCTCTCAAATTATGACCTAGTATAGCTTATTTCTCGTGTCACTTGTTCGTTTGCGGAAAGATATCCGGTCTCACAATATTGACACGTGAAATATGGTTCAACCAAGATACTATTTTAAAAATTAATGAAATAAATTTGGTTTTCAGAAAAAACATTCATAGAAGATTAGAATTTAGAAGCTATCATCGCTTAGATTGGGAAAAATGGAACGATAGAGTCGGCTCCGTCACAGAATAACTCAGTTACGGCACGGAATGGCACGACACGCATGTCAGATACGTGCTGTAATCATTTGTGTGTCTTGACTATCTTTAGAAAATTTGACACGGCAAGTCACGCACAAGATCTAGTCACAACACGGCACGGTACGTGGTCACACGAGTCACGTGTAATTAGGAACGTTAGATCTTGACCAAATGGTGAATATTGAATAAACTAATATAAATTAAAATCAAATGGTCACATGAGTCACGCGAGTCACGTTTGGACATGGCGTAACTCGCGTGGCATGACCATTCGCGTGCCGTGACCACCCCTTGATATTTTGGTCACAGCACGGCACAACACATGAAAAATTAACTTGATCACGACACAGCACGGCACGATACGACACGAGACTAAAATCACAACGTGTTAGTCATAGCACGACACGGCACATAACGTTTTTTCCACTCTGCCATCACTCTTAAGTAATATATATATTTTGGTACGGTGGATCTTATTTCTCTTCTCTTTTAGTCTAATTATAAAAGTTAGATGTCAGTCCTGAATTGATAAATTAGAAAGTTCTCATAAAATATCAACAAATTATTTTAAATAGTTGAATAGTTTGGTTTTCAATTTTAATTAAAAAAATATCAGCAAATTTCTAGAAGAAACCGGCCAGAATCTGACCCGTTTGGACATTTTTTGAAAAACTAAGAAATTCCGAATATATTTATTAATTTGTAATTAAACTTTGGATATTAATAAAAATGTCGGAAATATCCAACATCCCCTTCAATCCATTATTTCCTCCATTATTTTTCCGCAAGTTAACCTCTGTTATTTTGAAGACATACTCGGTTGTCACAGAATTACATGAGATAAAATTTTATGAGTATCAAAACCCATAAATTAATTTACAAAAATCCATATCTACTAGTATGTATGGAAATTGCTATGCTAATTGTGCTTAATTAAATATTTGATTGTAATGTGAGAATAGTTGTGAAAAAATTTAATTGTTTTTCAAAATAAGTATATCTATTACAAATTTTTTTTGTCGCATGTATATCAATTTCATAGAAAATAATTGCTATATGAAATTAATTTCATAGAAAAGTATACCTCAGAGAATTTAATATGAAATTAATTTCTGCCATCTTGGGTAGCAAGAATTTATAATTTACTAATACCAACTTTATTCTTTGCAAAAATAAATTCACTGATCACCACCTTATTAACAATATTTTAATTCGATAAACTTCAATAACATTAGCATACATAAATTGCCTTCCATATTTAGTAAAAGTCGAATTATGATTACGCACATATATACACCAAGTCAAGACTTATATATAAATCAAAGTTAATATTCAAATAATCATATTTCCTTATTACAATGCAAATCTTGATTGACACATCAGATGATGATCGATATTAAAAGGAACTTTATATATTATATAAAATAGTATATTCAATATTCTTATCCTTTTATTCTCAATTAATGTAGGGTCGACTAAAACAGTTTCAAAACAAATTTCATACAAGTAGCCAAATTTTTTAAACACAAAATGAGGACTTAAATTTAAGAATAATTATATTCATTCCCGCACTTCAATCCCCCTTCTGTCCCCGCAGCTATAGTAGAAGAAGGTTGTAATATGGTTCCTACTGATTATATGGTCATCTTTTTCAGTCCCTGCACTTGTTTCCGCATCAACCTTCATAGGTATAAATACTTGAAAAATAACAGATTAATACTTGTAAAGTAAGATATTAATACTTGCATGTGTAACTTTACTATTATGATTCCCTTTTTCAGTCCTCCAATGGTCCCCGCTTCAACCTTCCTCTAATGAAGTAGTGGAGACCCCATATCCCCGCATCAATCTTCCTATAACAAAAATAGTTGACCTCATAGGTATAAGTATTTCAGTGCATAGATATCAATACTTGCAAAATAAGATATTAATACTTTGATGTGTAACTTAATATGATCAAACGCCTGAAGATTAAACTTTATACAATGTATATACATATAAATACTTCATTGCATAGATATAAATACTTTCAGACGTCATCCAGCGCCATATGTAAAAAAATATTGAGTATTGTGGTCCTCCCATATAGTTATGGCAATATTGATATTATTAGAGACGTGTATGATCCCCCCTGCACCCCCCCCCCCCCTTTATTTGAGTGGTCACCCACAGGTAATTATGGTGCATGAATAGTTTGAAAGATTTGGTTGGAGAGATAATTATTTACGTTAAAATACATTCGTGCATAGGTATAAATATTTTCATACATAGGTATAAATACTTTCGTTCATAGGTATTGATACTTTAAAAATTGTGCGGGGACGATACGGATTATATAAGAAAATTGTGCGGAGACGGTCTCCCAAATTAGTTATAAAAGTTATGTACAAGAACAGTGCAGAAATAAGAGTGCGGAGACAGTTATCAGCATCCTAAATTTAATGAGATCGGGAGCCTACAAATAACAAATTCTAGCATGACCACGTAGCATTTTTATAATTGAGAAGAGCTGGCGATCTCTAATAAAATACATTTTAAAATTTAAATAAGAACATAAGCTTAATTAAAATTACTTCTTAATAAACTATGAGCTTATAAGTTCAATTCTCGCAAAAAATATCTAAAAAGCGATGGATGTATCGGAACCCTTTAATAAAAAAATATTAATTACTTCTCTAAATTGTTGGAATTTTAATATACTAAGCGTATCAGACTCTAATTAAACAAAATAATATAAAGAATAGTTATGCAAACAGTCATTTGACGAATTTGTCGCTATTTCTCATTGTCAAGTTCATCCAGCTATATATTACCTCAAATTTGTTGTTGAAATTTGACCAAACATTTGAAGGAGCGAAACCAAATTTATTGCAACAATAGCTTTTAAAAAAAAGGTACTAAAAATATTTATCTTTTTATCTTAAAATGTTTTGATGTAGCTTATATGTGTTTATGTTTTATTTGTTTGAGAACAGTGGTCTTAAAGATTACCTATTGTCAACTTTAATTTTATAATTAAAAATTATTTAACTTTGTACTAATAAATATTCAACAATGTATAGAATATATCTAATTCAATGTACAAAATTAATTAATTACTTTGTCATGTCATCATCTATTGTAGTGTTTATATTTTTTTATGGAATTGGGTTAAAATGCAACATTAGTTTTATGCCCCTACTATATCTCACATCTCTATCTCCGTTATATAAATTCAAATAGTCGATCCGAACCGCTTAACATAATTTTCATATTAAAATGTGTTTAGAGACCAAATTTTATATTTTTTTTACTATTTTTTGGGATAGGTGCAAAATCACTGCTTCTGTACCTATCTTAAAAAAATAGTAAAGAATTTTCAAAAAATATAAAATTTGGTCTCTAAACACATTTTTACTTTGAAAAAAACAGAGATAGAGATGTGGAGTATGATTGGGGCACAAAACTAATAGTCTATTTTAACGCTACTCTTTTTTATGTTGTATTGTATTTGATAGTATTTTTTCAATTAAAAAAATATTTTTTTGAACTCATTTCAAGGTGGTCATCTAAAAAATAATACTAGATAGATAAAATTTTCATTCTTTTACTTGACATAAATAAACGACAATCTTTTACTTGTATAATTTTTTTTTATATTTTGATATAATGTGTATCTGTGTTCCTTTTTGTGTCAATCTCATCTCATTTGTTAATAATTTTTGTTGTGTTTGCATTAAGATTGGAGATTATACATTAAGGCGGGTAAAGATTTTAACAGAGTAGTTTTGGCTTCATGCAGCACATGGACTATAGAATCAAAACAGCGCTGTATATGGTTCGCGTGCTGCATGAAGTTAAAATTGCTCTGTTAAAATATTTAACCCCATTAAGGCAATATAGAAGCAAAGCAAAGCAAAGCATAATTACTTGCCTATATTGGAAGCTCTTATAGTTACAGCTTAATCTAGGTCATTCCATTTCAAAAAGAAAAAAAGAAAGAAACTTGGTGCATTAGTTAAGTGAAAAGAATGAATGAGGTCAGACCTTAATTCATTTGTTTAATTTAACTTGAGAAAAGTATATATTAATGAGGCAGGTCATAAATCATAATCAGCCCACAAAACCAAATGGAAACCATCACTAGTGGAAAAACACAAATCAGGATCGGGTATATTCGCACATCAGGATCGGACCTACAGCCGATCCTGTTCCAGCCGATACAAGTAGTCAATCTCAACTGTATCGGTTAAACAACCGATCCAGATAGAAACAATCTGGATCGGATAATTAATATAAACCCGATCC
Organism: Carex parvula; assembly: GCA_025461045.1. Classification (NCBI taxonomy): domain Eukaryota; kingdom Viridiplantae; phylum Streptophyta; class Magnoliopsida; order Poales; family Cyperaceae; genus Carex; species Carex parvula. The sequence goes on along the minus strand of JAJGRW010000552.1, from coordinate 80,756 downwards.
TAGTTTTAGTTATCGCGATCGGTTTTATTAAGTAACCGATCCCAATCATCCAGAATCTGCATCGGTTATTTATTCCAACCGCTCCCGACTTCATAGTATTTGGATCGGTTAAAAATAAAACCGATCCCGCCTTGTCCAGTATTTGCATCAGTTAAACATTAAACAGATCCCGGAATGTAAGTACCAGGATCGGTTTATTATCACGCGATCCTATATTTATTATCTGGGCAAATTAATTAAATAATTGGATCGGTTTTTAACAAACCGATCCAATATTCCGGCCAATATATAAAATATTTTTTAATATAACAACAGAGCAACTGGATCGGTTTTGTTAAAAACCGATTCAGATAACTAGCAGGTTCGGTTTATTTATACGAACCGATCCAGAAGGTTGTTATCACGATCGGTTGTGTATAAATAACCGATTCTGATAGTGATCCGAATCGGTTAATAAATTAATAACCGATACTGATTTTTTACTGTGTTTTAAAAAATTTTATTTTATATTTGGCCAGCTTCCAGTATATTTTGCTGGTCTATATAGGATATCACATGCATCAGGAATCACCACAAATCGATACACATCCTAAATTATTAGAAAAGTATCACATCCTAAATTATTAAGCTCCTAAATCCATACACCATATCTTAGAATTATTAAGCTCCTAAATTATTACAAATTATCACATTCTAAATTGTTTTACTTTTTTGAATGATTACCTCCTTTAAGAAAAAGTTACACCACGAGTTGCGAATCTCGTCCATTCTGTAAACCGGGTACTTAGTGGGAAAGTCCTGCATTTTTTAAATGATATAAGAACACAATTAAATATGTACTTAATTATATTTGAAGCAACTATGCTTACTTTTGGAAAATATATAAATGTATATATACCTTCATTTTCGGAAAATCACGGAGGAAGCGATGTATTATGTCGTGCATGAACATCATGACATAATATCCACATTCCCAACCTCCATTTTGTTGTGGGCACTACATTACACATCAAGATAGTTAAAAAAATTAAATAATTTTTGCACATATAGATTTTGACCAATTTTAATTTGCAGCTAGGTCCCTATAATCATATCATAACCAAATTTCACCATTTTTTACATCTAAGTCCCTCGTTTAACATCACCAACTTAGCAATTTACAAACAATAAGAGAAGTTTAAAAATAAGTACTTACCCTGCAATAATTAATCTTCAAATTAGAGCCTTTTCCAATTCCTCCAATCATCTGGTCCAATTGGTAGGGCCTGTTGAAAAAAATACTACCAATTCTAAGAAAAATATTAATGGAAATCTATAGATTTGACAAATGAAAGTTTGGAAAGCATACATTTTGAGCGCATCGATGATCTTCGGGTGATGTGGAACCGATTTCTTACCAACGGTCTTACCGGAACAATAAACACTGAGAGAATTGAACACGTATACCTCACTCTCGCTTGGCATAAGCACGACCAAGAGCCAATGTGTTCTGAAAATTAGGTTTTGTATCATCTCACATTCTATAATTTATACGAAATGAAAGCAACTTAATAAAATTAGAATGTATATAGCACTAACTTCTGATGATACGGTATGAATATCAGTTTCTTCCTCCGGTTTTCTCTCAGTACATCCTTTAAGTATTTCTCAACGTATTCTATTGATTGGGCACCACCCTCCAACAAGTGTAAATTGGTTTTCATGGGGTCCATGAAACCAACACGCTCATCTTCTCGATGTTCCTCCTTGTTGTATTTCTGCAGATACCTGCAAAAAAAGGCATACAGGTGATCTCGATTTTTTCATTTTGGATTAAAAGTACTACATTCTACCATTATTACGAATGTTAACTCACATCATGAAGATCTGAATAATCGGTCCGGTGAGCCACTCCTTTGGTTTAACCAACGTCAAAAAATCATCTGCATTGACTACCAGGGGTTCTTCATGATGGAAAAGGTCAGGTGGCTGGTTGACGTGAAATGCTTTGTTAGGTTGGCTCAAGAACCGATCACGCAGATGGGTACAAGACTGTGGAAAACGGACAAAATCGATACCACCAAACATGTTTGTTTCAGTTTGTACCACATCCCCACCAGTACGAACATTGGGTGGTTCCTGCAATTAAGATAATACCATCAACTAAAACTCTACCATATAGATACAAATTTATAACTATAAGAAGTTGTAATAATAATATGCATTTTTTACCTGATCAATATTTATCATAACTATCGGCCATGCGGTGGAGCTGCCAACGGCTGAGATGATGGTTGGCATGTCTTCATGTGGTACAGGTAGAGGGGTGTCTTCTTCACCCGGGACCACTGCATCCACCATTACCCTTGCATGGTCAGGTGGTAGAGGCCTCGTGTGAATGGTCTCTCCAGGATTTACTGGAACATTAATTGTCCCCGAAGCCACTTCAACCTTCTTCCCATCTCGATGCATGAGAAGTCTGCATACTCGTTGCGACGGCTGTACATGCTACAAAAATTCATTCGAAGGAATAATATGTATAAAACTAAGGCATGTACGTAATAGAATTATTATTTTTATTTGAATGGAAAAATATGTATTTATTTGCATTACCTCCATCGGGAAAAAGAGGGAAGTCCGTGGTCCAACTGACTGGCAGCTGCTCTGAACGGCTGTTGGGCTGTGAGCGGCTGTTGGGCTTTCCGCGAGTATTCCGCCCATCAATGTTGCCATTTGCTCCGCTAACATTCCTCTCATTTTCTCCTCCATTTCTTCCTTTATTCTATCCTCTGCAACTTGTACTCTCGCCGCCACTTCTCTCTGTATCCTATCTTCAATGTCCGCGCCAGACTCAGAAAGCACGTGTCTCCTCCTTTTTCCGCTTCCCTGATATGCCTTTTTAATACCCACCAGAGCTCCAAGGCCTCTCACCCTCCCAGCATGTTCCGGATTCGGCAGGGATTTTCCTAGAACATCGTCGTAACGATCGACGGGCAACAAGCCTTTGTTGAAAGCCTCCTGTTGTTCTTCCTGAAATGACAATGGCAACCTGTTATCACATAATAAATTAGAGTTGAATTTCAAGGAATGAAAATATCTAAATCCTCACAATAGTCTTGACGATTGCTTCTGTGTCCGGGTTAGGATAAAGAAGTTCCTCGCCATCGGCTGTCTGCTTCGTGTGTCCTAGTGTCCACGAGACATGCCTATACTGAACAGACATATCAAGAAACTGCTCCTGTGACAGTATAGTAGTTGACCCCTGGGTAGACGGATCACTACTTACTGCTTTATCGTTTGCAATTTTCTGGAATGCTTCTTTGAGCCTATTCTGGAATTTCTCACCGCTGTACCCTCTGGATCCCAGGTAATGTTTATACTTGTTCTTGGACTGATTCTCCTTCCCCTTATTACTTTTATTCTGCAATTTACCCAAAGAAACAATTACGAGTTATGAAAATCGTTGAACAATTAAACAATTAGGTTCATTGAACGTTTATAGTTAAAAAAAGTGACCTTGAATTCATCCGACCGGCGGGACTCGACAAAGGCATCCCAAGCTTCTTGTGTGATCGAGAGCTTCTCAAGGTCGGGCGTCGTACCTGCGTTGACGTGCTTAGTCAGAGCTACTCTGTACTTTCCTTGCATGGTTTGTGGTGGTTGTAGTAGAGATTGAAGGGCTAGGGTGGCGGAGAGAAGAAGAGAAAAGAAGAAGAGAGGAAGAGTCGGTTCGCAGGGATCGAAGAGGCGCCGAAAACGTCTCGGACGATTATAAAACATCTCACAACGATTTCTTCTAGACATTTGAAGATGAAAATTTTGGTTTTGAATTTTGATTTTAACATTAAATCGTCTGGACGTTTTACAAATCGTCTAGGACGTTTTTGTACTTTTTGTCATAATTAAAAAGCTATTTTGAAGTCTGAGAATTTAATTAAATCGTCCATTATGGTGGATGGATATTAAATGCAAAACTAATCTCAGGATCGGTTAATTATGGTGCACCGATCCCGATACTATCCCGATCGGTCTTTTATTTGAAACCGACGCCGGTAGTACACACACAGGATCGGTGTATTATTAATAACCGATCCTGATACGTAAAGGTGGCACGTAAAATGAGGCGCCTTCCCCTCTTCCCCTCTTCACACTCAAACCTTTCAACTTCAATTCAAAAATCTGCCATTTTCTCTCCTTCAACACTCGCTATTTCTTGCAGTAGGTTTTCATTGATCACTTTTACAAGGTTTTAATGTCCTTCCTTTCTTTGATCACTTTATTTTCATTATTTTTTACGTTGTACGTGTATTTTCTCGTATTAGAAATGCCTCCTCGCCGTCGGTTCATAACCAGCAAGGGCGATGACTTTGCACAGCACTTCACCAAGCGAGAGTTGAAGGAGTTCTTCCACAGTGATGACCCGGCCTTGGCACTCCTAGCTGAGTGCATTCTCGATTCAAATCCTTACCTCGATCCGGATAGTGACGGTGATGAGGACAGTGAGGGTGAAGAAGTTGAGCTCGAGGTGAATGGTCTTCCAACCTTTGCTGAGATGGTGGAGTGCTTCGAGTGCCTCTTGTTGGCCAAGGAGGATGCCGTGCTCCGTTGTGAGACATGTCGCAACACATTCCATCCGGAATGTGTTGGCGAGGAGGTCAAGAAGAACAAGGCCCTCCGACTTGTCGAATGGAGTTGCCCAACATGCATCGACGGCACTCTTGAAGACTAAGTTTATTTTTTTTTGCAACTAATTAATTAAGTTTATTTTGAGATCTATATGATCTAACTTCTTATATATGTGATGCGCGCAAAGCGCAACGCAAGTTTCGGTACGCTTGAGGGCGCACCTTTTAAAACCGCGTTTACACTCAACGAGTAAGGGATGCAAGTGCACAACCCCTATCAGGTAGTATAATCGGGTATCGATCCACAGGGACGGGCAATTACGAGGTTAGAATCTATCGAACTTAATCAAAAACTAGAAGTGAGAAATGGTTTTGTTTGGTATTTAATTTCCTAAAAAGGTAAATTCAAGCAATTCAAACAATTCAGGAAGATGTAATAAAATGCTAGAAGAAATGTAAATTGTGTTTTGATTATGGATAAAAGGCGTTTCCAGGGTTTCATATTTCATCTCTGATCTGCCTCTAGTGGTACGGCCCGTACCAAGGTGGTACGGCTAGGCCGTACCTCACTTGGTAAGACAAGGCCGCACCACTCTGGTAAGACCCGTACTGGCTTCCCAGAACAGAGCTTACCAGTTCGAGTTGATGCATTTCCTTGCTGGTACCTTGTGCTAAACTCTTTAGAAAGGTTCAATTGACCATACCTAAGGTTCCTAACCCTCAACCAATGTTTGTTGGATCAAGATCTAGGTTGGAATGCAATTGAGTGCCTTTTAGGGATTTCTACACCTCAACTCTCGTGTGTTGGTACAGATCTACCCTAGCTGGTTGATTGGAGACCTAAGGCACCCTCTAATCTGTCGATTAGAGGAGAATTCAACCTCTCGGCTTCAATTCGAACTATTCTACCCTAAGCACTTGATTTGGATGAGAGAATGAGATGATCACATGACCTTGATAGGTTCGATCTAAACCTAGAGGTGCATCATACACAATCACAGCAAGCAAAGCAAGAGATGGCAAAGTAATCACAATCAATCAATCAAAAGAGTTCATACAAGATACAAGTCAAAGAAAGTCAAAACAAATCAAGAATCAATCTCTAAACCCTAGAAACTAAAATAACTACTTACAGCACATGATCTGATCTAAAAATACAATAAAAGGGAGAGAGATAGCCATGGATCGAAGGGATCGAGAGGAGGAAGCTAGATCCGTCGAGTTTCGCCTCTTTCCTCTTCCTTCCTTCTTGCTCCTAGCTCCTTAGCTCTCTTTCTCTCTCTTACTGTGCTCTTAAATGGATCTGGAATGGAATCCCCCCCCGAAATTGGAGAGTTCCCCGCTTTAAATAGCCTCTGCCCAAATTTGAATCTGTCAGGACGCCTTTATGTACGGCCCGTACCAAATTGGTATGGCCTGGCCGTACCAGGCGTGATGAGCTGAAAAATGGCCAAGTCTGGTGAGACCCGTACCAAGCCTGGTAAGGGTCGTACCTCATCATCTGAATCGCCATTTCTTCGTGTGTTTTGCTCCAAACCTGCAGAAAACAAACAAACACTCAGCAGTACCAAATTCTAAAGATATATCGATGAAATGCACATAATTCAGGTGAATTATGGCACGAATCTGGTACTAAAACAGGCCTAAAATAGACTAAATATGCGAGGTATCAATATGGTATGAATTTGTTAATTTACTTCTTTTGGATATGAACTTGTCATTTTGAGATCTATATGATCTAACTAAGCAAGTTACCTTATTATTGATATTATGGTTGTTTTTATTTATGGTTGTGTGATGCTTGATTAAATTATGATTTGTTTGGCATATTTGTTTTAATTGCATATTTGTATGTCATGTGTGAATAATGGGTGTCAATCACAAATGAGTTGCTTGAATAATTGGTGTGGATAAGAAATTATATGATTTTCAATATACATATATATCTATATCTGCCTGAAAAGGAAAAAAAAAATGGCAGAAAGACATTCATCAGGATCGGTTTTTCAAGTTTTCACCGATCCTGGAAACCATGAAGATTGGTTATTCTTAAACACCGATCGTGATAATCATCGGAATCGGTGATCTTAAAACACCGATCCTGAATGGCTTATCTGCAACTTTTTGATTTTTTTAAAGCAAAAAATGATTATTTCTTCAAATTTTTATTTTTTCTGCTTACTATATGGATTTATATTGAAAATGCCAAATCTGGACAAATTGGCGCTCATTTCTTTCGCCAAATTTAGGTCTGGAAGAGGGGACAAGGGGGTCTACACAAGTCGGTGGTTCTTCTCTGCTGTTGCCATCAGAGTTTACTGAACTTAATATGAAAAAAAGAAATTTAATAAATTATATTTCATGTTCAAGAGTTGAATGAAGGATAAGGACCTTCAAAAAAAAGCAAGAGTCCGATGAAAAGTTCGAAAAATCATATGTTTCTTATATGGAATCGAAAAAATTTGAATCTTATTCTATGGAATCAAAAAATTCATTTGTTTCTTCTATTCTGAAATTTTTTTACAGGATCGGTTATCTATTTAGCCGATTTTGAATGTTAACTGTCAGCATCGGTTAATAAAAAAAACCGTTCAGGATACTTGACAATCAAGATCGGTGTGTTTTTTACCGATCTTGTTTATTAGCTGGATCGGTGTATAGGTAAACCGATCCTGATACACATTATCTACATCGGTTAAACCTGTAACCGATGTTAATACTTAACAATCACGAGCGGTTATCGTGTTTGCCCGATCCCAAAGGTATTAGCGTCAGTGTTTTATTTTAACCGATCCTGATGAGGCGATACTGTTTGCACATTTTCCACTAGTGCATTCAATTATGCAGGGGCGGAACGAGCCTAGTCTAGGTTCGGTTCGACTTTATCCTTCTCTGAAATTTTATTTGCCACCCTCTGGACTTTTGGTTTGTAATTAATATTAAATTTAGAATTAAAATTCTAATAAATTTCTTGAATTTTAGTTGGTAATTAGGATTAGAAGTCAGAGTACTGAAAATTAGAAGTCAGAGCATTGAAAATTAGAAATTAGAGCATTATTTTATCTAATACCCAATTAATTAGCTTATGAGTTTGAACCGATTCGTTATTTTCTTGTCCCTTCCTAACAAAAATTCTGAATCCGCCCCTGCAATTATGTACATAATTTAAAAATAAATTAGCACATTTAAGGAACTAGTCAACTATATAGAATTGCAACTCCTCTGTATATGTACATGACATCAAAGATTCTTGTCTTGTCCAATAAGATCATCTTCTGTTCTAATATTTGACTACTGAATATATATATATATATATCGGATAAAAAAATTAGTGGAGTAGTTGGGTTTTCTTACGTACGGTGTCCAAAGTATCTTTTCCTTGCCTGTTTTTCTATATATATATATAGATATAGATATATATATCCTGATCCATTTGACGATTTCCCCTTCTCTGTTTTTGCAATGGGAACTCCATTTTTTGATGACTTGAAGAAACAGGCTTCTTTCTACCTAAATGAGAAGATACGCGCTGCTCGCTTGGTTCTTACCGATGTCACCCCGGTGCAATTGTTAGTAATTTCTCTTATTATATATTCTTTATTTTATTATATATTCAATGGATGTTTCTCCCTTTTTTTATTTTAGATTTAATAGATAACATGTTTTGATTGGTTATGTGTTTAATATATAGAATGGTAGAAGAAGTGACCAGTGGAATTAGCTCATGCCCACCTGATGCAAAGACAATGGGATTTATATCTCGTTCTGCATTTGATTCTGATGCATATTTCAGAATCATAGATATTTTGCACAAAAGGTTAATTAATATCTTGTATCTTATATTATTATATTATTATCTGATTTTTTTTATCTCATCAATTGTGAATCAGTCCCACACAAGTAAATGATGTTTAGTCATTATCATGATTTTAAAATTTTGAATTATGTATATTGAAACTTAATTGAATTTTCATTTTTTATTTTAGTTTTTATATATTTTAGTCCCCTCGTAAAATACTAAATGTGTGTTTATAACTTAGTTGTTAGAATGTTACTTTATAATTATGAAAACATGCATGGATTCAAATTTCAATTACCGCACATTATAAATTTTATGTTTCAAACTCCTCTGATCTAAATGTTTTAGTTCCGCCTCTGATTCCATATAAAGTACCACTATCAAACTATTTGGTACGTACCAAGTATCCTCTACAATTTTTTTTTTATTGAATTGTGATTTTTTGATGAACCTGTAACCCTACAAATTTCAGCGGTGCTTTGCCATGCATGCAACTACTAAGTTTCATATGAACAATTAATGTTTCCTTCAAAATTAGGCTATCAAAGTTTACAAGGAAGCATTGGAGGGAAGCATATAATTCTCTGGTACTACTGGATCATCTGTTAACTCATGGACCGGAGAGTATTGCACTTGAGTTCAAGGGAGAAATTGGAATTATACAAGAGATGCTTACACTCCAATACATAGATGAAAAAGGGTAACATATATATTATGATTTGATGGCACATTAATTTTTTTACAATAATTTTCTTATAATAATCAAAATCTAAAATGTAAGTTGATCTTGTTCTTCTTCACTAGTGATATCCATGTAAAATATTATAATTTGTTGAACTTTTCTTTTACAAGATTAGAGATAAAAAAAACAATTGAACGCAGTAGAATTCATCAATTAGTGGCAACTCAACCTATTCATTTATGACTCTTGATATTGTTTGAAACAACCTAAAATTTTATGTAAAAGTATCGCTAGGAAATTAAGAAGAAAAGGATCAATGGTTCAAATTGTGAAAAACAAATGGCATAAAAATCTTCTTGCTTGTTATTGTTTTCTATTGAAATATGGGCATTCCTTTTTTAATGAATTACCCTATATTGTTTTTAATGAAAATTCTCAACATTATTCATCGTACCTTTTTTTTTCTATACCGTACCGCGCATGAGTCATTGTTTTTTTTTTTTCATTTTCACTATATTATTGTTCGTCCGCACGATGTCAATATTTTGGCCACAACTTGAATCATATTATACCACCTTTGTTCACCAACATATAATAAAACAAATCAGTGATAATAATTGCTTATGACTTTTCAAATTTCAGGTTTAATTGGGGCTTAACTGTAAAAAACAAATCAGAGAGGGTTCTCAAGCTACTAGAGAAAGGGACCTTCCTCAAAGAGGAGAGGGAAAAGGCAAGGAGATTAAGTCATGGAATCAAAGGATTTGGAAGTTTGAACAGAAACACGCCATCAACAAGCAACGGCAAAATGGACCATGAACCAAAATTGTGCCGCAGAAGTAACTCGCAATACGAAAAGTACACCGGAAAAGAAAGAGAAGATCTAAACAAAAGTGATGAAATGGAGAGGTTGGTTTCTTCTAATTTACTGGTAAAGAGAAAAGCTCAATCAGATTTTGATCAAGCTACAGATCATCCTTTTTATTTTGAGCACAATAACAAGGAGTCACTTCTGCAGTTGCACCGAGATCTAGAGATTATTAATTAGGGTTTGCTCAACCTTTTATACTCGACTTTTAAATTTGATTTGTAACCACTTACTTTTAGAGTTGTTTTACCTTTACTGTTACTGTACTGTCTGTACATGCATATATGATGTATTATTGAACTCAGCTTTACTTCACAAAGATGATTTTAGTTTTGGTTCACCTTATCATAAAAAAATGTTACCAGTAGTCATCTTTTGTCTGGAAATAATACCTTGATTACATTCACAAAGTATATTAACAAACTTGATCATTCAGTTCATAGGGGTACAAAGATGGAAATAAATTATTTATGTAATAATTGGCTCCGATATTTTTTATAAATATAACTTCTATATATTATGTAACTATCAGACTTAGAACCAGCTTTGATATAGTGACAAGAGCAATGCTCCTTTCCATGTGGAAAGTCATTGGTTCGAAATTCGGTTGAAGAATTTGTAGTGGATATGTAATTTGAGAAGCTCAATTTCCTCACAAAGAAAAAAAACACACTTCCAATGAAAAAGCACGCTGAAAATAAAATATAGCAGTGTATTCAATTATTTTCATATCCCTCCATCTTCTGTGAAAAATATTTTTTATTCAAGACCAGAATTAAGTTAACAAATAAAATATCAGATAAAGTCGAGGGGCTCCGATGAAATACTTTTTCAATAGTAGAAAATAAGAATAACAAGTTATAAGCTACAGATCAGTCCAGTCTTTTATCTGACAAAACTAAACGACAGTAAAAAAGTGAGAGGCCAGCAATTTTCACTATATATTCAATTTTGATCACCAGTTATTGTTTAATCCCTCCATCTTCTGTAGACAATATTTTTTTTATTCAAATTGGAATATTGGTATCTATTTAAAACTGAAATCAGAGTTCAAAACAAGAGTTAAGCGAACAAATAGAATATCGGATAAAGTCGAGGGGCTCCGAAGAAATAATACAACATTAGTCATTTTTTGCATATTTTTTCAATCCGAAATTTTTAATTATACCATTTTCAAAAAAAAAAAAAAACCAAAACACCCATGTTCTTGAGGAATTCGAATTCTACCCATACCACACCGGCATTCTGCGCCCCAAAAACTGGAGTCCGCACAATGCCAATGCGGCCCTAGCCAGGAGGCCGCACAATGCCGGTGCGGCCTCATATTTTTTTTTTTTTTTTTTTTTAACAATAAAAGGGGGCCACGTGGGATGTTTCAGCGATCTTTTGTTTGCTTCTTGAAATTCGCATTCTCTTTGACATATCTCAAAGTTTGACTAGATAAAAAAAAATTATTTGGGGCCTCTCTAGTATTCTGCGGCTTCCTGTTTGGAGTCGCAACGGCATTGTGCGGACCCCAGTCTTTGGGGCCGCAGAATACCGGTGCGGCCTAAGTAGAATTCGAATTTCTCAGAAACAGGAGTATTTTGGTTTTTCTTTTTTTTGGAAAATGCTATAAATAAAAATTTCGGTTTTTTTTTTTTTTTTTTTTTTAGGTAACTTGCCATCTTACGATTTTCATTAATAAGAAAAATATTTACATGGTCAAAAAAGAAAAGGGAAAAAGGGAAAAATATTTTTCCATGTAGTTACTAGCAGCAACTTTGCCACATGTGAATTGGTTTTGTCCTTTGCGAAAAGATTCTATTGTTCTTCTCACGCCAGATTGACCATAATGTTGCCGCCCAAATAATGTCCCATGTTTGTAATTGCTCCTTGTCGAGAGATGAGGTTCGCGACACCCAAAAAGAAACGTGAGACTCATAACTATGTACAGTTCTCGGTGCTCTTGTTGCCCTAATTATGTTCAGCCATATGATTGTCGAGTATGCGCAGTCCCAGAATAGGTGAGTGCATGTTTCCATGCAATCTTCTCCACACAAGACACAACCCCGAGTTATTTGACATCATTTTCTCATGAGGATCTCTCTTGTGAGTAGTTTGTTTTGCAACAATACCCAAATGAAAACTCTAACCTTGGGCAGTGTCTTTAGTTTCCATAGTCTAGTGTAGAATGGACACTTGACTCCCCTGTGGTGCATAAGTTTATACGCCGAGGCCGTAGTGAAAATACGACTTGCCTCCCATCTCCAAAGTGTTCGTCCTGATCCCTCTTCCGTTACCGTTGATGCCTGAAAGAAAAAGGTCAGTGATGCTAGCTCTTTTATGAAAGAGTGGTCAGCACTGTGATCCAGTTGCGAGACCTCTATCCCATATAGGAGTCTCAGTGTTTGTGCCCAGTTACTTCTGCTGCCTGTCTGCAAAAATTTCGGTTTTTCAATAGTAGAAAATAAGAACAACAACCAAGCGCTAAGCGGGTACCGGTACACTGACATTAGGTGACCTGTGTTTCCATGATTGCATTTGCATTGTCTAAAAAAGTTACATTTACTTGTGCTCCTGTCAGGAATGATTCGGCCAAATGGCCAACAGACACTACAGTGGTACCGGTACACTGACACTGATTCCAGCTTAATACTGGAACATTGATAATTACAGTTATTGCTGTTGATTATTACTTTTTTGGAACTTCATGTTTTGATATTTTTATCAAAATTAATGTAAACACTTATAAACCTCCTTTACAAACAACAGGCACATTATATTTCGTTTAGTTCGATTTCAAGACGACATCATGGAATTCGTACCAGAATGAGTCTGTCATCCAATTTGGATCAAATTGAAAAGTTCAGCCGTTTTAGGGATAAAATTAAAGAAAGTTAACTGATCAAATTTACCAGCATCCGGTGATTTAACATACAATATGTTCATAAATTTTGGTTCATTGTGCAAATTATAATTTTATCATAAGCACAGTACATCATTTGTTCGTTGTATAATGTATACTATGGAACTTTGATTAGCTTATATTAATTCTAACTTTTATTTTTCTTTCCTATATTAGTTGAATGTTCGCAGTTGGGTATTTCTTAAATCAGGTTTGACCATTAGGTAAGGTAGTCCTATTAGAGGCCTCTTAAAGGGGTAAATATTTTAACATAACAGCTTTGGCTTCATGCAGCGCACAAACCATATGCAATGCTGTTTTGATTTTATAATATGTGAGAGGTATGAAGCTAAAAAGTGCTCCATTAAGATCTTTACCCAGCTAAACTGTACCAATGATACTGTTGGGTTTTCAATTATTGTTGTGTTTGCAAACTGTCTTCGACAGGTAACCTGAGAAGGCAAATTGTCAAGGAAACCAAATAGATCTGGCCACACTTTTAATGATGCTGATTTGACTCTCAGAACAGACAAATTAGGCAAAATGCTGGGAAACATTTCGCAGCAAAATTTTTTTTTTTTTTTTAAAACTTGGTAGTGACTACCAAGGCTATATTGATAGATTTGTAGTGACTAGCAAATCGGCCTAGGCAGTCCATCCTTCATCAGCCGTAGTGGCATTGGGCCCCAACAGTCATACCAAAACGAAATACTCTCACCATTTCCAATAGACCATTAATTACACCATTGAAATAGCGTGTATAACTTGATCGCTTGATTCCAAAAAAAGAATCCATTAACCATCCAAACTTTTGGATTGAGCTATTTTTTCCAGCAGAGGATTATAAATTTGTCGCGCAAAATGAAATGTCATTCTATGGCAAGGGATTATAAATCAAAGCATGATGACTCCATTTCAAGCGCAACGATCCATACCTGACCAAAAATATCCAGCTGGGCTACTGGGCCCATTGAGCCCACATTTCTTTTGAAAAATACAAAATATGTTTCATCAGGACCGTGGGCCCATACTCACTGGCCCCACCACAAAGGACTCTGCCTAAAACTAGAATCCCCGGAGCTGGTACGGATAAAGATATTGACAGACCTTAGTTTGATTTTATTCAGTATTGATTGTACGCTGCATTAAGTCAACTTAGCTCTGTCAATATTTTTATCCTCTGGTAGTGTTTCTTCTTGGACAAATTTCTATGGGGAATTCTTATTAACAGTCAGGCCCCACCAGTCAGTTTTAATTTGGGGAAAGTTTCCTTTCTGTGGGGACCACCTGTCGAGCGCCTCAGAAAATCTGGCTTCTATTGAAAACCTCTAGGTCCTCTACTCTACAGTCAGATGACGTGGTAAATTGGCGAATTTAGTGTACAGAATCCAGCTCATGGGTAGCCCCATGATGTATCAGTATCAGTGTAGTAACAACATTCAACAGTAGAGTGATTAAAGAAGGAAATTATGTATAAATTTATTGTGCATTATTTATTTATCCCTATCCCTTATTTTAGAGTAAAAAAGTGAACTTTTAATAAATTTAACGTATATGCAGATTCATTAGAATTCTGCTTTGATCACAATTAGAAAAATAAAATTCCTCCAAATTTTGAATCTGATTTAAGTTCCAGAGAAAAGGACACCTCCGGTCAAAAAATACTAGAGATGATTACAATAAATAAAAGGTGATTGAGATTGGAGAATGCTAGGAGCGCCTGGACCACTGATATGAAACTCTGAAATAGCAGGCCCCGCCAAATAAGAAAAGCGAACATAAACACCGTGTATACTCCAAGTGCATGTAAGAATTTGTCGCAAAGGACGCGGACAGGTGGCATCAATCTCCCGGCCAGCTCATTAAACATTACCTCGGTGCTCACTCGCTGTGAGGTTACCGCAGACAGGAGGAGCAAAGCAGTAAAAAAACAAAAGTACTGAAAGATTGGCGGCTTTCTGATATCCAATTTTTAAAAGGACCCAATTGTATTAGTTTACTGACAGATACCTTCATTAGATATCGCAACAAATTTATGTCTATTTTAGATGTTTTAAAATTTTAAATCCTCGAATCTTGACCTCAACCAGCAGAGAAGTAATTTGAACCCTTTGCCTTTTTAGCTGTAGTGTAGGTCTTACCCGAAAAGATCAATCAAAGGGTAAAAGTTAAAGGGAACACAAAGTTTTGGCACTGAACAAAAAATCTTTCTTTGATACATCCATCACAAAAGTGATATCTTATTAAAGACTTATTCTCAAATATATTTATTTCGAAATAGTAATGCCAAAAAAAAAAAAGGAACTTTTGTTCTATTATACCGTAAGAAAGACTTTTTTCACCTAGATCCAATGTGTTACATATTTTCCCTCCACCCCCTAAAATTTCTCCCATTTCTCTTGTACAGTTTACCCACCAATAAAGATACAGACCGACCAAATTAAAAATTAAACAGAGAGAAGAGGAACCGTAAAATTAAAAAAATAACATCAAAAACTAAACTTAACCACATTGAAAAAAAAAAAAAAAAAACATATCTCATACCAGCAAAGACAGCAAAACTCCTATACACGAAATTATCCATCCACAGCTGCATGTCTTGGTACCAGCAATTGATACAATTTCACCTCTCATCCCCGGTGGAGATGAAGTTCTTGTCGGCGGCATCTCAGCCACTTGCGGCGGCAATCCAACAGACCCAACCCCACCACCAGCCATTGGGGCCACTGCAGCTACCACCCCTTCTCCCCGTCCTTTCCCAAACATCTCCCGGGGAAGCAACACCTTTGATACTGCAAAGATTGCCACAGGATTTTGGTCCAACACGGTCCGGGTTATGCATGCTTGCACCACACCAGTGTCAATTGCTACCGACCCGTTAACCCGGGTAATGTTTAATGTGAATCTACCTGCCTCTGTATCCTCAGTAGCCAGAGTTGGCTGGACCGGGTTCACAATCGACTCGAGTGAACCAAGAGGGTAGTAGGAATGGAGTACGTGGAAGCGGAGCACTGCAGCTTTACGATCCGCCGGCAAGGATTGGAGGCGTTCAGTGGCGGGTAGACCAGCAAATGCCTCATCAGTTGGTACGAATGCAGTAATTCCAGCCCCATGCTCATCCGCTTCCAACTCAGCGGCCACACCAGAGGCTTCAAGCATGGAAGCTGCCACATTGAATCCGCGTGCCTCGATCAAAATTCTGGTGATGTTCATGGCCGACACTGGCGGGTGCATGTAACCGGACGCCGTCAAGTCAAAGCCGTATGGTAAAAGCAGGGAATCGACAGTGAAAATGCTGATGTTGTAGGGAACAGTAGTGATGAGAGAAAGAATAGTGGTATTGGAAGGAGAAAAAGGAGCTGGGGATTTAAGCATGGGTTTTCCATCAATGGAGGTGAGGTTAAGAGAGCCGAAGTTGGCAGTGGCACGGCCAGTGGTCTGGTACAGAGTGGTAATTAGCTTACCAGCAGCAGGTACAGTGCGAAGATCGGTGGGAGAGAGGTATTGTAAGAGAATGTGATACCGCAACACATCGCCTATGTCGACTGAGGCAGAACGGGCGGCGATCTCGGATTGGTACAGATACCGGTCAGGTACGGCGAGGAGGGTGATTGAGGAGCGTCCGGCTAGCTCGCTGGCGACGGAGGTTGTAGAGAGAAGGCGATTGAAGCCAGAGAGATCCGGGAAAGTGGAGAGGAGAGAGGTGATATTAATCGTTGATGTGGCCAAGGGTAAGAGGAGGGGAATAATAAGGAGAAGGAAGATAGGGGTGAAATGTTGTTGCATTTTTCCTGCTTCTACTCTCTCACTTGAATTCCAGAGACAGACTGCGGTGGGGAGGTAAGCAAGAACTAAGAAGATGGTGTGCTTTGTGCTTTGCTACCTCATTCCCCTCCACTGCTCCACATAATTTTAATAATACAAAATCACTATTTCTTTCTCCCAACTCAGACACTCGGATAATTAAATAATCTTTAATAGCAGATTCCTTGTGTTTGTTTAACAAAACAAAGACATCAAAGATAGATACATAGATGCATGTCACGTTGCAATTGTTCAAAAATATTACAATGGCAGTTTTTGAATGATCTTTTAAATCGGTGGGGTGGGATGGGAGCCAAAAGGAAACTGTCCCAATCTAAATCTATTATAGAAAGATCAATTGACCTTTTATTCTATCTAAATTTTTTTTTTGCAAGTATTGTATTTGTAGCCTTAAATAATAAAACTTGTGCTTTCTACTCTTTAACTTGAAAATTTCAACGAGGTGCGGTGGGGACCACTTGTCTGGATCGGGGGTCAAATTGAATTCTGTGTTATTTTATTTTATTCCAGTATAATGAAAAAAGAACGTATTAAATCACCATGTTTTATTTTACCAAAGAACTAATAGCACAATAGGTCAATTTGATTAGAATATGATACTTTTAACATATTCTATGCACTGATTTAGAGTATCATGTATATCATAACCAACAAAATGAAACATAAACTGCTGCACTTGATGAACTCGAAGTATTGGAAATTGATTTCTTTCGAACATGCCACCTAAAAAAGTTATAGTACGGTTCCACAAGGAGCGCCAGTATTAGAATAACAACAACACATGCAGTCATGCAGAGTTCATTTCTAATTCTCTCTTGCATCTATATAATTTTGCATGCCGCATTACATCAAAGAATGAGCATGGTCACCTAGTAACATGATAGAAACAGTAAAAAAAAAAAAGAACAAAAACAAAGCCAAACAGAATAAAAATTAATCATGGAAAACCTACCTGTGACAACAAGAAAAAACACAGAAAAAAAGGCTTTTACTGGCATGGCTCCTAGTATACATCTGGTCACTGCTTTGAGAGCATGAGCTTTTGTTAACTTGTTAGTCTCTTTCCTTCTATACAAATCAATAGCTGGGATGTCATGTCACATCAAATTTGCATATGAATTTGACTTGCACGCACCTCAGCAGAGTCGATAGTACACTGATCGGTGTGCACCATTCACAAAGAATGAATTGAATGGAGATATTAGGTTAAGTCAGCTTGGAGTTTTGTAGAGGGGATCTTTTATTACTTTGATTAGGGTTTGGTTGATGCTATCTGCTTTGTGGGGGTCTTAGGGCTTCAGTTTTGTTATACCGGCACATGCAGTCAGGGCATGGATAGGAGTATATTGAGTCATTAGGCCTCTTTATCTCTATTCCTTTTGAGTCGCTGTGCATTCTCATGCTTAGTAACTGCCGTTTAAGTGCCTTCCATCTGCTTATTACAAGAGAGAACAAAAATTCTATAATGATCTAACAAGTTAGATCAAGCAATTGATGATCTATGCTTACACGGGCTACAAAATTTTAGATATATAATAATATTTCAAAACACAAAATGCACCTACAAGTTTAGAACAAGTACTGGTTTGACATATATTGAAACCTCCAAGGACGAGTTTGAATACCCTATTAACTATGCCACTATTTCAAAGAATCTGAGCCATCTGTCTGCATTGACATTCAAGCAAGTGTGATCTTGATGCAGATCAACCGCTCAAATCCAGTGATTGCATCAGGTGTGCTACAGAATATGGCCTCTTACAAGGGCACCACATAGAAAGGCATCACAAACAGAGAATCTATCTAAATTAACCATATTCTACATAGGAAAGTAGAAAAAGAGAGATCAAAAGTGAAGCAAACCCGATATTTTTATTGTCAAACAAGAGTGCCAATTTTCGCTTGTCAGGCTTGATAGTTTTAGAATGGCCAGCATACAAATATCTCCTGTGGCCTATTAGAAATTGAGGGAAGTTACCGCCTTGAGTAGTCACAAAAACTTCGCTGTGTAGACACACACTATAGTCTATAGCCGCCATCCTTGATGAGAAATTCTGCGTACAAAAATTTAAAGAAATTAGAGATGCGCAATTTTTTGGATAACTCGTAGAAGCTCCCACAAGTTTCAGATGTGCAGAATACTTTTACCAAAGACAGTTGTCATGGATAACTGTCACTAGGAGAGGATATTTTTGTATAGCACCAGCAAATTGTGCATTAAAAAGAGATTTGTTTCTATTACAAATATTAGGTTTACTGAACAGGCAGAAAACCCTCAGTACATGTTTTCTTTAAGGCAATATAAAGTGAGGTTACGGTACTATGCATAGCGCACATCGGTCTGTACTATGGATCTATATATCCTTTTTAAAGTCCAATAGTCGATCCGAACTGCTCAAAATAATCTCCATATGAAAATGTATTTGGATGCCAAATTTTATATTTTTTAGAATCTTTTTTACTATTTTCCAGATAGGTAGCTTGATCTAAAGATTTAGAACCATCTGAAAGTAATGATTTTCTACCAATCTAAAAAATAGTAAAAAAACATATAAAATATAAAATTTGACCTCCAAGTACATTATTATATGGACATCATGTTGTGTGGTTCGGATCGACTATTTGAACCTTGAAAATAGAGATATGAATCCATAGTACGGATCAATGTGCGCTATGCATAGTACCGAGCCTCACTAGGCAATATACGAGTAAGAACTGCATGGGAGACATCAATAGTGCAATTTTACAAAGACTAGGCCATCTGTATTGAAATTTCTGTTTTAATTAAGGATCATATGGAACTGAACACGGGAATATTGTGGTTCATTTATTTAGCAAATACACTTTCCTTAATACTACCAATTATTAAGTTTCCAGTTGTAGTGTCATCTTTTCTTTTTTCTTTCCCTTGTGTTGACCAATCCTTGGCAAGAAAAGTTTAGTAAATATTTGTGTTTCTGTTGGTGCTAGAACAGTAAGAGATAGTGGAAGCCTTTCTTAACAACCTATCATAAACTTGTTATATATTCATTTTCATTATTCTTTGTCCATCATAAAACAAACATATGTACTTCTTTAAATAATTCACTTTCTGATGTACAAAATTCTTTCAAACTGGCAACAATGGATGACAGATAATTACATTGATAAGACAAGTTTTAATCAATTTGTTTTGTTCCCATCAAATCCTACTTCCTAATCTCAAGTCTTTGCAGCTCTTCCGAATCCAGTTTTGACTGTCAGGATATTTGTATTTTTCTCCAATATGACTCTTTTTATAAAAATAAACTTAATATTGTTATTTAATCTTTCATCATACTTTTGTGTTTGTAAATCCTGATTTCATTTAGTTGAGGCACTTATTTTGCTTCCATTAGTTAAATATATAATCGCTTGCACATTGATTTATGCAGAATTTATCAATTTGTAATCTGTGGTGATAATTGCTATACCAAAAAACATATACAAAAAATTGAAAAAAAAAAAAAACACATGAA
Source organism: Carex parvula (assembly GCA_025461045.1). Taxonomy (NCBI): domain Eukaryota; kingdom Viridiplantae; phylum Streptophyta; class Magnoliopsida; order Poales; family Cyperaceae; genus Carex; species Carex parvula. The sequence continues at coordinate 60,594 of JAJGRW010000552.1, read as the reverse complement.
AGTGGTAGGTTGTCCGAGTTTATGGGTGGGTTCACCTGAAAACATACCAAGATGCAAGCCAATAATAATCAGGTTGGTATACAACTGTTTTCAACCGGACATCGTTAACCCCTACATGCAAGAATTCATATCACCTAAGGTAAGCGAATATTTCTTTTAGATCCGGACCGTCTGATCAGAATCCGCACGATATTAAAGGGGCCCTGTGCATTCCAACACAGGCCAGATTGGCCCAGATTCTGATTGGACGGTCCAGATCTAAACAGGAATATTCTGTTACCTCAGAGGATATGGATTCTACGTGCAAGTCAAATATACCTTGAAAGGAGCAAGCTCCTCAGCTGAAGCCAAAGACTCTTTCGTTTGCAAAAAAGGGAACATCTCTAAAAGAGGACCCATCGTCTTCTCAGCTCTATAGATCCTTCCGGAAGCCAGATAAATTGCAGTATTGTTATTAAATCCCATACCACGAAGCATCAAACCAACCTAAAGAACCGTAAACAAGAGATAATGTTAGGGTCTTAGGGACAAAAGAGAATAATTTTTATATCAGTAGATTGGAAATTCATTATAAGAAATCATATAGTTTACCTCCAAAGGTGTAAGAGGGCATTTTCCATTTAGACGTATAGCACCTGGCCGAATGACACGGCCCCGTTTAGTAAACTTCCCTCTCCAGCCCCTTTCTCGTGCTGCGTTCATTTCTTCTCTTTCCTCTTCGCCTCCATCAAATATACAACATGAAAATGCCACCATATCCTACAAGAGTTCACAAAGGAAATTGATCCACTACATAATTAGATGAAAAGAAATTATAAAATAAATAAAATTATAACTGAAAATTTTATTTAATTACCTCTTCAAAACGAAGATGGACAGCTACATATTTGCCATTGGAACTTTTCTCTCCCATACGAGAAATCAATTTGTCAGCCAATGTAGAGATGGGATTTGAAAACTGAAGAGCCTCAAAATTTGCAAGGCATCTCAGCCTTTGAACAGGATAAGGTACATCGAATGAAAGCCTATTTGCAAACGGAGATATCCTTACCAGCCTGGATTTTTAAAAAAAACTAGCTTCATTTAAAAAAAGAAAAAAAAAGAATAAGTAGCTAAGATACAAATATACCTAGGAAAGGTGTGTGTCAAATATAAACTTACTTTTCTTCAATTAACTTGGGGAGAACAACATTGGTATAGAATTCAATGGAAGACCAAGCTTTGATTTTGAAATTGAATACATTGCTCATGTTGTGTCCGAATCTCTCCATTATAAACTCAGGCACTTTATCAACTATGCGAACATCATTTTTCAGAGAGTGGATGAAGTACTCCTCGTTATAGATATCTCTAAATTTGCTGTTTTAACAAATAATCAGAATAGATTAACAAAAAATTATGACAACCAATTTCTTGCTTATACAAAAATAAACCAATTAATGTCTGAGCACATAACAGTAACATATCTGGTATCAGAGATACCAACAAGATCGCGACATAAAAAAACTTATAACTGAGTAAAAAGAAAATGCTGTACCTAGGATCCCTCCAGATGCTGTGATAGTGGAAATTTGGGATTACAAGGGTTGCATTAAGAAAGCCAGCTACTGCTACAGCATTACATATCTGGATAAAGAAATGCAAATATAAATCAGATCAATTGTATTATCCAAAATAAAGAAATCATTAACAGCTAAGAAAAGTGAGGAATGGAAAAAAAAAAAAAAAAACACACACACACACACACCGAAGTTCTTTGCTGATTCAAGCCTCCGTTTGCCTCTATGTATATGTAACCATTTGATTCAGGCAATTCTGTTAAGATTGACAAACCAGAATGTTACATCATATACCATGTTATGTCAATAAGAAATAATAAATAATATATCAGAGATCAAAAGCAACAATTATACTACCATTGGTGCTCATATTGATGCATGGTTGCCAGCTACCACCTTTGTAAGAGTGCTTCCATATGGTTGCTAGCTACACAAATTTCAAAACTTTAATACAAAACAAAAAACGTACTCATGAAAAGGGTAACATCACATAAATAAAAGGTGTAAATGACAAAACCAAAAGAAAAAGGAAATCAGAACATGAATTTTCTGATGCTTAGTACGTAAGTTTCATGATTCTATCCTACCTTGCGGTGGAAGTAATATTATATCCCCTTTGACATAATTGGAGAAAGATATTGGCACTGTTTATTATTTAATTTCCAAGAGAAGATATAATCATCCACATTGCACTTCTTCCAGTTTAGATTTTTTGACTAAATCAAATATACTAATTTAAACAGCTGGGCATCCAACACTGTTCAATAATTTTCTATATATCAAAAGGCATCTTTTTGACCTAATGACATCAAAGGATCTCCACATTGCCAATTTAAAGATGCAATCTTTTATTAAAGGAGACCAAATCAACCTAAGGCAACTTAATCCAAATAACAATAAATTACAGATAATTGAATCAAGAACATGTAAACAATTTAAAGAAATCACACACACACATTACGCATCAGTGGAGTTATCAGCGTCCATGTCAGCTTTCAATCGGCGGTACAGCTGTGGGCTCCGGTAAAACTGAGCCCGGCGCCGGCCTGGAGATGATTCGGGCATGCTCTCAAGCGAGATCGTCCCCACACAGAAAATCATCATTCCTACATAGATCAGTGGCGCGAAGAGAAACACTGCTTGCCTCCTCAGTAGCAGCGAGAGCACAGCCCCTGCCACCCGCTGGTACCAAACTCCGCGGCGGAGGCGGGCGGACGGCGCCGCCTAGCTTGGCTGTTCTCCGATGCACTCTTGGCGAGGAACGTCGCGGCGACGAGGGAGGAGATGGCGTGGAGCTCCCGCTCAACAGGCGGTTGAACTTGGGTTGCATCAGATGAGCTGGAGAGGAGTTGGGTTTGTTGATTTGTCTGTGTGAAGTGTAAATATTGGGGCTGGATTGAGGGTTAGGGTGTTTTGACTTGTTATTTCAGTTATTGGTATTCGCAAAAATTAGCAACTTATTGGTTCATTGAATTTGAATAGTTCGGAGTTTGCGGCTGTGCAAACCTTTTTTTTTGTTGAAAAATGGGACAGTGGGCTTCGAGAATGAGAGAGGAGAGAGAGAGACGAAGGAGACAGACAGGAAGCTGAAAGCAAGTCCTCTCCCAGTGCGTCGAATTGGAGAGGACGATATGCTTTGCAGTGTCGCACTGAATTCAATTCCCCTGAGGTAACAGAAACTTTATGTTTAATCTGGACCGTTCGATCTGATTTGGCACGAATATTAAGGGCTCCGTGCATGAACTCAAATATTCTGTTACCTCAGAGGATTGGACTGTGTGGCACTAGTCTTATCAACTTTTGGATACGCGAATTTTAGTCTTTTTAAGTTTTATCAGTTTTAGTTCGTTGAATAGTTTTGAGCACGCGGCTGTACAGCCAACCCTCTTTCGTTGAAAAATGGATCCGGACGCTGTGCCGCCGTGGGTTCGTACTTCGCTGAGACTCAGAGGAGAAGGGCTGAAGGGAGCTAGCGTCCTGTTCTCTCCAGTTCGTTGAATTGGAGAGGACGATATGTGTGGCACTGTTAGTCTTAAGTTATGAATCTAAATTAAAGGAATTCTTTGCGTCACTTCTTGTCATGTTTTGTTGAAGAATATAAATTCCTATAATTTAATAAACTATGCGACCGAAAATCAGAATTCCAACTTGGACTCAAATTCGGATTCCTCTCAGACTCAGAAGATTAATTGTTTTTTCAATCTTCTTGTTATTAAACAAGGCACAAGTCTCAAGAAAGTGCTCTAATAGTTTCATCATTTTCTATATGATTACTGCATAATTAAATTATGTTGTATTTTCTATGAAACTTAATTATGTTACTATTATTTAGGTTATACTATTTATATTTTCTATGTTGTTTTAATTATGTTTTGAGTTTTCAACATTTAGTCATTATGTGTCGTTAGTTTTTAAATTAGACTTTTTAGCTTTTCTAAGTTATTTATTTGATGGTTGCACTATAAAAGAGATGGCATGTCATCTTCTTTAGAGGAGTTTTGAATCACAATATATTTCTTTCGAGAGAGATTTTTTTCGCTTTTGCTATTTAATACTCTTTGTTTTTAATCTCACTAAACCATTTCACAAACCCATCACTAGCAGAGTTGAAATTTAGAACCGAGACTGCGCAAGTGGTATCAGAGCAGTTCTCATCTTATTGTTCAATATCTCTCTTTATTGTTCAATATCTCTCTGAACCAAAAAAATCTAAATCTATACACGTGGAGTTAGAGTTTGAGATGGTGGCGTCACCATGTAGGTAAGAGAAATTGTAGACTAATTAAAAAATTCAAACATTTATTTTAACGGGTGTGCAATCAACATCAAATAAATAATTTAATGTAAAAGAAACTAAATCTACCTATATATTTTGTGACTAGAGTTGTATGAGCCATTATTACGAACAAGGTACAACTAAGGTGATACTGAAAAATTAAGAATAATTTAGAATATAATTACAACACTATTATTTTGTTAGAAAA